>WOVY01014832.1:0-355008 GCA_013436015.1 Rhipicephalus annulatus | reverse complement strand
ATCTAGAATCATTAATAGATGAACTCCCAGAGCGTTTCTGGTTTCTAGGTGATTTTAATGCACACAATGTTCTGTGGGGCGATGCTCACTGTGATGCGCAAGGACGTCTAATGAGCAGCTCCTTTTCTTTCTATTATGTATTCAAATATAAAGGAGCCTACGTATTTAGCCTTGCAAACAACACGTACTCCTCCATAGATCTTAGCATTTCATCACCGTCCCTTTTACCTGTTTTTAAGTGGAACGTTCTTAAAGCCCTTATGGGAGTGACCACTTCCCAATCATCCTGAGTGCACCGAACGAACATCAACTACCCCCGCAGTTTCCTCGATGGAAGATTGACTCAGCTGATTGGGAAGGGTATAGAACTCTTACACACATGACATGGACTGAGCTGTCTGCCCTGACCATAGATGACGCTGTCACGTATTTTACAGCTTTTATACTTGATGCCGCATCTAAATGTATTGCCAAAACGAGCGGCATGTCTTCTAAACGGCGAGTCCCATGGTGGAACGACGCATGCAGGAAAGCACAGACCACTCAGAACAAAGCTTGGGCGCGTTGCTTCGCGATTCCCCTACAGCAGAAAACCTGGAAAATTTAAGCAGGTCAAATCGCAGGCAAGGAGAACGCGTCGACAAGCTAGACGAGAGAGCTCGACAAAGTTTATATCGAGTATCAACTCGTACACAGATGAGGGAAAATTGTGGAATAAGGTAAAGAAAATTAAGGGCCAACAAACGTATTGCCTTCCACTAGTAAATAGCCTCGGGGAAAGCTTGGAGGATCAAGCCAACTTTCTTGGCACACATTTCGAACACATATTGAGCTCCTCACACTACACCGAGTCCTTCCAGAATTGCAAGGCACGAATAAAAAAAAACAAAGTTAGAAAGAAAATCCCCAAGAAATGAGGCATATAATGCACCATTCTGCTTAGCAGAACTGCGAACAGCACTCAGCTGCTGTAATACATCTACCCCAGGTTCTGACAACGTAATGTACGCGATGCTGAAGGAACTACCCTCCGAAACTAAAGAAACCCTCCTCTCTCTTTATAATCGCATATGTTTTCAGGTGTGATCCCCTTCTCCTGGAAGGAGGCTGTTATAATTCCAATTTTGAAGCAGGGAAAGGATCCCTCTACTATATCAAGTTAGAGACCTATAGCGTTAACAAGCTGCCTCTGTAAGCTGTATGAAAAAAATGATTAATTGCCGCTTACTCCACTACTTAGAAACAAGCAATTTGCTCGACCCATTCAGTGCGGGTTTCGAGAAAGTAGATCCACCACAGACCACCTTGTTCGTATCGAGGCACAGATCAGAGACGCCTTCGTCCATAAACAATAATTTCTCTCTGCGTTCCTCGATATCGAAAAGGCTTATGATACAACGTGGCGTTTTGGAATTCTAAGAGACCTGTCCCACCTTGGTGTGCGCGGAAGAATGTTTCACATAATTGAAAGTTGTCTATCAAACCGAGCATTCGTGTCCGTGTGGGCAGTGTTCTCTCCCGAACATTTGTCCAGGAAACAGGCGTGCCACAAGGTGGTGTACTTAGTTGCACACTTTTCTATTATCAAAATGAATTTCTTGCACTTGTCCATCCCCCGCAATATGTTTTATTGTACATATGTCGACG
Organism: Rhipicephalus annulatus; assembly: GCA_013436015.1. Lineage (NCBI taxonomy): Eukaryota > Metazoa > Arthropoda > Arachnida > Ixodida > Ixodidae > Rhipicephalus > Rhipicephalus annulatus. The sequence goes on along the minus strand of WOVY01014832.1, from coordinate 353,361 downwards.
ACGTTCAGCTTGGCTTCAAGTCATGCAACTTGGCAATGTGTGAGCGGCAGGTTCACCTGGGTTTAAACAAGCTCTTCAAATGGGCAGATGAAAACGAATTCGACTTAACCCACAAAAAAGCACCTGTGTCTTGTTCTCTCGAAAGAGAGGCATGCATTCGGAACCTGACATTGAACTGAACGGTCAACGTCTGTCTGTCAATGCGGAGAATAAATTCCTAGGCTTAATCTTGGACAACAAGTTGAACTTCGTACTGCCCACATCAAGTATTTAAAAACAAAATGTTTAAAAGCCATGAGTGTTATAAAAGTGTTGTCACGTACTACGTGGGGGGTAGTGACAGGCAATGCCTCATAAACCTGTATAGAAGCCTCATTCGCACCCGCTTAGATTATGGGGCCGTTGTTACCAGTCTGCGACTCAAAGTGCTTTGAAGATGCGACCCCGTGCACCATATGGGCATCTGCCTTTTTACGGGTGCTTTTCGCACCAGCCCCGTAGAAAGCCTTTCTGTTGAGTCAAATGAGTGGTCGCTTCATCTGCAGAGATCTTACATGTCCTTTGTATATTTCTGAAGGTGAAAGCAGACAAGAAGCACCCCTCATACTCTACTATTATGATCTGTCGAGCTCCATTCTGTTCCAAAACAGGCCTTCGATGAGGCAGCCCTTCTCAGTACGCCTGAAGGGCCTAGCTGAAGAAACTGGAGTGTCACTTGAACACAGTTTAAAGGCTCCTGTAGCATACCCGCCACCGTGGCAGTGGCAGACTATAGACTGCGATGTGTCTTTCCTAGAAGTTACAAAACATGCGCCTATTGCCCATATCCGAACATACTTCCTGGAACTTCAACACAAATACACACGTCCTGAGTTTTTACAGATGCCTCTAAGTCCAACTCTCTGGGTCCTACGCTGCTGTTGGCCTTTCCTTTTTGGATGCTGGCCCTCTACATCCAGGCACAAGTATCTTCACAGTGGAAGCTTACGCGATACTTGTGGCAGCTAAACCTATCAAACAATTTCAAATACAAAAAGCAGAAATTTATATAGACTCCCTCAGTGTGGTAACGGCTCTGCACAGTCTTAAAAACAAAAAAACCCTGTCCTCGTCTCACTTTACTCCATTTTATGCACACTCTACACCTAAACCCACATGTTGTAGTGTGGGTGCCAGGGCACCGGGAGATTCAAGGCAACGTGATGGCGGATCAGCTTGCTGCATCCGTCCCCGAAAGCACCGCCACTACACCACATCAATCCCGGCCCTTGATCTTAAGCCGTCCATCAAACAAAGCTCAGGGACTACTGGCAGAGCAAGTGGGATACACACATACAAAACAAACTACACGTTATCAAGCCACACCTTGGCCATTGGCTACCAGTATCAAAACCACGTCATACACAGGTGACATTAACGAGGCTCAGGATAGGACACACATACACGACACACTCATATCTTTTGTCCGGTGGTGACCCACCATTGTGTGACAGATGTGGTGAAGCACTAACAGTTCTTCACATTTTAATTCAGTGCAAACGATTAGACACTATAAAAACAACATTTTCCATTACCCTATCGATAACATACACCTTTACACCCTGCAATATTCGCAGGTAGGGACCCGCTTTTTAGTCATAAATCATTGTTAGCGTTTTTAAAAGAAATTCATAGTTTTCATATATATACCCGGGCATTCCATAGCACGACCTCTCCAGAGAGGTTTTCGCTGCGGTGGCTACACAACAAAGTACTTGCCTCACGGCCCTTGGACGCAAGGGTATGAACGAGTGAGGCACTTATGCTAAAGCCCTACTTATCTACCATCGTCTTTTATTATCACCAACTTTTCTCATCTATTCACACCACACACACCTTTCACGGCATGGTCATGATTTTATTACTTGTATGTTCTTACCCGCCTTACCGCGAGGAATTTTATGGCCCTTATACAGCCGCTAATCACAATCATTTTCCACATTCCATGTCCCATGAACTGGCGCTCTTTGGCCATCGAATGGCCCTAGCGCCAAAAAACACCATATATCATCATCGTCCAGGGTCCTCGGGTCTCAAGGCCTCACCTCGCCAGCCGAGGCCCAAGCTTCGAAAAACCAGCTCGCATGAGCGGGCATTCAGTGCCTCCAAGGAGGCAATGGATACGGTGGCACCCCTGGTGCCAAAAGAGCGGCGCGGCTCTCTGGAGCGTGCCAAGAGAACTAAAAAGCTCATAAACAGGGGCCTGATAATAGCCCTGTTGTTTGAGCTCGACCTTTCAGCTTAAACAAGTCAATCCCTAACGTACCACAGCCCTACTTTACTTCCAATATGCAAACACCAAATTATACATTGGAATGTCAGAGGACTGCATAAAAACCTCGACGATGTCCAAGAGCTTTTATACAAACACTCACCTCAAGTGCTGTGTGTACAGGAAACCACCTGAAATCCTCCAATATAATTTTTTTACGTGCTTACGTCATATACGGAAAGGACCGAGATGATGCTGTGGCGTCATCCGGTGGCGTAGTCCCATTATTATTAACCAAGAAGTAGTGTGTACACATTTACCACTACAGACATCCCTTGAGGCGGTGGCTGTTCGAGCGGTACTTTTAAGCAAACTCGTCACCATCTGCTCTTTGTAGGTACCTCCCCACCACCGTCTGAAGGACGTGAATTGCAGTCTTTAATAGACGAACTGCCTGAACCATATTTGCTTCTTGGGGATCTAAATGCACATAGTGGACTGTGGGGCGATTCTCGCTGTGGATGCACGAGGTCGTCTCATTGAACAATTTCTCTTCTCTTCCGGTTGCCTGTTTGTTGAATAGGAAAGAGCCAACATACTATAACGTTGCCAACAAACTTACTCGTCCATAGAACCTCACCCCGCAAGGGCGCCTGCGCAAGTAGGCGTTTGGTGTGTAGCGACACCACGGACCCGAGCTAACGGGGGAGTTTTGACTCCCTCCCACGCCTAGCCGTGCGTGGCTTTGCCGTGTCCGGGAAAGGGGATCCTGGGGGTTGAGCCGACGCTGGGTGATTGGACCTTTAAGGCCCCCCGGCAGAGGCAACACGCCCCTTTGGCCCCGGCTTCACGTAGACGGCACCCCTGGGCCTGACCAACCCAGGGGAATCGGCAGTCGCCTTTTCCTATCTCTCTCTCCCTACATTCTTCGTCTTTATCTCTCACTATCTATCTGTCCTGTCTTCTACTCTCTTCTGTTTACTCCAATTTTCCTGACGGCAAGGGTTAACCCTGTGCAAATAGCCTACCTTGGTCTAGGCGCATTGGGTTAATGCAGTGTTTGTACGGCTGACGTCTGCAAGCTTTCAGCACCTGCAAACTTGCAGCGTCCCCTGTTGGGCTCCGTGGTGGGTGGCCCGCCAACGCGCTGAACAAAAATAAGACCGGCATGCATGGCCCATTCCCTCTACTGTCTGATCGTACCGGCCTAAGCGGGTACGCACCGATGACATAAATTTCTTCAAGCAGTCAATAGAAACTTTTCCCCACTTCCACGTCATTCACTGTGAAAAAATCGGAAGCAAGCCAGGATCCGTATCTCCTTTCGTAGTTGCCAAGTGTCTACTGAAACTCTCGGGGCTGGATACAAAGTAACCAAAATGGCTAGCGGAGACCTTCTTCTAGAAATTCGGGACAAAACACAATTTGTAAGCTAGACAGCCTCTCAACGTTTGGTGACGTACCGATCACCGTAATACCACACAGATCTATGAACATCACTCGCGGAGCGGTATCTGACGCAGACTTTACTTGACTTGACCGAAACTGAACTTTTGGAAGGGTGGAAGAGCCAAAATGTCAATAATGTACAGAGAATTATCATCAGGAGAGACAATAAGGAAATACCAACGAAACACTTAATACTCACATTTGCATCCAGTAAACTACCGGAATCTATTCAAAACAGATACACAAAGACATCTATAAGGCCGTACATACCAAACCCTCGTCGTTGCTTCCAATGCCAGAGGTATGGCCATGGCTCTATAAACCTGTCGCGGTCGCCAGACTTGTGCACAATGTGGAGTCCTAGGCCACGTGTCTGAGAACTGCAAACAACCGCCCACACTGTGTAAACTGCGAAGGAAACCATGCCGCATATTCACGCTCCTGCACATACTGGAAAAAAGAAAAAGAAATAATTACGTTGAAGGTAATAGGATCGAAACAGACTTAGGAAAAAATAGGCATTTTGCCTAAAGTTCCAGTCTTTACAGATGATTTCAGCACCTCTGCGGCGCACTAGGTACTTTTGGTCTTGTCCATTTGGCGTCATTGAAATAAGTGTTCCACATTTTTGAACAACTGTTTTTGTTTCAGAAAAATTCAGCCAGCTAAAACAATTCCACAATCCCACTAAACAAATATTGTACATGCACTTATTTTCCCAAGGATTATAAACAAAGTGAAACACTTGTAGCAAGATTTCTACAAATTTCACATGCAGTAATCGGAGCCAAGCATTCAACAAATGGAAAGAAAGAAAACACAACAGTCACACACATACACAGACAGACAGATCCCTGTTTTTCATAAAAGAGGCTTGCTCAATGAAGTATTAATTCGATCAATAAGATTTACTTCAAAAAGTTATTATAAACATTAGGTTATACATCCGCACAATACCGAACACTGATTCTGTTTTTGAATAGTCACATTAAGACATACATAAAGCGTACAACTGTAACTTTACAACACTAAATTACGACACAGAAAAGAGAAAGAAGAGCACCCTCTTAGCAACAACTGAACTAACAATCTACTAGTGCCAGTTTATCGGACTTTGAAGGGAAACAGGGACACCTTTAGGGATAATAGCTAGAGGATGATCATCAGTCATCATCCCTTATTCCCTTCCCGTGGCCTTAGCGCACCTGATAGCTTCCACACGTGTAGACTTGTCCTCCCGCAGTAAGGAACACCGAGTGAGTGTATCCTGCAGCGACTTATGTGATTGTTGGCAATGAGTAGACTAGAGTGGGCGAGCCCCGAAGAACAAGATCCCGAGTCGCGCACGGCCGCGGCCGAGTGCGAGGGAGGTGCCGGCTCTGGTGCGTGACACCACTGATCGTCTGCGCAGCGCATCGAATTGCGCGCACACCGGCGGCGAGCCGCGCGCGGCGACAGCGGAGTATCATTGCGCATGCGCAGACCAGTGCCACGCGAAATTGGCTCAGCGAGGCCAGTGTAGCTAACGCTACAAAATGCCTTTCGCATTTGTCAAGTAAATGTGATGCCTATATGAGCTGCTCATATGGATGAAAACAAGAAGCACTTGGTGTGGCCATATTAACGACAACACGTGCACAGTGCACTTGTTTTTCTTTTGTTCATGTGTTTAGCTTATGGTAAGGTGTGATTATGGCTCGACGTAGGGTCGACACGCGCATACGCTGTGTCATGTCGGCGAAAACAGATCATAGGTCGACGCTCTGCCACAGCCAACGTATAATTAGACTAGGGGCGTGGTTTCTACCCCTGCGAGGCAAAGCGAGGCTAGCATCTATAGCGCTAGTCCCTCCCCCTTCCTAAAAGGTTTCCGTCGGTTTGTTCGAGAGTAGTGCAACATGGCGGTTGCGTGAGCGTGGCTAGAGTGTACTGTAGCGAAGCGAGGAGAGGCTAACGCTAGTGTACTCTGTGCCTCTTGAAGATCCCTGCCGCTAGGTTCGAGAGTAGTGCAGCTTGGCGGTTGTGTTGGGGAGGCTAGAGTACAGTGTAGCAAGAATGTACTCCAGTCAGCCAAAACCAAGCTAAACTAACGCTACCGCCTACAGCCTACACGTAAAATTCATTGGCATATATGTTCTTCATAACGGCAGCTGTCTGAAGTCTGCCGAGCAATGCGGAAAAATAAAAAGAAGCCGTAAAGTGTACTTGTCATGCAGGGGACCAATGGATCACAATGCTACTCCATCGATCGAGAAACAGTCCATGTGAAAAGCAGGGGAGAAGACATTAAAAAGGTCAACAATATTTTGAGTTTGACTTCCACTCTGAAGCATGCATAGGCATAAGCTCCCAACATTGCTTACACAACTGCCCACTTATTTAAATAATCCCTGAATCTGCACGAATAACATTTATTTGTGGTCAATCCACGGGCACACAGATTGATTTTGTTATTTTTATACCCGCATCTGTGAACTCGCATGCACCCATTACACAGAATGCAGCCATATGCGAAAGCTTTAGTGACACAAGCCACTTTTAACTTTATCGTTTACACTGTACAGTAACCCCCAATTTAAACATCTTTAGTAACATCATGCAATAAAAAGTATGCACTAAGCGGTTGAAGTATGCTCCAGGGACAGGATATCGCTATTGCGTTCAACCCTTAAAGGCAAAGCTTAAGTATACCCAGTTTTTTTCGGACGTGCACGAAAGGTTTGCCCCATCCCCATTAGACCGGTCGCTGACAGGGTTGCCACAAAGCCTAAGTCTGCCTTGAAAAGAATTCGGACTGTATGTGCTAAAGCAAGCGTCTAAAGTTTCGGGCGGTGCTGATTCAAATATTCTGGATGCAATTAAAGCATTGAAAGTGCTAGGCCACAAGTATGCTTCACCAACTTCCGTCGACGTCGAGCATTCTTTTTTGCATAAAAAGCAAACACTGACTGAAAGCAAGCGCAATTCAAGCCTGCAAATCTTGAGATGATGCTGGTTTGTCACTGTTTTCCTATGCTTTCCCACAATGTCAAATTACCTCAGCTTTCACCTAGATCTGTTCAAATGATTATGCTTCTTGGTAATTCTTTTCATGGAAAAAAATAAATTTAGCTTTCCCAAAGCACAGATTTTGGCTGCTGTGTTTGTTAGAAGTTGAATGATTTTCCTGAGCATGGCATGCAACTGCAGTAACTATGAATGGTGCCTATATATGCCTAAACGATCATTTTTAATGCCTATTTATACCTAAATAGCAGTTTTTGTGGCCTATTGTAGTGCTTTAAAGCATTCTTTTTTTTGTGCCTAAAGTTCCGGTTTCTAATCCTATGGTTTAACTTCAGGGGGAGACCATTGCTACAGCAAAATTCAAGCTGAAAAAAAAGCACTTTCATAGTTAGAAAAGGAAAAATGCCCCGTAAGAACCAGTCACGATGCTTGTATGATACAGCCCCGTCGTGGTGTTGCAATGGCTAAGGTACTCAGCTGCTGACCCGCAGATCGTGTGATTGAATCCCGGCTGCAATGGCTGCATTTTCGATGGAGGCGAAAATGTTGTAGGCCTGTGTGCTCAGATTTGGGTGCACGTCAAGGAACCCCAGGCGGTTGAAATTTCTGGAATCCTCCACTACGGCATCTCTCATAATCATATGGTGTTATTGGGACTACCGCAGGGGTGCCTGCGCAAGTAGGCGTTTGGTGTGTAGCGACACCACGAACCCGAGCTAACGGGGGAGTTTCGACTCCCTCCCACGCCTAGCCGTGCGTGGCTTTGCCGTGTCCGAGGAAAAGGGGATCCTGGGAGTTGAGCCGACGCTGGGTGATTGGACCGTTAAGGCCCCCCGGCAGAGGCAACACACCCCTTTGGCCCCGGCTTCACGTAGACGGCACCCCTGAGCTCACCCACCCAGGGGAATCGGCAGTCGCCTTTTCCTATCTCTCTCTCCCTACATCTTCGTCTTTATCTCTTAATATTTATCTGTCCTGTCTTCTACTCTCTTCCGTTTACTTCCAAACTTCCTGGCGACTAGGGTTAACCCTGTGCAAATAGCCTACCTTGGTCTAGGCGCATTGGGTTATAGTGGCGTTGTACGGCTGGCGTCTGCAGGTTTCAGCATTTGTAAACTTGTAGCGTCCCCTCGTTGGGCTCCGTGGTGGATGGCCGCCAACGCTGCTGAACAACAATAAGGAAAACATGCATGGAGCATTCCCACTACTGTCTGATCGTACCGGCTTAAAGCCGGTACGCACCGATGATCTCACCAGAGAAGGATTGGCCACCCTGGTGCAGTATCTGGCCACCCCCTCCCGTAGGCATTCGTCAATTAACTCACGGCCCTCAGTCCCCACCAGCTGCGGAGCAACTGACCACGGCGGCGGTCAGATCTGCAAAGCAGCAGAGGGTGCTAGGAATCTCTGGATACGGACAGGCCACGATTGGAACTTGAACTTAGCAACGTTTAACGTTAGAACGTTATCTAGTGAGGGAAGTCTAGCTGTATTATTCGAGGAGCTAGAAGGCATTAAATGGGATATAATAGGGCTGAGTGAGGTTAGGAGAACAGATGAGGCCTATACTGTGCTACAGAATGGGCACGTCATTTGCTATCGAGGCTTGGCAGACAGAAGAGAACTGGGAGTAGGGTTCCTAATTCACAGAAACATCGCTGGAAACATAGAGGAATACTATAGCTTTAATGAAAGGGTGGTAGGTATCGTAATTAAACTGAATAAAAGATACGAGATGAAGGTAGTACAGGCTTACGCGCCTACATCCAGCCATGATGACGCTTCAGTTGAAAGCTTCTATGAAGACGTGGAATCGGCAATGAATAAGGTAAAAACACAGTATACTATAGTGATGGGCGACATTATTGCAAAGGTAGGGAAGAATCAGGCTGGAGACCAGGCAATAGGAGATTATGGCATCGGCACTAGAAACGCCAGAGGAGAGCTACTAGTAGAATTCGCAGAACGCAATAATCTGCGTATTTTGAATACCTTCTACCGAAAACGAGAAAACCGCAAGTGGACATAGAGGAGCCCTAATGGCGTAAATAAGAACGAAATAGACTTTATAATGACTGCACACCCAGGAGTCGTGCAGGATGTGGAAGTAATTGGCAAGGTAAGATGCAGTGACCATAGAATAGTACGGGCTCGAATCCGCCTAGCCTTGAAGAAGGAACGACAGAAACTGATACGCAAGAAGCCAATCAATGAGCTAGCACTGAGAGAGAAAGTACAGGAATTCAGAGTGTCACTGTAGAACAGGTACTCTGCTCTTAGCGAGGAAACCAACCTTAGCGTAGATACAATGAATGATAATCTGACGAGTATCATCGCGGAGTGTGCAGTGGAAGTTGGAGGCAGGGTAGCTAGACAGGACACCGGCAAGCTTTCCCAGGAAACGAAGAACCTAATTAAGAAGCGTCAAATCATGAAAGTGTCAAGTACAACAGACAAAATAGAACTGGCAGATCTTTCGAAGTTGATTAATAGACGTAAAGTATGCGATGTAAGAAGGTATAACATGGAGAGGATTGAGCACGCTCTGAAAAACGGAGGAAGCGTCAAAGCAGTGAAGAGGAAACTTGGGATAGGCAAAAGGCGGATGTATGCACTAAGGGACAAAGAAGGCAAAATAACTACCAATATGGAAAGGATAGTTAAAATAGCGGAGGAGTTTTACAGAGATCTGTACAGTAGCCGAGACAACCACGACCTTAATACTATAAGAACTAACAGTAACCCAGACGACACCCCACCGGTAATGATAGAAGAAGTCAGAAAAGCTTTGGAGAGCATGCACAGAAGCAAAGCTGCTGGTGAGGATCGGGTAACATCAGATCTGCTGAAAGATGGAGGACAGACTGTGTTAGAAAAACTAGCCACTCTATTTACGAGGTGTCTCCTGACGGGAAAAGTACCAGAGTATTGGAAGAACGCTAACATCATCTTAATACATAAGAAAGGACAAGGACTTGAAGAAATACAGGCCGATCAGCATGCTCTCTGTAGTATACAAGCTATTTACAAAGGTAATTGCTAGCAGAGTAAAGAAAACATTAGAATTCAATCAACCAAAGTAACAAGCAGGATTTAGAACAGGCTACTCAACAATTGACCACATTCATACTATCAATCAGGTAATAGAGAAATGCTCAGAGTATAACCAACCACTATACATAGCCTTCATAGATTACGAGAAGGCGTTTGATTCAGTAGAAATATCAGCCGTCATGCAGACACTGCGGAATCAGGGCGTAGATGAAATATATATAAACATTCTGGAAGAAATCTACAGGGGATCAACTGCTACCATAGTGCTTCATAAACAAAGCAACAGAATACCAATAAAGAAGGGTGTAAGGCAGGGGGACAAAATTTCCCCAATGCTATTCACTGCGTGCTTACAGGACGTTTTCAGAAGCCTAGAATGGGAACAGTTAGGGATAAGAGTTAATGGAGAGTACCTCAGTAACCTGCGCTTCGCCGATGACATTGCATTGCTGAGTAACTCAGGGGACGAATTGCAACTCATGATTACGGAGTTAGACAAGGAGAGCAGAAAGGTGGGTCTTAAAATTAATCTGGAGAACACGAAAGTAATGTACAACTGCGGAAAGGAGCAGCGCTTTGCGATAGGTAATAGTGCACTTGAAGTTGTAAAAGACTATGTCTACTTAGGGCAGGTAATAACCGCAGAGCCTAACCACGAGATTGAAGTAACTAGAAGAATAAGAATGGGGTGGAGCACATTCGGCAGGCACTCTCAAATTATGACAAGTAGATTGCCACTGTCCCTCAAGAGGAAGGTATATAACAGCTGTATCTTGCCGGTACTTAGCTACGGAGCAGAAACGTGGAGACTCACAAAGAGGGTTCAACTTAAATTGAGGACGACGCAGCGAGCAATGGAAAGAAAAATAGTAAGTGTAACCTTAAGAGACAAGAAGAGAGCAGAGTGGATTAGGGGACAAACGGGAGTTAAGGATATCATAGCTGCAATAAAGAAGAGGAAATGGACATGGGCCGGGCACGTAGCACGTAGACAGGATAACCGCTGGTAATTAAGGGTCACCAACTGGATTCCTAGAGAAGGGAAGCGGGGGTAGGGGGAGACAGAAGGTTAGGTGGGCAGATGAGATTAAGAAGTTTGTGGGTATAAATTGGCAACAGCAAGCACAGGACCAGGTTAACTGGCGGAACATGGGAGAGGCCTTTGTACTGCAGTGGACGTAGACAGGCTGATGATGATGATGATGATGTTGTGTCACCCGACCACCGAGACTGGGAACTTGCCTTACCCTACGCAACTTTCGCGTATAATTCATCCCGTCATGACACAGAGGGCTTTTCGCCGTTCTACATATTGTACGGAAGATCCGACTTTACCACTGCACACATTCATTTCAGCTCATACATCGTCCATCAGCGAGTATGCCCGCGACGCGATTGTGCGAGCTGACCCTCCCGTCAGCTCGCCCGCACTCGGCTGAGGGGGTCGCAAACTAACCAATGCCGTCGGTATTATGTGGAACATAGAGACGTACATTTGGCTCCCGGTACTCTCGTTTTATATTGGTCCCGTCATCGTCGGCTGGGCCTATCAGAAAATATTTTGTCTCATTATACTTGACCCTACCGTATATTGCGTCAAGTAACACCTGTCACCGATGAGATCAGCCCCATCTATACATCATCATCTGCTATGCGGTCACGCATCAAGCCCTACAAGTATGCGTCAGATAACAAGCTTTAAAGCACAGGGACGCTGCCACCGCCGCCGGGGGTCATGCTACGTGCCAGTGCATGGAGATGAAGAAGACAAAGCATATAGACTGGCGCGAGCTAATCTTGGTGGTTGGCGCTGCTCGCTTAACCAGCTGAAAATACATCTGTGACTACTCCTCCGAGTGAGTCTCCTTCTCGTAACAATATGTTTGTTAGTACTTTATATGGAATAATAAAGGCTTACAAACAGATCACCAAAGAATTGAAAGCACAATATTGTTACGAGGCAGTGGGCATGGTTCTACCGTCGTGGACAACAAATCGATGAAAAAGAAGTGGACTCGCCGCGCGAGAGACTGGCAGCTCTGAAGCGTCACTTTTACATGTAAATATAGGAAATACGCTCATTTCTCTCTTCCGTGTGTTTGCGATCCCCGTAACAAATTGGTGGGAGTGCTGGGTAACGAAGCGCCATACAACGGAGCTCCGCAGTGGTCGTCAAATCGGAGTTTCCGTGATGGAACACGGGACTGATCCCACGGCCACCTCTCCATCGGCCTCGGCGACGCCCGCACCATCCACGGCAACGCCTCCACTGGCCCCACCCCCACCCACGTACGTGCTGACGCATCCGAAGCATCCTGGAACGTTCTGCGGTACGGACGAAGTTGATGTCGACGACTGGATAGCCGACTACGAACGCACCAGTGCTCTCAACCGGTATGATCCGACTCTTATGCTGACCAATGTGCTGTTTTACCTGAAAGGCACGGCCAAAGTCTGGTACGAGAACCATGAGGAGGAGATCGGCAGTTGGGACACCTTCAAGGAAAAGCTTCGCGACTTATTTGGGAAGCCCATCGGTCGAAAGGCGGCTGCAAAGAAGGAGTTGTCTATACGTGCTCAGACGTCCACAGAGCCGTATATTTCATATATACAGGACGTGCTGGCTCTCTGTCGTAAAGTTGACAACGACATGTCGGAGTCTGACAAGGTTGGCCACGTCCTCAAGGGCATAGCGGACGACGCGTTCAACCTGCTAATGTGCCGGAACTGTGCGACCGTCGACGAAATTATTGAGGAATGCCGGCGTTTTGAACTGGCCAAAAGCAGGCGGATTTCAAGATCATTTACTCGACTGCCGAACACCGCAGCGACGTCCTCCTGCGAAGATGGACTGTCCTCTCGTCGGCAGTCTTCACCAGCGTCTGAAATTACGCGAATTGTCCGGCGGGAAATCGAAGCAATTACACCTACTCTTCCCGCCAACGGCCACGTCGATTTGCAAGTACCTCAGGTTTGCTTGGTACAGTCGATTGTGCGGGAAGAACTGAGCAATTTGGGCTTCGATGTCTGCGCCGTTGCTCAGTCTCGACCAATTGGCTTCCGTTCAAGGTCGCCGCCTCGCCCCAGGTCACCACCCCAAGAAAGGTCTTATCCACGCTCTCGCAATCCGGCCGAATGGAGAACTGCGGATGATCGGCCGATCTGCTTTAACTGCCGCCGCATAGGTCACGTCGCACGGTATTGCCACAACCATTGGTCTTCGTCCCGAAACCAGTATAACACTGCTCGCCGCACCGATAGCTACCGTCGTTTCCAGCCTCCTGAGCCGATCGCCGACAACTACCGCCGGCCTCTGCCCGTCGATTCCTACGCCTGCGATGCCCCTGATACGCAGCACAGCCGCTCACCGTCGCCTCGACGTCACCAGTCTCGTTCGCCGCCAGGACGTCGCCCGTCGTCCCCTTCTCCTCTACGACGACGCCCGACCTCCCCGCTCAATTCTCACCAGGGAAACTAAGCGGTGCAGCTCTTGGAGGTGAAGCTGCATCCTCGATACCGACCTCAAATCCTCTCCTTGTACTGCCGACACGACGAAATTTGATCGACGTCGACGTTGACGGCCTGACTGTTTCTGCACTTGTTGACACTGGGGCGCATATTTCTGTGATGAGTGCCCGACTTCGTCGCCGCCTGAAGAAAGTGCTCACACCGGCTGCTCTTGGCATTATTCGTGTCGCCGACGGAAGAAGTCTTGCCATCACAGGAATGTGCACAGCACGCATCACTATCGCCGATCACCCCACATCTGTTCTCTTTGCAGTTATTGAGCAGTGCCCAAATGACCTAATTCTTGGTTTAGATTTCTTGTCCACCCATGCTGCTCTCATCGACTGTGCAACCGGCGTTCTTCAACTTGAACTGCCTCGACTTGGACCTGTGCCGTCCTCACCGTCACACCGCTTGTGCGCTGTTGATTATGTTCGGCTGTCACCGCAAGCCACCACGTGTGTTGCCTTAACGATATCACCAGCTCTTCCTGACGGTGACTACATAGTGTCTCCATTGGTGGATGTGCTCTTGGCTCGAAGTGTTGCTGTGCCGCATACAATCGTGACTATTGTGGACAACTACGTTCAGCTTCCGCTCCTTAACTTCAGTAGTTCGACCCAAGTTCTCCCGCAAGGCATTTCGTTAGCCCACGTTTCCCCACTTGATGCATGTAGCATCGTGGCATTGGACCCTGAAGACTGCTCGTCCCCTACTGCAGCCAGCCGAGCAAACGCACCTAGCGACGAAATCACGATGATGATCGCTCCTGATCTTCTGCCCTGTCAGTTGGCGCAACTCCACCACGTTCTGACTACCTACCGAGATATTTTCGACTTCGATGACCGCCCTTTAGGTCAAACGTCCTTCGTGCGTCATCAAATACATACCGGCGATGCTAATCCTGTTAGACGGCGACCGTATCGTGTTTCCCAGTCCGAACGCCAGGTCATACAACGAGAAGTCGAGAAAATGCTCTCCAAAGGAGTCATAGAGGCCTCTTCAAGTCCATGGGCGTCACCTGTTGTTTTAGTGAAAAAGAAGGATGGCAGCTGGAGATTTTGCGTTGACTACCGTGCCTTGAACAAGATAACCCGCAAAGACGTATATCCGCTGCCACGAATTGACGACGCCCTTGATTGCCTTCATGGCGCGCGATACTTCTCATCTATTGATCTGCGTTCGGGCTACTGGCAAATTTCTGTCGACGACTTAGACCGAGAAAAGACTGCCTTCGTCACACCGGACGGCCTTTATCAGTTCAAGGTTATGCCTTTTGGGCTGTGCAACGCCCCGGCAACGTTCGAACGCATGATGGACTCTCTTCTTCGTGGTTATAAATGGTCCATCTGTCTTTGCTACCTCGACGATGTGATTGTTTTTTCCCCAACATTTGAAACTCACTTAACTCGTTTGTCGACCATTTTAGCCGTTTTTCGTCGAGCAGGACTCCAGCTGAACTCGAAAAAGTGCAATTTCGGCCGACAACAAATCACGATCCTTGGTCATCTTGTAAGTGCTGCTGGCGTCCAACCTGACCCTGACAAGGTTAGCGCTGTCAAGAATTTCCCTCTGCCTTCTTCAACCAAAGATGTTCGGAGTTTTGTGGGCTTATGCTCGTACTTCCGCCGCTTTATACGCGATTTCGCTACAATTGCACGACCACTAACTGATCTTCTCAAAAAGAACGTGCCCTTCTCGTGGGGCCAAGACCAAGCAGCTGCGTTTTCCACGCTGATCGACCTGCTCATTTCACCACCAATACTGGCTCACTTTGACCCGTCTGCGACGACTGAAGTACGCACAGACGCCAGTGCTCACGGAATCGGCGCCGTCCTCGCTCAACACCAGGGAGGCCAAACGCGTGTTATTGCGTATGCCAGCCGCCTTCTCTCCACATCTGAGCGAAACTATTCGATAACAGAGCGCGAGTGTCTTGCGTTGGTCTGGGCTGTAGCGAAATTTCGCCCCTACTTGTATGGCCGGGAGTTTTCAGTTATTACGGACCACCACGCTCTGTGTTGGCTGTCGTCGCTCAAGGACCCAACTGGTCGCCTAGGTCGCTGGGCTCTACGTCTCCAGGAGTATAACTTCGACGTAATTTATAAGTCTGGCAGGTTGCACCAAGATGCTGATTGTCTCTCGCGTTATCCAGTGGACCCTGCTAGACTCGCTGTCCATGAAGGCGATTCTTGTGTGCTCGCCATATCTGATTTGCACGACATCGGCACAGAGCAGCGCCGGGACGCAACCCTCAAGAAGGTCATTCAGCGAGTATCTTCAGGACATTCCGACCCTTCGCTCCGTCAATATGTCCTTCGCAACGACATTCTGTATCGTCGCAACATGAAGTCTGATGGCCCGGAATATTTGTTAGTTATTCCCCGACACCTGCGTGCCACTATTCTTCAACATCTGCATGACGCACCGACGGCGGGACACCTGGGTTTTTCACGCACCTATCACCGCGTGCGGCAACGGTTCTTTTGGCCTGGCATGTATAAATTTGTGCGCCGTTATGTCGCTGCTTGCGAGCGCTGCCAGCGTCGGAAACGTCCTGCTCTCCGTCCGGCTGGCCTGCTCCAACCTATCGACATTCCCCCGGAACCATTCTTCCGCATCGGCCTCGACTTGCTCGGACCTTTCCCGACGTCCGTGTCAGGCAACAAGTGGATCGCTGTCGCAACCGACTATGCGACCAGATACGCGATAACTCGTGCCTTGCCAACTAGCTGCGCTACAGACGTCGCAGACTTTCTCCTAAATGACGTCATTCTGCGGCATGGAGCTCCGCGCCAGCTTTTGACGGATCGGGGCCGCTGCTTCCTCGCAAAAGTTATCGACGAAATCCTCCGGAGCTGCTCTACCGAACATCACCTTACTACTGCCTACCATCCCCAGACTAACGGTCTCACGGAGCGTCTCAACCGAACTCTTACAGACATGTTGTCTATGTACGTCTCTGCTGACCACCGTGACTGGGACGCAATGCTCCCCTACGTTACATTTGCATATAATTCGTCAAGACATGACACCGCCGGCTACTCTCCATTCTTTCTTTTGTACGGCTGCAACCCTGCGTTGCCATTCGACACACTCCTTCCTTCTGCTACTATCCAACCAACGGTGTATGCGCAGGACGCTGCTTCTCGAGCCCGCGTCGCTCGCCAAATCGCGCACACTAGGCTCAGTGCTTCTCAGGCCGCACAAAAAGTCCGCTACGATGACTCGCACCGCGACGTTGACTACCCTGATGACTCTCTTGTCCTACTCTGGACGCCGTATCGACGTGAAGGTTTGTGCGAGAAGCTCCTCCCACGATACACAGGACCCTACAAAGTTCTCCGCAAGGTCACCGACGTCGACTACCTCATCACTCCCGTTCAACCGCACTCATCCTCTGCCACACCATCTACTGATGTTGTTCATGTGTCGCGCCTAAAGCCCTACTATACTGCCAGTCCTGATTGACTTAGGGGCGCCGTGACGGCGCTTTGTTCGCCGGGGGTGATGTTACGAGGCAGTGGGCATGGTTCTACCGTCGTGGACAACAAATCGATGAAAAAGAAGTGGACTCGCCGCGCGAGAGACTGGCAGCTCTGAAGCGTCACTTTTACATGTAAATATAGGAAATACGCTCATTTCTCTCTTCCGTGTGTTTGCGATCCCCGTAACAATATACTTAATGAACTTACGCCAATCCGGAGCCAAAGGGCTTAATGAAGCTGTTGTACATGTAAACCCGCCACGAACGTTTTATTTTTTCACGGCAGACAATGATGGCAGCGGGTCGACAGCTTCCCGTGCGCGCTGGCATGGTCAAGGCGCATGACGTCACTTTGGCAGCGAGCATGCCTAAAATCTAGGTGGCATTGGCCTAACCTAGCCATTCACCTTCCTCTGCTCAAGCCCTTTCCTGCTCTCGGCCATCGCCTTTTCTTGGCGTGTGCTTTGCAGTTATGTGGAGAGAACCCACCACAGCTGAAGTCATAAGAAGTATTTTTAGGGGCGCAACCCCTAAAAATCATCGGTCATACGTCCCGTGTCGTCGTAGTAGCCACCTCTTGTTTAGTCATTAGAATGATTGCTGGATGGCGGTACTTGACTATGACGAATATATGATGAAAAGAGGGGAGACGGCGGTACTTGGAGTGTTTACTAGGTGGACGGACGGACAAACGAACAGACAGAGAGACACACGAATGAACGGATGGATGGACAGACAGACAGACAGACTGATGGACGGACGCATGGATGGACGGACAAAAAGACAGGCGGACGAATGGACGGACAGACGGACACACGGACGGTCACACGGATGCAGGCACGAACGCTTCCCCCCACTTATTATCATCATACATTCCGCGCATATGCTACGATGTTTTATTTGTTCAGTTGTGCAAAAATCCGTAAGACGGCGTTTTGCATTCCTCGTGTTCATAATGCTGGCGGTCACTCTGGCTCTGTAAAAAATATGGTGTTTTGAGATAGCATGTAGCCGTCTGTAGCACTATGTGAGCAACCAAGAGGAAAGCACCACTGCAACGCTACTGCATGCACTGACTTTAAGAGCACTTTGAAGAGGCCGTGGCATTGCTTCGAGCCACAAAAAAAAAAAGGAGCACGAAGGAAGAAATCTTACGGGCTTGTAAAATTGGAGAGGTGTACACGTCTATCGAATCTCCGGGGGAAAGCGCTCGGACGCATGTGTGACGCAAGCAGCTCGACTTTTAGCCCTATGATTCCTATGGTCCCTAGATAAAAACTTCTTTTATCTAGGAACCTTAAAAGTTCTTCGATGCGTGCTACCCTATATAGCCCTACCCATTATGTGGCGCCGCATCAAGATGGGTCGTTCAACTAAAGCGGACCGATGGCTCCTGGTCAGGGACGTTAGTTCACGCCGACGCTGAAAGAAATAAAGGAGGCATTGCCAAAGTGTAGATGCTCTCTGGCTTCTATGTTTATTTGCACCTACATCGAATTTTCGCTCAAGGCCAACGCTGCCTTTTTATTGAAATCTAAGGCACAGCCACCTCGATGCCATCTCAATCAACAACGGAATTTCTGCGATGCGGGACCTTTAGGGCTAGCACGTTAAAAGTGCTACTGCCGCGGTCGGGCGAACAGCCGAGCCCCGCCACCACTACTCAACTATGGCTGCCTCAAAGGAAGTTTTCGTGGACGGTATAACGTTAATATACAATGCTTTAAGGTGCACATCATTTATGTACCACCGTGGACGTGTACGAGTAAGAACGTGGCATGGCATAAAGGTGCTTGCCTATGCATGTATATGTCTCGGTGGAGAGTACACCTGTACGTGGTGTGGATATGACAATTGCTGAAACCTCGCCGCAAAGAGCTGTCAGAGAAATGTGATGCATAGGTGACTGCGTTGCCTTTTCATTTTATTTATGGCTTCTACAAACTTAGCCGAAGAAGACAAAAGTAGGGTAAGCCATTGGTCCTTTAGGGGAATAAATGGGCTGCCACAGATTTTGAACCAATTTTGGACTAACTGCGTGAGCAAGGTTTCAACTGTTATTTCCTCGCACTTACTCCACTTGGATTAAATGCTGCTCCAAGTAGAATGCTCCAGTAGGAGAAACAGTTGAACCGTCTGGACGAAAGGCACAAAAAATGGTGACCCTGCACTCTTGGTGTATATTTTATGTTTATTCAAATTTAATCTGAACTGAAAAACGCAGTATATTGGTCATGCAGCACACACACATATGTATACTTACGCATTATTATTTTAAAGTAAAACACCACAAACACTGACCACCCGCGCAACACTACAGACAAAGAGCGAACTATCGTCTATCGTGTATATATATATATATATATATATATATATATATATATATATATATATATATATATATATATATATATATATATATATATATATATATATATATATATATAGGGGAAATTCAACCTCTCCGCTACACGTCTGACCGCTTTGTAATGGGTGGGCCATTGAAACGTCCACTTGTTGCTGCAATTCACATGCTTTGACGCCACGCGCATATCTACACTTCTGCCATGAAATATACATGTTAAAAAGGCACCTTCCACTAAATGACATTCATATTGTGTTTTTTTTTGTCAATACGCAATAGCAACCAATCTCGGGTCTCTGCGGCACCTGCTTGCCGCAAAAAACGGCCTGGCTTCGATAGTTACTCAAAACGCAAAATTTTATTATTGACATTACTTTTATCTTTCGCGATTTCTCGCTAACGAAATAGTCTATTTTATCTCACAACCAACGAAGCCAACGTCGATGCCAACACCGACGCAGAAATTTCTGCGACACGAGCCCTTTAACCCCATCGCAATAAAGTGTGGCATGTGCTTCAGTAGGCACTGTTTGTAATGATGTATGGCGTTTCCATGATTTCCGAATTGGTTTTCTTAGCAAGCGATGCATCTTTGCGAGTTGTGTAAAATTGTTTCGTTCAACAAAAGAAACCTTCATGAGCAAAACGTTGCTTCTGTAAGTGAGTTCGTGGACTTTCAGATGTATTAAGTAGTTTACGCAGAAAATAATGTTGCGTATAACACGATATCGGCTCGCAAGATGAACTCAATTCATACTTCTTCACGACGAAGCTCGCATAAGTAGCCGCAGGTTAGTACACTTCATAGAGCTAAAGTATTTGCGAGCTTCTTCAAGATTTCGACAGCATGGCATGATGTACCAATGTCGCGTAACCATGAAATAAAAGGTCGAGACAGAATTCACCAGTTCTGTCAAAACATCTGAATACTGTTCTCTCAAGCGCAACGCAGTAAAAAAAACTGCGTTGCGCGTGGGATTGCCGAAAGATTGAGCTGATTCGGCGCCAGTGTTGGCGTGCGCCGCCGTCAATGAGATGCACCACTGGCTGAATAACAGCTTACGTCTCATGTATGCATGTTATTTGAGCAAGAGGGGGCATCTCAAGAAGCAGCAACGAGCACACGAACACATGGGGCTGAGTATATCAGCCCCTCACGGGAACGACCTTGAACGTGTGTTGCAATAGAACTTGGCAGACAACCTCAGGGGTGCCTGCTGCTTTCGCGCATTCCGCCTACCCAGAAGCCCCTTCGCTGCAAAAGTTTGCCTTCATCAGCCTGCTTTAAATGTCTTGAATCTGCGCGCGTGTAAAATATGCAGATGATACGCATGTGAATGCGGCTTGTTGTTCTAAACGGACAACGAGCCACATTCACCTTCTCTGCTTTGGATTATCTGTAGCAGCTCCTAAAAGCTAAACACCATTTTTCTCATTAAAAAGCAAAATAGTAGGCAGATTCGCAACGCAAGAACGAGAATATCTGGATACACATTTTGAATGTTACCCTGTCTGCTAAGAGGTTCACATGCCGAGCGTGATTCCAAGCATTCAGTTAGCGTACACAGCGCGCACAGCATAGAAGAAGCTTGTGATGATAGACTTTATGTTCTATACCTATTGGATACAACTGTAGTCAATCGAGTCTTTAAGAACAATTAAATGTCTATTTCCTTGCTCACATTTTTCATAAGTGTATAAAGTTGAGCATTTCAGTGTATTAGTTTTAATAATTTACGAGCTATTTTGAAGTATTAGGCAACAATTGGTTAGGAAGTGCACGCAGTAAAAGAGGACCGGGTACTCAATTAGGGCTAAGTGATATGCAAAAACAAAATGGCATGAGCAGCTTCAAAGTTCAAAGTTTCAAATTCAATTGAGAAATAGCGTGCGTGTTATCTGGTGCCTTCTTTTGTTCGCGTCCATTGCCGCTGTTAACCATGAGTTTCAAAACGTTAAACCTCAACACTCTTGTACATACCTAATCGGTATTCATTCACTGCAAGTAATATTGATTCTTGGCCCCCTTATTTGAGCTAAAACTTCAGTTTTCTTTCACCATTGCTGTCGCACTTCTCAGACCGCAAATGACTGGTCCTGTTACATATTTTTGGAGATCGTTTGAAGTATCAGCGCGAGCATTGACGGGAATACGTATGAGACCGGGATTGTGAACAATGTGGCCACGAAGGTTGCAATTGTTTGGACGACGAGAACTAAAGTGCAAAGAGAGGTGCGTTGCCTCTTCTAAGAGCCAAGCGGTTTTCCTGCAAAGTGTAAATAAGACGAATGGGCACACAAAGAACAAAGAGAAAGGGTTGCAATTAGGCGCCTCATAGTCGGATTACGAGCGGCTACGCGCGGCACACCTTATACGCACGGAATCTCGACGTAGCGCTCCTTGCTACAGCCACTGGCCAGGGGAAGGAGGTTACCCGCAAAGTAAGTAAGGAGGTGCAATGAGCATCGACGCACTCATACGGAGAGAAAAACGAATACGAGGGAAATGTTCGTGACGCGAAACGCTCATTATGAAAATGAAAGCAAAAAAAAATGAAATGAAAGGAGACAGAGAGAGATAGAAGAGAGGGGAATAACGTTAAAGAGTTGCGGCAGTGGTTGATTTCTATGAAAGAAGGTAAACTTTATTTACAAAAAGGTGAACCTACCAGAAAGGGAGAGTATGGGCGCTCAAGTGAGAGCCACGGAAAAGGGGAGGCAGTGACGTTATATAGGCTGCCACGGCTGGCTGCCCCTCGGTCCGTTGCCCATGTGCCAGCCCGGTGCGAGCTCGATCGCGTGCTTCTACTGCGCGTAAGGTCGCGCGGAAACCTTGGCGGGTGCTGAACGGAAGCAACCCGAAGATCGTCGTCACTTATTCGGTGACTGCGAGAGCTACGCGGACACGACATAGCTACCAGTGGAACTTAGTCGCTTCATTTTTCTCTCAACTAGAAAATATTTGCCGACATATCTTTCGTTTTAATTCCGAAGGTGAGAGTGACGCACTACCAGCATCTTATTGGCCTCGACGTCCAAGTGGACGTTTTGCAGACGTCGAGAAAATATAGACCGAGTTACACTCGTGGCCGCTTAAATGCTTGTCGCTCACGGCCTCGACGCGTTCTTTTAGCAGAAGTAAAACCTCGGAATAAGTGACTGTCGACGCCATCGAACGCGTAAGTGGTGACTCGTAACAACCTCACAGACAGTCGGAGACTTGGCAGCGTGTCGTGAGTGACTCGACCATGCTTACCAAGGTAGACATCCTCACCATCACTCTGCTGTTCACGCACCTCAAACCGGAGCAGCAGCCGGAGTACTTCGACATTCCACCGCCGGGAATTCACAAGGAGTACGATTACATCATAGGCAAGTTCACTCCTTCACGTATCTATATGACGATCCAACTTCTCACAGGCTTTTTTTTTTCTTTCACTTAGGCTATTGGTGGATGCAGTACCTGTGAATAAGTAGATAAGCAGTCATCATCGTAATTGTCGTCATACTTGAGAATCTTTTTAATTTGATTATCTCGTGGTGCAATCTTATCTTTTTTCTTTAACAGCATGTTTTTTTCTCCCGTCCACAATCATTCTGTTCTTCTCCACGCTACCGGTTACCTGCTCTGCGCCCTTGCGTGAATGGCTGAACACTACTCAAACATTTACCAGCTGGAATGTTAGCAAGTTCTCCGCAGTGGATATGGTGCTCGGCTGCCTATCATGGGTTTGATTCCGGCCGTGAGGGCCCTATTTTCATGGAGACGAAGTGCCAGAGGCCGCTGTACTGCGAAATGGTACTGCGAATAACACCGGATTGTTATAATTTACGGAGACCCCCCCCCCCCCCCATCCTGCTACGAAGTGTCTCACAAGCACATATTGGTTTTGTGACGTAAAACTCAGAATAATGTTATTATGTTATCTGTGCCCCTTGAACTCTCACTGCCGTGTTGCGTCTACTCATTATTTCATTTTGAATTAGCGATATTTATCTTCTTGTGACTGTTTTTAGTTTCGTTATCGTACAAAAAAATTTGGAATATTACCTCTAATTTCCGGTCAGTTTACCGTCATGTCGCATTAATGCTGTCTTCCTTGACTCATGGCTTTCGGTATTTGACTGAGGCTAATACTAGCTGGTGAAGAATTCAAATATAGGCACGCTAGAAGATGTCCATGACTTTATATTGCCCGTCAGGACGCACGAAAACTTGCGTACGCACACGTTATTTACACTTACCATGAGAAGGATTTGCTACGATGACAAAGAGTGTGCATCTTCTATAATTTTACCCATAGAACACAATATTAAAAGAGTTTTTCCCCTTAAGCCAGGAAACCATTCGATAAAATTACTTCTTTCCGTACACCGTACATGTTGGTGATCAATATGCTACTTGGCATACTTATTCCCAGGAAGGTCTGAGACATTTAAAACTAAACATCGGTGAAAACGAAGTTTTCAGCGATTCATTTAATAGCATAAAATACCATTTTAAATTCTCAGCTTCGCGTTCTTGACCAATCCTCCAGAACGGGTACGTGCCACAGATGGACGCAAAAATAAACAAACAAACAAACAATTTTTGGCAGATATATGCCATTTCACGATATGTTCATCTCAGATAATATTTTCGTTACAATGCAATATTACAAAAAATTATGTTCGTATGAAATATATCATTTCACAAGAAATTATGCTTCTCGAAAAATCTTTATGAGTAACCATATTTTCTCATAAAAACCTAACAAAAACGTAAGAAAACGTTGAATTTCAAAAGATTTTTAAGCGTAAAATATGATTGTTAACAAACGAAATTAAGCTTTCTCCAAGGTAACTTAGAAAGAACACATTTTGAACAATCTTTTTACAAGTCATAGATCTGAGCTCTTCGGAAAGATTCTCATAGGGCTGCGGATAATTTTTTCAAAACATATCTTGAAGGCAGACTTGCGTGTTTAGATGCGAAGTCCTAAATCCGTTCAGTAGAAGTCGCTGAGCTGCAACGTTGAAGCTGTTTGTGTGGAAGTCGGCATAGATAACAGGGAGGCAAGATAAATAAATTTTCAATAAGGTGAAACTGTCAGCTTCTGTCACCCTAACAATAGTAACGAATCAAGATGGCCGCAATCGAGTATAGGCAGGAGTAATGTAATAAAAGGGAAGTTTTCGCACAGTTTGTTTTTACACAGTTCATACTATTGTTTATTTAAGCCTTTATGATAAAACCATAGGACTCGAGAAACCTCGTGAGGTTTAGCCTCTCGAAAGGTACATTAATTTCTTCATTTAGGTTCTTTACCAAGCCCATAAGTATATGCAAGCCTAACCATTTTGCTCGCACTTCAGCGAGACTACTACAGCAAGGAAAAGCATCTAACGAAGTCTTTTTGAACGGAAAGGTTCCATTAAAAAAGCGCGCCACCCCAGTCAGCGATGAAAATTAGGCTTGCTTATTGCTTCTACACTGCTGCTTGGTGACGTGAGGCGATCAGTCTTAACCCAAATTCTTCGAAAATGTGTCTTCTGTGTGCAGCAATGAAAGCATCACCTGACTAAACATTTATTGTTATTGAAAAATGGGAATTGACCACAGAAAGTGTTTTCTCGCTTGTGAAAGGAGAGACGCTCATGCGAGATGCACGGAAAAAACCCGCAGATTCTATTTCCTAGGGGTGTTTCCAGCTTTTTGACTCGCTTGTTTAACTCGGAGAGAACATACAGCTCACCCACAGAAGTCACACTTGTCTCAGGTTGTGGGTCACTGAAGATATTCGTTCTTCATTCAAACTACGCCTGGCGAAATAGTGAACATATTTATGTCTCCCCCTTGTACTTATTGTAAGACCGACACTAACACCCACACACTTGTACATTACAACAAATTTCCCTTTTAGGACAAGAAATATATTGCAACCGTTAAGTCAAATATGAGTAAATAATTTTGGATGACTTGTGATGCAGGACGGTTATCTTTTGTGGGATAGTGTGCACGCTAAATAGACGCGTACGTTTTCTCTTGAAAACGTTTAACCCTTGTGCCTGTGCTTTCCCAATCTACACTCCCAACAGCGCCGTGCCGTGTTCACTTCTGCTCTGTGTTTGGGTCTTCACGCCGTTATTCACGACCAATCCACGCTCCTTAGCCAGTTATCTTGCCCTATCTGCTGAAGAAGCTTGCCATTTTGCGTTGGCACGTACAAAAGTCATTAATATGCTACCAGTCGGTCGGCAGCCTCGGGACACTTGAAAAAATGGCGGTCACGGCGCGGTGGAGGCGCCCTGCCTAATTGCACAGAACAATTGTTTTCGCGGAAAAAGAAGCAGGGCCCCGCAGGACAGCCGCTCACTGGCACTAAGTGGCAAGACCTTTCCACGAATTCGCATTAAAGAGAAGAAAAAAATAAGAGGGTGCACATGGGTGTTCGTGATTCTTATTCACTGCCCTTATGTGTTGCTGACGCAGTTCATCGCGTTGGCATGCTTTAGAAATTAAAATATAAAGCGAAATAAAGCCGTATGTATGCATGCGTATATTCTCTCCACATGTGCTTTTCCCCCCCCGCCCCCTCACCCGCCACGCTAATCTATTCCTATGCACAATTGCTGTCGCGTTTACCGCGCCGTTTTATCATTATT
The DNA here is from genome assembly GCA_013436015.1 of Rhipicephalus annulatus. NCBI lineage: Eukaryota > Metazoa > Arthropoda > Arachnida > Ixodida > Ixodidae > Rhipicephalus > Rhipicephalus annulatus. The sequence goes on along the minus strand of WOVY01014832.1, from coordinate 327,597 downwards.
TATCAACAGTGCTTCAGTAATGCTTATCTTTGCCGGCTGGTATTCTGCACTGATAAATTGAGGGAAACGTCCTAGACTACCTGTCTTGACGGTCGCATCTTTATGGGCGCGAAATACAAAAACTTTCGCGTATTTCTGAAACCGTGTGCTCGAAAGAAAAATAATTTTTCGTGAGGAGGGATGTCATTTTCCTGTATATTCGGGTTTTCTGTACTCTCTGTATATTTTCGGGGTATTAATATATAATACGGGAAATATAAACTACATTTACAAAATATTCTTTAACAAAAAATATTAGAGCTAGTTGACCAGCTATGCCTTTAATCTCTATATCCAACGATAAGAGTTACCTTGCTTTACTAGGTATTCAGGATGCCATTCGTCATTACTCTTCGGCGAAGTATGGTACCCGCTACGCACATGCGAATAACTCTGTAGTAGGGAGGCGTTCACTATTCCATGCTTTCTCATCAAGCAAAAAAGCGTGGTACCCGCCATACACTTGCTGGAAATATCGTGAATTTTTTAATGTTCTAGCTGACAACGATGAAGAGTTATGTCTCTATCTGTTCTAATAGGTTAAAGCATTCTACAACCCACTCGTTATGCAATTAACATTCAGTGATCTCCTCGTTGTTCTTTTGCTGTTCTCAAGCGCTTTATTTCTCATATAACGCAATTCCTTTCCCGACATCAAGCTTGGCTATGGCCAGTTTGTAGCAGAGATTCAAACACCGGCGTGACTCTCTGGTAGAATACTGGGATGACACTCAGGTGACTCGGGTTCGAATCCCATTGTGTCCTTGATGTTTTTGTTTACTGAGTTTTTTTCTTATTTTGTGCGATAGAGGTTACGGACACCGGTGGCGGCGGACAACTTTGGCGCCTCAAGCGACCCTTGTTGTAATCTCACAACAGCTTTGGCTCTAAAGAAACCTCCGTGTAACACCGCAAAATGCATTGATTATGTGTCCTACAGTGGAAATATGTGGTGTGCTTGCAAGAGCATTGTAAAACTCAAAGTGCAGCAAAAAAAATATTTCGCAAGACTTGCCCTCACTTTCAAAACTGATTGAAAACATATTCTGGGAAATAAGCGCTCCTCATGATAAGTGTGCTAATCATGCTACATTACCCAATGCTAAACAAATTTTGCTTTCTAAAGCAGCTTCAGCGATTGCTTTTAATGCGCATTTTGCCAATGTTTTCACACAACATGATTGATGTGCAAGAATCAGCTATTTATCCCCGATCAGCCCTGTGGTTCCATGACTCCTATCACTGTCACTACAGAAGATATCGCTAGCCTCATCATGAATCTCAAGGTCTCTACTTCATCCAGCATTGATAACATCAATTGAAGTATCAGTGGTGTTATTGAGTGTATCGAAAGTAACTTTTTGTGTCTCCTTTTCAACGAGTCCTTGTGATTCGGTTTTTTGTCTAAGGACTGGCCGATCGGCAAGTTCGTCCCCGTGTTCAGTCCGGTGACAGGTATTGACGCCTTAATTCTCAACCTCTTTCTTGTAGAATTCTCAAACATATTACAGCTTTTTATATCTGTGACTACCTGAAATCAAAACTTTTTTTCTCCAATCTCCATGACGTCAGGAAAGGCTGCTCACGTGACGTTGACTTCATTAGGAACAGTAATATCAAACCTATTGCCTCTTTCTCCATTTCTTCAAGGCATTTGATAATGTAGTTTATTATAGTTTAATCTCTAAATTTTCTATTCTGTGTATTGATTCATTAACACTGTCTTGGACACGCAACTTGTTGTCTTCCCATCAGCTATTCATGATGGTCAACGGCACTTCATTTACCATTAGCGATGTCACGTCTGGTGTTGGCAGTGTGCTGGGTCTATTAGGTTTTTATTATACCTTAACGACTTTCCTGTTCACGTTTCATCCCCAGTTGGGTTGTTAACTGATGATTGCATCTTATAACACAATATTCAATGTGTTCCCCACAATTATGCTCTCAATTTATTGATTGATTTATTATTATGGGGGCTTAATGTCCCAAAACCATCATATGATTATGAGAGATGCCGTAGTAGAGGGCTGCGGAAATTTTGACCACCCGGGGTTTTTTTACCATGCGCCGAAATCTTAGCACACAGGCCTACGACATTTTCACCTCCATCGAAAATGCAGCCGCCGCAGCCGACAGTCGATCCCGCGACCTGCGGTTCAGCAGCCGAGTACCTTAGCCACTAGACCAACGTTGCGGGGCGATCATTCTGCCCTCCAAAATGACCTCATTTTTTTCTTAATAAGGTGTGAAGCTAAGAAGATGTGACTTATTGTCTCTAAATGCAAGTTATTATTGTTTCCTAGAAAGTCTATCATCTCATCTTTTCTGTATACTATTAGTAATATCGTTGTTCCTGGTACCAAACCACACAAATATCTCTTTGTTCACCTTTCATCAGATTTATGCTGGACTACGCACATAGCAGCCATCTCGTGAAGAGCCTCCCAGTCTCTCAGTTACCTACACAGAAACGTACGCAAAAATTCTTCTAACGTGAGCGCATTATCACAGCTTGCGTAAGTTCACCCACATTTAAAGTAAGCATCATGTTCATGGTCACGAAATTAAGACAACTTTTTATTTATTTTATATGCGAAACATATCATTGCGTACTACAAGAACGTTTGGCGTGAATTTGTGTATCTATCTATAAAGGCGCTCAAGTTTGGGTGCCCTTGTGATCACCCCTCAACTAACCGTGAACCAAAATTATTATAAGAGGGTAAGTGATTTGACGAATACGATACGTTGGTCAAGACATGAATAGTGTGACAATCCCGTCGCGTACGTCGTCCAACACTTCCCGCCAGACAGTGGTACATACCCGCAGGCGGGTATGTGGGTATGTGCCACAGGTGATAGACACTCAGGGTTTACCAAGGAATGGCAACCACACACATGGGTAATTTCTACGCGTTAACATTCAGGAAAACCTGGCACTGGCAGCGTTGACCCGACGACTGCAAAGAATAAATATGAGGGTCCCAGCCGGAATTGAACCCCCGCATTCTACCGGGCATTCAAGAATTCTACCACGAAGCCACGCCAGGTTTTGTAGCTAGTTTTCGAATAAACCCTTATCTTTGCGTAACGTGAATTTCGGTTGCTGTGCTGGCTATCCAATCTTATAAACTATACATTTGTACTTCTTGATACAGTCATTACGTCATGTTAACATCGGTTGTAGTTAGGTGCCATGCGCTGAAGGTGATTTATGTAGCAGTGCTTAGAGCAACCATCATCGTGCGCACCATCGCTTCATATCAGCTTATCGCTTCTGGTGCTGCAAATGCTTATGTTCCGGTCGATGTCGTTCCGCAAGTGTAAATTGGTTATATAAAATTATGTAACTGTTGAACGAATGTCTGTGCGTCCAACAGTTGTACATATATTTAGCGTCCTTTCATAACATGTCGCCCATAAAAAATTACAACGTGGTCACCTTCCCTCCGCGTGCGTTGCTTAACGTCGATTCCCAAGGTAAGTGGGATATGCAACCTTTTTATCAATTGATACCTGAAGTGTCCTACTGAGGCGTAAACGTTACAAAATAAAGTATATATAAAGAATAAAAAGAAAAAAAAACAGAAAGAACACAAAAAGATGGCAATGCTGACGAATTCACCAAAATTGCCTAGAAAAAAAGAATCACGAAACAGCAGTTACAGGAATTAGTCGGGGCACTCGGCAGCAGATCGAAAGCTTGTTTCACCGCTGATGAGCGCAGCTGCTGCCGGAAGGCCACCAGAGTCTCGGACAGTTCGGACAATGAAAGACTCCAGGAAATTAGTGGTGTGGGCTCGTGGTGGTATTACATTGTTCGAATGGCATGTTCGTAGAGTACGACGAGTCAGTTGGACCAGTTGGCTGTCACAGGTTGCTGAACTATCAAACGTGTGATGAAGGCATAAGCGAGTGGTTGGCACGACGATGAAAGTTTACAGAAACTAGTTCGTGTCTCGATTTTAGTGATGGAACGTAAGTGTGGGGTGAGTAGCCAGACAGAACAAATCTAGCAGAATGGTTTTGAGCAGATTCGATAGCATTGCCGGCTTGAAATATTATAGGTCGAACACTGCAGAAACTGATTCAATATTCGATGGTACCATTGTATTGTAGGCGAGAAATTTCACATGTGGCTAAGCCATGAATCAATTGCGGCAAAGATAACCAAGCATTTTGTTAGCCGAGTTGTTAATGTGTGTTAACTGCTTCGTCCAAAAGAAATTTTTAGTAAGATAATGACCATGATCTAAGTACTTAATTGAATTGATATTAGATATTGCACAGTTATTAAAATTACGCACGAAGGAATTGTAATTAGGTCAGCGATGGAATGAAATCTACAGTCTGGCTTGTGTTCAGTCACATGAGCCATGTAGCACACCACTCTTAAATACAATGGAGGTGTTGCTGAAGGTAAGGCATGCTAGGAGGGTTAATAATAGAGCAGTATAAGACGCAATAGTCTGCAAAAACACGTATTGCGGAATTAGGTGAGATGACAAGTAATTGATGAGAAAGTTCAAGAACCTTATCGAAGGCTTCTTTTTTTCAAAATCTAAAATAAAGCATCTGTTGAAATTTTACAGTCAAGATTTAAATGAACGTCATGGGCGAATAGAGCTTGCCCTGATTTGCGTGAGTCACGTTTCTGAAAACTACGTTGGACAGGATTGAAGAACTACACCGAAGTAATGAATATAGCAACATAAGAGTAAATTACGTGTTCCTTCATTTTGGAGCACATGCTGGTCAGCGAAATAGGAAGGTATAGTATCCTTGGACAGACCAATCACCTTTCTTGAAGACTCGAATGACCTTTTCTAGTTTCTAGTCATTGGAAACTGTGCCCATGTCAGGTGACTGTTGCCTAATGATACAGAGAATGGGACTACACACATACGTCAAATCTTTTAACATTTTGAAAACAGAAAATTTGAAAGCAGGAGACGGTGGTGGTGCCGATGTTTCGACAAGCGTACTTGTCTTTTTCAACGCTTCAAAGAAAAGTGCGCTTGTCGAAGCATGGACTTCAGCACCCACGCCGTGTTTATGACTTTGTCTTCGCAAGCTTCCATCTTCCCTTCTTGTCTTGTTTTACACGATATGCACTGTTTTGGGCGCGTTCGTGATTTTACACTCCTGCCACGTTGTATACCATACTTGAAGTGGACAGAGAGAAGACGCCATTGAGGCTATGTGACTACAGGGACCTTATGGGCTTTCTTGGCAGCTAATGCAAATACACTTGCGCTGTGCCCACTAAGCTATGAATCATTATAGTTTTGTCAAGTAAAGAAGTTTGCAATATGTCATTATTCATCATTCTGCGGGGAAGTGTGGTACGCGCAACACTCCATAAGGTATTAGGTGCACTAGATAACATGGCTGTCGACGATGAAGACTTATGGTTGAACCTTCCGTAATTGGTTGACAGCGTTCAACAACCCTATCGTTACGCAACTCACATGGTGTGAAACCTCGTTATTGTTTCGCACTTCAATTGCGTTACACTAAATATATATTCACTTGGTTTCATTCCGGCACGAAGCCTGCATAAAGTCTTTTTGCCAAGGCGTTTCAAGCACCGGTATCGCTCTGTGGTAGAATGAAGCAGCTATGGAGAGGGCCTAGGTTCGAGCCTTCGTCGATACTTTCATACTGAATGTTTTTTCTCTTTTTTTTTCTTCTGAGATAGCAGTTACGTACACCGACAGCGGGGGGCTTATGGCATACGGCGTCAAAAATGGACGTTGTTTGGTTTTTATAACATCGTTAGGTTTAAAACCTGCCCTTAAATTTCTGTTACTTTTTCGTCAAACAAGACGCACAACGTTTCGTATAACGCAGTGCATGCATAAAATATGTGCGAATAGTCCTTGTAAAATTTCCCTGTTCATAATTCTTAATTATGACAGATCAAGGAAGTGGCAACAAGTCTCTAGGAAATCAAGTTGAACATGTTACAATCATTGTGGAAGAAAAACAGAAGAAAAGAAACAGCCGCACATCTGGCATCCCTTTCGCGTAACGTCGTACGATTCAAAACAAAGGCCTACTAATCACTCCAAATGCGGAAAGATAGCCACTTTGTTGCCGACGCAGCATAATCGCGACACCAAAATCAAGAATGCGAACAACCAAGGCCATAAAAACGCCGTATTAATAAAAGACGAGATGATGTCGCAAAAAACTCTCGAGTGAACTTTTTTAATCTTATGCACAAAAATGTTTTATTGCTGACTATACCATGCACGTTGCTCTTCTGCATTCCTGTCGCTATCTTAACGCAAGTATCGTAGCGAATTTCAACATTAAATGCGCAGTAACTATACTCTGGACACCTCAGTATATTGACTTATGTCCCGTGTTTGATCAAACAGTCTACCCACCAACTAGATTCACGTCATTACGAAAAAACAGCTCGGGCTTCTGCGCTTAGCCACGCTTTTGAAAGCTGATGTGTTTATATCGCGTTTTCAACCTGGTACTGCCGACATAGTCAGCCACATCAAGTAGTTTAAAGTGCGCTCTTGTCGAATTGGGCTCTGTATATTCTCAAAAATAAATGTTGTCATGGCCAGACCAAGCGACATTCAAGCAATACTGCCCGAGCAAAACGTAACAACAATTATTGTTCAATATTGTTTCATGGAAATGCAAGTTCCTGTCAACCAGCTAACCTTTGTACTACAGAGCCTCACATTTAAGCACCTGCTTACGTGCACCGCTGTGGACGCTATGTTTTCGACACTAGTCTCATCCTACTTTGAAAAATGCGTCCACGTTATTGTAACATTAAGTACACACGTAATGAGAGAATTGCATGTAAAGAAGACATTTCATGCCATCCAACTGTTCATCATCATAATATTCGTGATCAGCACGCGTAGGCGCTGCCTCAATTCGGGCGTCTCTCAGAACTAACACAAAACACCCTGCACTCGTGCGTTGTCCATGAAAATAGCACAGCCGCCAATTGACAGAAAAAATGGGACTTGAAGTGAGAAGAAACTAAGTGTAAAATTTCACTACACCGCACGCGAACCTTCCTCGAGAATTCCTGCCGCCTCGTCATATCCACATAATTCAGTTTTCTATGTGCTCACCAGATAATCTCCTATGATGCAAGAGCAAGGCAACAGCACACACCTTCTGAGCAGTCCGAACAAAAAGAGAAGCAGTACCTACATCCAGGGTTTTAGGGACGGATCTCCTTAAAGCGACACCCGTTCGTCCCTCGTCGTAATACGTAACATGTCCTACGCTTTTACCTGCAAGGTGGTGCTGGCGGGAGATTTCTCCTGTCCATTGTTGAACAAGAAAACATTCACAGCGTGCGCGTTCACTAAAAGCCGAATTCTCCTGTCTTTCGTTTCCCATTAGCAGCCATTGACATGTACATTGAGAACTATCTGACAAGAAAGGGTTGCTACGTTACACTCGCTGGGTGTAGCTACACGGACGGATGGACGCATGGACGGACGCAGGGGTGGATGTATGGGTGAACGCAGGGACAGACGCACAAATGGACGTGCTTACGCACGAACATACGCAAGCACGAGCGGGTGGATGGACGCATGGACGGTCACACAGACGTACGCATGGACGGACGGAAGCAAGAACAAATGGGCGGACGAATGCTTCGTCCCACTGTATTATTCACGCCGTGGATATGCTGCCGTTTTTTTTTGTTAAAGCTCTGACGTGTTCGGATAATTCCATCACAATCGCGATTAGCGTCTGCGTTTACAGCGCGCGCGATACAATTACTCCCGGCGCTCTCTCATCGCCCTGTCCTTTATCTACTGTTATGCAGACAGAAAATGTGCGCCCGGCGCTCTTTGCCACTGCGTTGAGTTGTCCACAGGGAGAGGCGCTAACTAGGATGAGCGAGAGTAGATACACGAAGAAATAAAAATCACTGCATATCCATGATGGTGAGTGGGGCGAAGCTTTGAAGGGTTTTATCGAAAAACCGTGAATCATTTGCTGGCCACGTCCATCCGTCTGTCCATCCATCCATCCGTCCATCTGTCCGTTCGTCTCTCTGTCTGCATGTCCGTTGGTCTTTCCGCCTGTCCGTCCACCCGTCTTTCGGTTGGTCATCTGTTTGACTATCTCACCGTCCGTCCATCCACTAGTGACCACTGCAAGTACCGCCATCTCGCATCTTTCTATCATGTATTCATAATGTACAGGTACCGCCCTTCAGCAGATATTCCACGGACTAAACCTAGAGGTGGCTACTACCTACAGGAGCTGTACTACACACGCCTTCAGAAGCTTCGAGCCTTAAAATTGGCCGCGTATCTGCGTACTTGTCTGCAAATGTCATCGAGAGACAATGGTCCTTTTTTTGTTCTGTTTGATCAGTATCCCCCGTGATTGAACTCATTCCTGGAATATGCTACAATGAGAGGCAGGCCGTACAAACTAATAGAGGGGGCATGCTTGCTGCGCAGTACAACTATTTCGTACTGAGCAGTACGACTGCGCAGTACGAAATCCTGACGAGACTGCATGCCGCAAAATCAAGTCAAATTATTGCCGCTTCTACGCAGCTCCGTAGCCTGTCCCAGAGAAACCGGCCCGATTTGAAGTGGCCATCAGAATATCCGGCATTTTCGGTCAAAATTTCCTGGCAGGATACGGCCGGCCAATTAGGCGGGAGATTTCCGTAGGCGGCCCGGCGCTGAGGCGGCGGTGGAAGAAAAGCATTATTTTAGGCTTTAGAGAGCGTTTTCTCGCCGATAATGTGGCGGATACAACGAAGGCAGGTAATTGGAAAACCATCAGTATCACAATCGCCTACATCTGGGAGATGAACATGCAAAGCTCAGCCGTGGAATTGAACTCGGGACGGCATGCGCATGAACCCCATGTCTTACCCACTGTACCACAGCGCCACCACATGAAGTCGAATCTTTTTGCGTGGTATATATTTGCCAAGTGGCTTTTTTCAAACCGTCAGCGAATCCTTGAACTGTTTTTGTGCCATGTGCATGTATTCGATCAGCGAATAGTTTGTAGGGCTTCATGAACTCGAGACAACCATGGTGAGCGCTTTCGGCTCCGTCTTCGGTTCATGGTGCGCCGTTACGCAAAAACGATTAATGTGTGTTTGTGCGTCTTCTTAGTGTTTAACCGTGAACTGCGGGTGTTTTGCTCACCGGAATATGCTGACGAGGCTGTGTTCGGCTGTCGAAACCTGCGTATGTTTCTCCGACGTGCGTGTGCTGTGAGAAATTTTGCTGATTTAGGTCGGGAGGTACACACATGTCAGTGACAACAGCCTATACTCAGCTGTTTTAAGACAAAGCGCTTTCACACATGAACGTTGCATGGGTATTTTAGCGTGCCTACTCTAACATTTGCATTTCGTACGTGCGAACTGCCACCAGATGCATGCTGGGGCAGTAGCGCCTTTTAGGGGCGAAGCTCCTTAGGGCGTGGGCTGTGCGTCCCCAGTAGCCTGTATGTAGCCACCTCTAGTTTAGTTCTTGCAGTGTTCACTAGATGGCGGTACCGTCCCCTGTATCGTCGAGGCGCCTTCGTCGAGGTCGGACGTGTTTTTGGAGAGCTCCGGAATGACAGCTACAGATAAGTGTTTTTGCATGTTTCCAGCTTGCCTCTGTATGTAGCGTTATGAGAACGTAAGGCGCTAGCGTAAAGCTTGATTAGGTCTAGTACGGTGTACGGTTTTTTTTTTTAGTATTCTGTACTGTGTCTTTTTTTTTCTCCAGCCACCACGTGGCTGAGGCCTGCGCGTAGACCGACCACGTGCATGCGCAGGTGCTGTGAAGTGTAGCGTATTTATTTATTATTGTGGTTCTTTTTGGCTTAGACCAGTGTATTTTAGTACAGTTTTCTAACACGTGGGCATCGGTAAACTGAGCTAGCCATGGTCAAAAAGACCGTAAAGTGTTCAGAGTGCGGGATAGGGTTGAAGGTGGAAATTAGTGCGGAAGAGAAAGCAGAAGATGACGCCAAGTGTAGACAGTGCGAGATCGAGGAGAAAATGAAAAATATGATGGCGGTCCAGAGTGGGCTCATGGAGAAAATCGCAGAGCTGGAGAATGCATTGGCGAAGGAGCGAGAGAAAACGTCAGCCATGGAGGAAAGGCTCCGGGCAGCCGAGAAGGGCCTATCGAAGGTCGTGAAGGGGAACGAAGACGCAGGTGACGGCGGAAGCATTATGGCGACGACCCACCGTGCGGGAGAGATGAGGGAAACAGGCATGACAAAGGCAGATACATTGGCCACAGGGCCCAGCTACCGGGAAGTAGTTTTGAGGGAGGGAGGGAGCAAACCAGCAGCCGTGACTCACGCTAGTCACCTAGTCAGCAGCCAGGTGCAGGTTTCAGAAGGAATGTCTGAACAGGTCATCATCGCCGGTGACTCAAATTTAGTCCGATGCGCAGCGGCAATCAAAGAAAGGGTGAAAGGCGACAAGAGAGTTGCGATAGGGACGTTCCCAGGACAAACGCTGGGGACAGTAATGAGTCAAGCGGGTGAAAAACTCGCAGCTAAAGCTAACAATCGCAACCTCGTTGTAATTGCGGGAGGGTTAAATGACGTCCTAAAAAAAGAATCGTCAGGACTAGCGACGACCTTGGCGAAAGGGGTGGATGACATGCGCACCGTGTCCCCCCAGGTGCAAATTGTAGTATGCACAGTACCGGAAGTACCAGTACGCAACATCAACCTGCAAAGAGCGGTAGTCGACGCAAACAAAGAGATATGGCGAATTAGTCGAGAGAAGGGTTTCGAGGTAGTGGATTTAAACAGGGAAGTGCACAGGTGGGGTGGATTCCAAAGAGACAGGATTCATTTCGATGAGAGGCTTGGGCACGAGGTGGGCTGGCGACTGGCAGGACGCGCAGTAGCTTTTTTGGGGGGCTCACGGGCCCTTCGGAGTCCGGGGTAGCTCGTAACGGGGAAAACAAACAGGAGGACGCTTTGACAGGTAGAATTGCGAAAAACCAGAAAAACCAGAAAAAAGGTAAAAGAAAAAGAAAAAAGGCGCGTGTCGCAATTAGTTACATAAACATGCAGGGTGGCAGAAAGAAGGCAAAATGGTTAGAGATTGAGGAGCAGTTAAACAAAGAACAGATAGGCGTGTATGCGGTTACAGAAACACACCTTAGAGACTTGGAAGAGCCACCACATATTAAAAATTATGTTTGGGAAGGGTGTAACAGGACCATATCGGAAAGGAAAGGTGGGGGTGTAGGAATGCTAATTCACCGCGGAGCCAAATGGGTTAGAGTGAAACAGACGTGTTCAGAGCACCTCTGGGTTCTGGGCACAGTAGGTGGAAAGGAAACGTGGCTAGGGGTAGCCTACTTGTGGACGGGGAATACCTGCAGAGAAAAGAATCAGGAGATAGTGGATTGCATGAGTGCGGATATTAAGGAATTTGGTAATGGGGCCGAAATCATCCTTCTAGGGGACATGAATGCCCACATACATGACCTTGACGGATATTCAGACACCAATGGGAAGTTATTACTAGATCTTTGCGAGCAACATAGTCTGGAGATAGTTAACACAGGGCCTAAATGTGACGGCCAGATCACATGGGAAGTCGGAAACAAGCAATCAAGCATTGATTATTGTCTCATGACTGAAGGAATTTACCACAAACTGACAGAAATGAGGATAGACGAGGAAGGCATTAACAGCTTGGGTAGTGATCATAAACGAATAACATTACAAATGGGATACGAAACTAAAATACGAGCATGGAATCAAAGTCTGGCAGCTCGTATTTAAATGACAAACAAATAATAAATATAGCCGCAAGAGTCGAGAAAGAAGTAGGCGAAATACCAGGCAAGGACTGGGAGTATAGGGAGCTGTTACATCTAATGACGAAGGAGATAGGGAAAGAGAAGAAAACCGTTTGCTGGAAAGGAAAAAGGAAGCCAAAAAGTTGGTGGAACAAGGAAATCCGGGAGGCGATCGAGAAGCGACGCGAAGCATCACGGGAGCATAGAAAGGCAAAAAAGGAGAAGCGGCCGCAGGACGAAGTCAAAAAAATATGGGAAATATATTTGGAGAAAAAATCCCTTGTACAGAAATTGGTATAGGCAAAAATTAAAGGTGAAAGTGAACGCTGGATGACAGAGATACACGAAAAAAAGGAGGCCGCGCCTAGGATTTTTTGGAGCCACATAAAGGCGCTAGGTAGGAAGTCTGTCACAACGCAACAACATATTCTAGATGAAGGAGGAAATCAATTGGAAGGGTACGAAGCGCTAGGTTACATCCAAAAGGTAACAGCCGATTCGTTTCAAAAGAGCGTCCAGGGGATCTCCCCGGTGAGTAAAAGTGTGGCGGAGAAAGCAACAGAGGAAGAGCTAGTACTTGATAATTTCAACTGGAAAAAGGCCGAAGGAAAAATTCCAAAGCGCACTGCCGCGGGTTTAGATGGGATTCCCGTTAGCCTCATTAACGAACTAGGACATAACACTAAAGAAGCATTGTTAAAAGCAGTAGAAAAAAGCTTAAAGGACGGACAAATACCGGACAGTTGGCGACAAAGTAGAATGAACTTAATCTATAAAGGCAAGGGAGAAAAGGACAAGATTCGCTCGTATAGACCACTAACCATTACATCGGTACTATACAGGTTGGCGATGCAAGCAGTAAAAATGAAAATAGAAACATGGGCCGAACATAACGATATTTTGGGAGAACTTCAGAACGGATTTCGAGTCGACAGGCGGTTAGACGATAACCTGTTTGTTCTCACTCAGTGTATAGAAATATCTAAAATAGAGAATAGGCCCTTGTACGTGGCTTTTCTAGACATCACTGGGGCATACGACAACGTTAATCAGGAAATTTTGTGGGATATACTGAAAGGAATGGGCATGGGCGACGACTGTATACAGCTTTTGAGGGAGATATACCGAGAAAATACAGTTTGCATAGAGTGGGAAGGAATGCGTAGCAAAGAGAACGTTGAGGTTAGCAGGGGTCTGAGACAGGGATGTCCTTTGTCCCCACTGTTATTCATGCTGTACATAGTGAGTATGGAAAAAGCGCTAGAAGGTAGCAACATTGGTTTTAATCTGTCACACAAACAGGGCGGCATGATGATTGAGCAGAAGCTTCCAGGTTTATTTTATGCGGACGATATCGTCTTATTTGCGGACAGTCGAGATGATATACAGCAGCTGGCGAATATATGCGGAAGGGAAGGTGAAGCTCTTGGACTAGGATTCAGTGTAACGAAGTGTGGTTTGATGGTATTCAATGATCCCTGTGATCAGACGGTGTCCATACAAGGCCAAGAAATACCGAGGGTAAGTGAATACAAGTACCTTGGAGTATGGGTAATTGAGAGTGATAGATACATGGAGGTACAGGAAAAAGCCTCGGCAGCAAAAGGAAAGAGGAATGCGGCAATAATGAAGCACAGAGCGTTGTGGGGATACAATAGGTATGAGGTGCTTCGAGGTCTGTGGAAGGGTGTAATGGTTCCAGGGCTTACTTTTGGGAACTCAGTGGTGTGCATGAGGGCAGAGGTGCAATCGGGAATGGATGTAAATCAAAGGACTGTGGGACGCCTCGCGTTGGGTGCTCACGGGAAGACGACAAACGAGGCTGTAAAGGGCGATATGGGGTGGGCAGGTTTTGAGGCGAGGGAAGCGCAGAGCAAAATAAGGTTCGAAGAAAGGCTAAGAAATATGAAGGAGAGTAGATGGGCAGAGAAGGTGTTCCGTTATTTGTATAGGAAGAGCGTGGACACACAGTGGAGAAAAAGAACTAGAAGACTCACTAGTAAATATACGGCTGGTATTGTGAGCCATATGTCAACAAAGAGCGTTAAGGGAAAAGTCAGGGAGGCGGAGAGGATTTACTGGATGGCAGCTATGGAGAAAAAACCGGCTTTGAGTAACTACCGAAAGGGCAAAAATGAAATAAGGAGGGAGGCATTTTACGATAATTCAAGGGGAAGCGCTTTACTGTTTGAAGCGAGATCGGGTTGCCTTAGAACGCGTAGTTATAAAGCATGATTCAGTAAAGAAGAAGAACAATGCACATGCTGCGGGAAAGATAAGGAAACGGCGGAACATGTTCTGATTGAATGTGGAGATATCCACCCAGGTGTACGTTTGGGCACGAACCTACAGGAAGCCTTGGGTTTTAGGGACAACAATGGAAAGCTGAACACACCCGCGATTGAAATAAGTAAGAGACGGTTAGAGTATTGGTGGCAGAAAATTAGAGAGAAAGGACAAAAATAAATATTGGAAAAATAAAATATGGACAGTGTGCCGTAAATGGCAGAGAACTTAAGCTGAAAATTTACCTTTTTTCCATTAAGATAGAATTTATCGAAGTAGAGGCATTAGGCCAACATAAAAAAAAGGAAAAAAGTTTTTATTTATTTATTTATTTATTTTTTGTCGAGCCTGGTGGCATACTTGTCACCACCCCGTTATAAAGGGGACGCTCATAGCATCCATCCATCCATCCATGTAGCCACCTCTAGTTTAGTTCTTGCAGTGTTCACAAGATTGCGGTACCGTCTCCTGTATGTAGCCACCTCTCGTTTAGTTCTTGTAGTGTTTACTAGATGGTGGTACTTGTAGCTGATGATGAAAAGATGCAAGATGTTATAAACTAGAAAGCGGTACTTGTAGTTGATGAAAGACGCGAGATCTTATAAAATAGGAATGATGTCACATATGGCGCGTGTCATTGGTTGAAGGCAATCGTTCGATTTAGTGCGGCGACGTATGCTAGGGGGAGCGATGTAAAAAATCGAGTGGGCAAAATGTACAGAGGATTCATGGTTTACCAGGTTTACCTCCGGAGCTTCGCCCACTCATCATCATTCACTTCGTGGATATGACGTAATTTTTTTTAGCATTTAGACGATAACTTAGTTCTGCAATTAGAAATTTACGTGCATTATTTCGCTATATAGAGTGGTTTTTACTCTTTTCAGTCTTTAACTGATCTTATTTATGGGGAGTGGCTACTCTTACTTTTATTCAGCACCACGCCGCTGTTCAAGTGCGTGCCGAAACGCGCGCCAAGGTCAGGTATGACGTACACAAATCAGCGGCGGACAGGTCGGTCTCTCTCCATATAAATAATGCTTCTGCACATCTCTTTCGCGAATGTCCGCTTGCAGTTGGGGTCAAGAATGATGCAGAACGACCCTCGAAATCTTTATTGTTACTGTATGCAGTTGCTCTTTAGAAAATGGGGATTTTTATAGCTGAAACATTATCTCCACAGCAGTAAACTGGTTGTGTTGGTCGTGGTTCACTCTAGCAAATCCATGCTATAGGATGTAAGAACTGTACTTAATATTCAAAAGAGTGAGCATATGCCGGTGACATACGCTCTCCTGCTGACTCCTGCATCTGACTCCTGACTTCTGTACTTGATGTTCATCATCAAATTACGCAACCACTAATGAAACACCAACTAATCAATTTTCAATTTTGATATTTCTCTGTCTCGCTGCCTTCGGTTTGTTTCTTTTTTGCCATGTTTTCCCAAAATTATCAGTTAAACTTGTTTCGTAGAAAATGAGCATCAACATACGTAGTGTTTCAGTAAGCTGTCACGCATTCACTAGTACTATTTTAATTAGTACATGCCACAACGCCATACCTCGACAACTGGTAAACGGAAAGTTGTTTGTACTCTTTTATTGAAGTCGAAAGTGCAACAATGGGACTGCACATCCCAGTGTTTGCCTAAATGCAGAGAGATGTATGATATCTTGAATAAAGTGCGCCGTATAGCACTGGAAAATGTTTCCGTCCCAGACCACCTTGTAGAAAAACGACCATCACAACACAGCAGGATGAAACGACGACGCACAAATGCCACGGCATGCAGGTGATGGTGAACAAGATGCCGGTGCCGGGCGCTCATTGATTGATTGATTGGTTGATTGATTGATATGTGGGGTTTAACGTCCCAAAACCACCATATCATTATGAGAAAGGCTGTAGTGGAGGGCTCTGGAAATTTCGACCACTTGGGGTTCTTTAAAGTGCACCCAAATATGAGCACACGGGCCTACAACATTTTCGCCTCC
Source organism: Rhipicephalus annulatus (assembly GCA_013436015.1). Taxonomy (NCBI): domain Eukaryota; kingdom Metazoa; phylum Arthropoda; class Arachnida; order Ixodida; family Ixodidae; genus Rhipicephalus; species Rhipicephalus annulatus. Next base: position 311,474 of record WOVY01014832.1, on the reverse strand, counting down.
ATCGGAAACGCAGCCACCACAGCCGGAATTTGAGCCCGCGACCTGGGGATCAGCAGCCGAGTACCTTAGCCACCAGACCCTCGCAACGGGGCGCCGGGCGCCCAGCTGACGCGGCGGTGGCAAGGGGGGGGGGGGGGCATTTCTTTCTCTTTTTTTTCCGTGCTCGCGCTTGCGGCTGAACGGTACTGCGTAAGTTGATGCCGGCTCCTGGCGCCGGGCAGGCGCGACAGAAACGGTGGCTCTGCCCCCCTCCCCCCTTTTTTTTTCTGCCTGCTCTTGCTGGCTGCATGCGTTACTTCCGCGGCATACGGCTCTCAGGGGTATTTTTGATTGCTGGGCTCTCTATAGACAGGTTTTAAGTCAGTACGCAGGAGTGCACCGCCGATGTGCCATTCGTTATCCGGCACCTGACTGAGAGTGATATAGGATAAAATAAACACGTATGAAAGCAAAAAATAAGCATTTTATGGTAGACGTGGACCAATACTATCTTATCTGCCTCATGAGACAAGATTGTGAAAATTCAATAAATAGGTACTAGAAAACGAGGTAAAATATTTAAAATATTTGCACGGGAATAAAAAAAGGAGTATGATAGGACGACAATCTATTTGTGTGAATTACCAATGGTTTCTTCGTTCTTTCACCCTTGGGTGATTGCCATTTGGCTCTTGTCTTTTCCTTGTTTTCTCTATTACTTGGTGTATCGTTCTTCATTAAGGGCGGCTGCTGCCACCGTTTTGATGCCGCTTTGGGGGCTGAGGGGTTCTGGTGGCTGCTTGCATGGTCCGAAAGACAACGATTCGATCTCGGCATTGGCGGTCGCAGATTGATGAAGAAGAAAAGGCCCGTGTAAACACACGGCTTCAGTGTACGTCACAAAAATGATGAGAAACATTCGCAGACCTTGTTCATTCATTTTTAGTTTTTTATTTATAAATACTGACAGTTGATGCTTTGATCCAAGCAGCAATGGCATTACAGAAAAAAGTAAAACAAAAATCATAAGGAAAATGAAAACGTGCGGGAACTATGCCTGTGAAAATGAATATAATTCCACCACGAAATCAGCAAGTAGCACTGGTTTGCTGAGACAGCTATAAGATCATTCGACCTAAATAAATCAATAGGAAGGAAATTGCACTCGCCCACTGTTCGAGAAAAATAACCGTAGTAGTGAGCATCCGTTGGAGCAAAAAGAAAAAAAAAAACGAATAAAAAACGCCAGGCCTGCAAGGAATGCGCAGCACAGTCACAGCGAAAGCTAGAAGAGAGACCTTTCAGAGCCTTTTCTAAACACTCACTGGATAACTGCTGCAAGCGAACTTGCTGGGTACCCACTGTGGCATTATTAATAACAATTTCAGGGTAGTAGGCCACCATAAGATATGCTATTCTTCGTCATTCTTCTGAGAAGCGCGGTACCTGCTGTGCACTTGCAAGAAATTTCGTGCCAGTGGTTGATGCAGTGGCTGACGACGATGAGGAATGATACCTGAATTGGGTATAGGCCAGAATCAATAGGTAATCAAGAATAAGCTTTTGTAATGGGTTGGAGCATTGCACTGCCGACTTGTTGCACTATTCGCATTGTGTGACGCCTGGTTGTTCTTCTGCTGTTATGAAACGCTTTATTACTCATATTAACACGATTCTTTTCCTGACATGAAGCCTACCTCAGGCAAGGTTGCGAGCAGTTTCCAAGCAGCAGCGTGGAGAAAGACGAAGACGACGTTCTGGATGGTCGCATTTTCAATCGACTACTTTCCTTTATTGAAAACTCCTGACCCTGATAGCATCTAAGGCGAATGAAAAAAATCTTTCTAGAAAACGCTTGCTTCTGTATAGCTAAACATTTTTTCAAATAAGCTATGACATGGACACACTCCCACAATCTTTTTGCAAAGTGACACTGTATTAATACTGAAAACAATTGACAAGGAAAAAATTCCGCCATATCCACGAAGTGAATGATGATGAGTGGGCGAAGCTCCGGAGGTAAACCTGGTAAACCATGAATCCTCTGTACATTTTGCCCACTCGATTTTATTACATCGCTCCTCCTAGCGTACGTCGCCGCACTAAATCGAACGATTGCCTTCAACCAATGACACGCGCCATATGTGACATCATTCCTATTTTATAAGATCTCGCGTCTTTCATCAACTACAAGTACCGCTTTCTAGTTTATAACATCTTGCATCTCTTCATCATCAGCTACAAGTACCACCATCTAGTAAACACTACAAGAACTAAACGAGAGGTGGCTACATACAGGAGACGGTACCGCCATCTAGTGAATACTGCAAGAACTAAACTAGAGGTGGCTAGATACAGGGGGACGGTACCGCCATCTAGTGAACACTGCAAGAACTAAACTAGAGGTGGCTACATACAGGCTACAGGTGACGCACAGCCCACGCCCTAAGGAGCTTCGCCCCTAAAACTTCGCTCCGCTGAGGGCTACAGACCTATATTGCTGTCAAACGTGGACTACAAAATTTTCGCAAAACCACTATCAAATAGGCTGTAATTAGCGATGTCGATCCTCATTGGGTCGCATTAGACATGTGGAATCACAGGTTGATCCAAACAAAGCAATAAACTCGTCGCTCGTACAGTGCTTCATTCAGTACTGCCAAGTTTTTCCAAAAAAAAAACATCTTGCAATGCTACAGGTAGACCTCGCAAAAGCTTTTGATCGTGTTTGTCATTCCTTCTTTTTTTCTGTTATCGAACGTGCCAATGTTGGAAAAGTTGTTCTTAAAAGCGTTAAACTATGTTATAATGAATGCTCTTCTTGTCTGATAGTTAATGGCCTGTGTCTATTCGCTCTTCTGTAAAACAGGGATGCCCGATGTCACCTCTTCTATTTTCACTTTATCTAGAACTACTGTGCTTAAGCATAACACAGTCAAGTTGCATTTGTGGCTTCAGTAAATTAGGCAGTGAAGTTAAAGGGTTAGCTTATGCAGACGTTGTCGCATTCTTTTGTTCAGATAAGCCAAGCGTCGGAAATGTGGTATCTGCTATTGAAATGTTTGGCGTAGTATCAGGAGCTAGTTTAAATGCCTCGAAGAGTTTAGGACTGTTGTATTTCTTGTGGGGTAGCACACCTAACCATTCGCAAAGTTTAATTGTATAAGAACTCCTCCAACATACCTTGGTGTACCATCGTATGCTTATGAATTAAGTGCGCATTACTCGAAGGAATGCGTCCCTGAGCTCGAACGACAGGCCCAGACATTTGTTTTCTATCGACTTTTAATCTTTGGGAGAGCTAAAGCTTGCAATACTTTCTTAGCAACACAGCTTCACTATGTATTGCAACTTATCCATTGCGCAGGATTTTATATACAACGCTTTCATCAGATTTTCGCTACTTTCATGTGGTCTTAGAATTTTGAGCCCATGCGCCGTGACAATATATTGAAGCCAGTTAGTGTGGGTGGGTTAGGATTAACACACCTTTATTTATGGTAAATGTCATGACTCTCCTTCTTTTGAGACCATTCCCATCCTGTAACCCTTTCGATCTTGCAGGTTACACTTGTTGATTGCTTGCCAGACCTAATTGTTTCATCAAACATCTCCGAACGCCCATGCTTGTGGGGATCCATGCAGAAAGTCTACCTCGCAGTTCAGTTCCTTAAAGCTCGCTTTTCTGTAGCATACCTGTAGACAGTATTGCGCAAGGTGCTGTATAAGGATCTACTGAGTATACTCTTCCCACCTCCTTTGTACCGCTCACTGTACTCAAACCTTCTAGGCCACGATGTGTTGAAGCGAGTGCGCAAAATGTACATTCCACCAAATTCAAAAACGTTCTTCTATGAACTCCGTTCTGTAACGTTAGCAGTAAACACAACGTTAAAAAGAAAGAGTATTTTATTCCATCTGTTAAACGCCCTCTATGCGATGTACCAGAAACGATTGAACATTGCTTTGCTAGCTGCGAAGATGTCATACTGTTTTGGGATGTCCTTCAGCGAGCACTAAAAAACATTTCGTCATTCATTCTCACACAATACGTTATTTTCTACCAGCAGCGCTTGATGAAGCACCATATAATACGTTTTTTTTCCCATGGGTATCCACAGCTTGTGGAAGACACGAATGCAAGAACGCAATGCAGAGCCCACCATCTCTTCAAGTACACACTTCGTTCAAATGACTATGCACTTCAAAAATATTTACGATGAGCTAGAATTTAGACCGGACTGGCAATCCATCTTGGAGAGCTGTTTGATCTCACCCCTGTCTTATTTGCATAACACGATGTGAATAACTCTCAATGAGAAGAACTCATGCTTTGTTAGCCAGTGAGTGTTCATGAGTAACTCTTCAGCACTTATTGTCGCCATTTGAATGTACTGTACCGAAGCATAGTGGCGCCAGCGCTGTGCCAGCGTGAAAGAAGACGTTGACGTGTAGAAATTCGTTGCTTGCGTAGCTCATCAAAACTTTGACATAGCTGAATCACAGCCGTCACGGTCTGTGGGTCTTTGACCACAAACGTATTAAAAGCGTCATCATGCCTTTCAATACATTCTTTATTCTGTCAGCCTCCGTCATCCTCGCATCAACTCGCCTACAGAGGCTGATCACATCCTCAATGTAGCTCGTGAAGCTCTCACCATTTCGCTGAAATCGTCCCCGCAGTCCCAGTTCAGCACGAAGCTTACGCATGGCTGGCCGACCGAAAAACGAGGTGACGGCCTCTTTGAAAACCGACGAGGTGGGGATGTCTGCTTGGTGGTTGGTGAACCACAGGTTGGCCAAATCCGTCAAGTAGAAGATGACGCGAGTCAGCTTCGCAGGGTCATCCCACTTGTTAATCGCGCTGGCACGCTCGTGCTCTGCCAGCCAGTCCTCGACATCTTGATCTTCAGTGCCGTTGTATACGGGTGAATCACGCAGACGAAGTACACCAGGGCACATGACAGGCGGCAGCGTGGAAGAGGCTTGTGGGGGATCGACGCGCTCGGTCATCGCGGACTGAGATGGTAGCTTACGGCTGCGGAGCTCCTGGACGTTACCCAGCACGTTTCCACCAAATGCAACGAGCAAGGTTCCGTAAAAACACAGGTTATTATTCGAGAAACGTTAGCCGCAACAAGCTGGTACAGGCAGGAACCCGGCAAGCACGAGCCTTTCTCCTTTTTGCGCGGGGAGTAATTGTACCGAAGCATAGTGGCGCCAGCTCTGTGCCAGCGTGAAAGAAGACGTTGACGTCCGTGTGTGGCTCGTGCTTGCCGAGTTCCTGCCTGTACCAGCTTGTTGCGGCTAACGTTTCTCAAATAATAACCTGTGTTTTTACGGAACCTTGCTCGTGGCAGTATTTTTGTTTGCTTGATTTTGTCTTTATTACGCAAATACTTTATCCAATACCATGACTAAAAAAAGCAGCGTGGCTTAGTGGTATAACACTTGCCCTGCACGCAGGGGACCAGGGTTCAAGCCCTGCTGTCGTACTTTGTTTTTTGTTACTCATTGGGTGCGACAGTGGTTACGGACACCGGTGGCAGTGGCGGCGGCGGACAACTACGTACGGCTCGGTGCGTGAGCCGAGCTGTGATGTCATACCAGCTTTCACTGTAAATCAGCGGAAGCAAATACTGGTGACTATGTCTTGTTTTTCTCGTAGTGTGCAATGTCATATTATATTTCGCAGCAAGCTTATTGTGAAGTAGTACAAGTTGATCACATATATGGGTATAGCGCACCAAGGCTACAAAGAGAGAGAGAGAGAGAGAGAGAGAGAGACAGACAGCGCTATTTGCAACTAATGTTTTGCTTGCGATCACGCATGCTATTTATACAATAACAGTACATTGATAAAACGTGGAAAAAGCGTGTTAAGATACAGCACAGTTCATGCACGCGTCATCACCGATTGCGACAAATTGCGCTCGCCAACGTCAACGTGATGTTTCAGAGTGGTAATATCGGAAATTGAATCTTGGAGAAAATGCATTGCGTTCTTTCTGCAAATAAAGTGGAAGTTGATGTCTCTTGAAGACCCATTTTTGGTGAAAAAGTCTGAACAAATGCTAAATTTTTTCGCAGACTATAAAAACGCGAATATTTTAGCATTTTTGATCGATTTTAAAGATCTTTATTACATCCTCCCCCAGGCTGAGTTGATGATGTATGTGTAGGAACGTATCGACTTAAGAGGAGTGGTTCAATTTCAATACACTGCCGGTGTGTCGAGTGAACAGGCTTTAGAGCTCCTCTAGTATTATCTTAACTCGACCTATGAGACGTGTAATGGGAACAATGTGAAACAAAAGAACGGAGTATGTAGAGGTTCCTGCACAGCCCCTACTTGAGCGGCCTATTTTTAGCAAAACGTCATAAGGTTCTTGACGAGCGTGTGAAGCACACCGATGTGATCGATGTTTTCAGATTTATAGACGACTATCTGATCTTTGCCAATAATGATCTTAACAATTTGACGCGACTGTTACAGAAAACATAACCAGGTTCACGACAGTGTCATCTCCCCTGGTGCTGACGCATGAAGTACCAAATGACAATTTCACAAGACTCATTGACCTCGGGCTGTATTTTTTCGCCAGCAGGAGTATGTGAAGCTATGCTTTGCGAGGAAATTAACCAGTTCTTCCGTTCACGCCCGCTCACTCAAAATTGTTGAAGCGCACGGTGATAAATTCCTGCTTTCAAAATTCACTGATTAAGTCGTGCCGCCACACGCTTGATGCAAACTTGAGGGCTCAAGCTAAACGTTTGTTCGACTGTGGTTATCCCTTGCGCCTGTTAGCCGCCGTTGCCGAAAATATAACCAAGAAAGGAAGAGCAAACGTCAGAGACCAGGAAGCCGGCACTAAGGCAGCCAAGGTTGCTGTAATGCTCCGCATGCATGCCATTTCGCATAACTTGCGAAGGATAGCGGGAAAGGCTGGTCTGCTAAAACAAAAAGAAGTATCTACAATCTTCACTTTGACGTTGGCGAGTGCGATTTGTCGCAATCAGTGATGACGCGTGCATGAGCTGTGCTGTATGTTAACGTGATCTTTTCCAGGTTTTATTGGTCTACTGTTATTATATAAATAGCATGTTTAATCGCAAATAAAACATTAGTTGCAAGTTAGCGCTGTGCGTATGTGCCTTTTTTGTGGCCTTGTCGTGGTGCGCTATACCCCTCTAAGTGATGAACCCCTACCAATAGCCCTGCAACGTGGCTTAGTACAAGTTGTATATTTTCCTGCGTGTTTAAAGTGTCTGAAATTAACTGTACAAAATGTAAATATACATCATGACTCGCAATCATATCACAATATCGGCACATCAAAAGCAGTAAATATTTATATTGACTCTTAATAAATAAGTAATGTCACTACTATACATTTTTATTGTAGCTCTTACAATAAGGTTAGAAATATGCCAAGATATCGCCCTGTTCACTCTGCAACAAAATTGTCTGTTGTTTACACAAGCATCTATTTTCGATGCCTTCTGCAGTTCAATGCGAAAGTTGCGATGCCTAAATATAGCAAGCTTTAGCTACGTGGGAAGAGTCTGTCCACAGAGCTCTTGAGAATTTAAAGTTATGCCAAAAACTCACGTTGCGCTCGTGGCCGTAGATCACCTTTTATGATACTATGGGTTACATAGTGCGTTGCTCAACTGAACTTCAATAATTTGCTTAAGCGAAAAAACATTGTGACTAAATATGTCGTGAAACGGCTTTGTCGATTACGCAGTCGGACAAACGAGCCTAATGTGATAAAACCTTCGATTCTTGTCTTCACGCTCTGCACGCGAAATGGTTCTGGTTTTCTTTGCTCACCCTATTGTATAAAATTTAATAAAAAGCCCTCATAAGTGCTTCTCAGGTATCTTTTGTGCACATGACAGTGTAGTCGACTTCATAAGTGCGATAAATTCTTTCAACGTATGTGATTCTCCTTAAAGGGCAGCGCTAATTTGTTGTGGCGTCACGATAATATTATTTCATAACTGCGATAATTTCTTTCTACGTATGTGATTCTCCTGAAAGGACAACGCTAATATGTGGCGGCGTCACGATAATATTATGCACATTCATGCCTAAATGCAGCTTTGAGTAGACTGCGATGAATCCGTCACGGTGGTGCACTTCTTATGGTGCTTGATTGCCGACTCGACAGTCGCGGGATGAAGTGCCCGTCACGCGGCTTCATTTCCGGCGGAGGCGAGAAGGCTTTATGGCGGTGTACTTCTATTCAAGTGCGCATGAAATAATCTCAGGTCGGCTTATTTGCGGAGCTCTCCACTACGGCGTCAGTCGTGATCACGCCGTGTCAGTCGAAAGAGAAAGTCCAACAATCATTGCTAGACTACGACGCACGTTAGCTGATAAGGACGTCATGATGCGTTATGCCTGAAATCGCAGCTGTGCATTACTCTGACTTATGGGTGGACGTGAAGTCGGTGGTGTAGTAAACTGCCCACAGATCTGTGGACAGCTTGTTTTCTTTCTTTATTTTGCAAGGAAACGATGGGGGGGGGGAGGAACGGCGCCCCAGAGTTGACAGATGACCCGTTCAGCTGTATAGCGCACATAATCGTCGTTCAAGTTATTTAGTCCATTCAGGCTTCCAGACATAGAGTGGTGGTGTGTTGTTCAAACATTAGGCAATAAGTCACGGTGTTTACGTTCTCGCGTCGCTACAGTCTCAGACGCGAACAAAGCGGGGCTGCATAATGAGCCAAAAGAGAATCTTTTTTCCGAGTGAACAATAGCTAACTAGCTGTAACGACAGCTGCCTAAAAAACAACAGCATATGAACCAGTTCCTCCCGAAATGTCCACAAACACAAAGTTGTCTTCTAATGAGCAGCACAAAAGGTTGTTTTTTGAGGAATCAGAGAAATACTAAACGAGCGTAGGGGAATACTTTACAAGCGGCCCGCGATTAGTGTCATCATGGCGCCCTCACTAATGATGGATGTGAAAGTTAATGGCCATCACTCGGCCGTGCTACGAAGTTGCCTTTGAAATGACAAGAGCTTTGATATTCTATAAGACGGTCGACTTTCCGCGTCATGAGCTTCTTTTCGTCGATTTGCTTCGGGTAGCAAACATGCTGGGAAGGCCATGTATGGGGCCTTGCTTAATGATGATGATAAATAGAGGCCTGTGGAGTGGCGAGGTTTGGCTAAGATCAAAGTGTGCGAGTTCTTGAAAGGGAAGAAAGCGGCCAGCACAAATGTAAATACAAGCCTCATTCATCGGGATTCGTAACTTCAGTGTTGCTTTATGCTGCCCAATTCTCATTGAAAACCTACAATTTTCAACAGCGATGAGCATTCTGTGCATGGTAAGTTTTTAGGTGTTAGATACACATGTGATGCCACGAGTGAAACGATGGGCGTTCTTATGTTACCCTGCAGCAGCAGTTAGGTACAATCAGCTTAACACAAACGACAAAGGTGCATCAACCTTTAAATCGCAAGAAAAATTTTACTTACTGCGAAGCTTGCAGTAAGTAAGGCAAATTTTGCAGTAAACAGTGAAACCGTGGCCCGCTGGCTCAGAAGTATTCGAGATTCCTGCTTTAGAAGCTTAAAGGGGCCACGATACGTTCCCTAAACTATATTGCAGTTTCCAATGAAGTATAAAAGTGAATGTTCTGTTGTGTCTCTATGAAGAGTGAACCAGAAAAGAATATATTATTACAAAACAGCGCTAGAAATTGCTGGCTATAAACCCAGCCCACCACCAGCGACCGCCATTTCAACTTATCGTGTATGACGTGATGAGCTTCATAGAGTGGAGCCGTCGGCGTCTACGGAAGTTTCAGCTACAGCAAACTGTTGAGTTTTCAGTGACGAACTGGAAAAGGCTCGAATAGCTCCACTGCATGCGCAGCTGACCACAAGAGGATATGGGTAGCTGCAGTATATATGCGCTTGCAAAACAAGCGGTTTCTTACGTCCCGGCTCGAAAAAGCGCCACTGCTACCAGCATCTCGGGCCACTCGCGTGCTCATAAAAGTTCTCGCTATAAATTGCGTTCTCTACCAAATGCGCTGAAATACCAACGAAATGGTGAACACCGTAGAATTCACCCACATAACACAGACTAGGAGCGAAAATGGCGTCTCATGACCCCTTTATATCATGTGCTAGTTAGTCAGAACGGCTCCTTATTGAAATGCGTAGATGAATAAACTCACTTAAGCTGCACCAGAATATGAGCGACTTTCGGGTGTCCACTGGCATCCCGCATCAATAGTAGTAGAAGTGCTTCTAGATATAGAGAACCCTAAGCATAAGCCTTGTTTGTTTAAGCGGTTCTGCACTGCTACCATCTCGAACAGTTTTCTAGCCTAAGGTTAGTTTCTGGGTAGCGGACATTTATTGGTGTGGAATAATAAAGGGGTGCTATTTTCCATTATAGTGCGTATTACGATGGTTAATCCTAGGTGGTTCACAAACAAACTGGGGAAATTATGGCACATTTGGATGAGCTCACAAATTAGAAACAAAAATTAAATAAAGAATTTTCAAGTGGCATGACAGTCGGGCAACACAGGCACACTTGTGAGGCGTGATACAACGAGCTGTTTGCTGTGCACGAACTGGCACGGCCGTAAGCGAGTTTGTTCCGTATGTAGTTGCGCGTTCAACCGAGATATCTAGACTTGCTTGGGCTTGGAAATGAGATTCAAATCTCCTCAGTCACTGCAACTTTGGCACAAGACGCGGCATCGCTCCGTGCGGCACAGGACGTCACACATGTCGCTTTATACTGGCGGTCACCGGCAGGGGGCGGAGTTTATAGCTGGTACCTTCCAAAGCTTAATTAGTTCTGAAAAATTTTTTCACAGTCCATTTTTCATATACGTATACGCGCCATAGAGCACATACTCCCACTTGGTGAAACTGTGGTGAAAATAACCTTCCCACTTCAAACTAATTGCTAAAAACCGTTAACTGTTTGTTGACCACTTTATGACCACTCGCCGACTTTATGGCCGTCCTGTCACTGAACAATACGTAGATGGTAGCGGATAACATGCAGGGAAGCTCGAAAACAATGCGTTTTCTGGTTTCGCAAGGACAAGTTGCAAACGAGGGCACAATCGTCGGGAATGCGCTCTCACTATGTACGAGTATGATGTGATTAGGTTATTATTTACAGGAATATTTTTATATTGTATTTTTGTTACGAATTACTACCCTTATAGTTCTGAATTGATGGGGGAGGCAGCGCCAGCCAATTTCAAATACTAAGTGCTCCGCTATTTAGCAACAGTGCCTTTTACATTGTTGGGTTTTAGGAGCTGGTTTGACTTCAAAGGATATACAGAATTTTTTTTACACAGCTTTTTTGAACACTAAGCGGAGTTTTGTGTATGATGACCAAGCGAGAAAGGTGCCTTTGATTGACTTTCAGAATATTCTGTTTAAATTTAGGCAATGATTAATGCTTACTGCTTTTTCGATTTTTCGGAGCGCAGGAATTCAAAAGCGGGAAAAGTAGAAGTGGCAGCATGTGCTTTTCACGATTCCGTGAAAATGTGCTTGGCGCTTATACAAAATTATGACAGAGCTTATCGAGGGTGATTATATGCAATGATGGAAATCAGAAACGTTGGCGGTTTTGCTGTTGAATAATTGACTTTTATGTATCGTCTTGACATTGCCGCAACGTGTATATATACACTGTGAAAATGACCCGCTGCAACGGAGAAGCAGGAGATACGCAGGCTTGTACTGGGGAGGATAATAACGTAAAATGCCCAGCACACATGTTTATCATTCTTTTGGTTTCCTCCGTCCTTCCTTACCTTTCTCTCCAGCGTTCTGTGCTTCGCACGGAGCATTCCTCGCCTTCAGCTGTATACTGAATCTCTCGTCGGGCAAAAGAGTCAAACATGCGACCTTCACCAAGCACTCATTAGCCTAATTGGGCCTGTGATTATATGACGCCAGGTGTGGCTTGTACACCGACACCCCATTAATTGCGGAGAAGCGCGGAGAGGCGTCGGGCCAGCGTCTCGTCTGCGGAGAAGGAACCTTGGAGTGACGTCCGAGTGCTCTAGTACGCCGCCGGCCTTCGCGAAATCGTGCCTCACATTTAAAAAACTCGTGCGCGTTGCTGCGACAAAAACGGGTCAACGAGGCGGGAGAGCGCCCTTGTAAATCCGCTGGCATCGCGCTGACCTGGTATTCACACAGCGATCACAGCGTCTATTGTTTAAGCTTGTACTTTATCTTCCTTGACAGTTTGTCCGGGCAGGCTTTGCCGTCGTGGGCCCTTGACAATGATTCGAGGAAGACTCGTTGAATGATGGAAGCCTTGCTTTTCCTTCTTTTTTTTTGCTTTTAAAGCAACGTGTTTGTAGGAAAGTCCTCAAGGTGTTCAGTGAGCCAGCATGGTCAGTATAGAAGCTGGATGAATGACGCAGTTGCTAGCTGAATTAAGGTTAGATAGCGTCAAAGTTGTTTATTTAGCGCTTTTATGTATCGAACGCGTAGTCTTGTTTTTATGTAACTAACTTAATATGTTTTTTTTGATAGAATGTTGAAAATATTCAAAATTTTGTTTTTGATATTCTATTTAACACTTCGTCTTATTTCATTTTCTTGCACCACGTTTGGTTTCCTCTTTTGCGTTTATTTAAATGCTTTGAAATTCCCTTTCATTTCACTCAGAAATCAGACACTTCACACCACACTCTTTAGAGAAGCTCAGTGCAGGCTCCATGAGAGGACATCGGTTTCGATACAGCACTAAATGTGTAGCAAAAAAATGGGACCTGCACCGAACGGGCGAAGAAGACCAAGGATGAATGCATTGGAAAGATAATAAACTGTGTTTAGATGAAATATTTTTAAAAGGTTCCCAGCATACAAGAAAAATGCACAAAGGATATAACAGAGATAAATAAAAACTAAAACGCAGCTGATCCCTCTGTGTAAGAATGAGTATAGCAGGAGTGGGAAACGTGTCCTCAACCAGCTAGTTGAGTGTTTACTGCACACTGTTTCGCTTTGATGAGAAGAAATGTATCATACAGCAGCAAATTGCAATCCCACTCGAAGAACGGCAATCAGCTCAAAATTTGTAGCACGCACCTAGAGTAGAAATCACGCAGAACATGAGTATACATGGGACGAGCGTGGACAAACAACAAACACTTGAAGCACGCTGCTCGAACAAAAAGGAAGACGCACGAAACGAAGGCACACGTATACACAGGAACAGCACGAGCAACTGTCACAATTCTTACTTCTTCGTGTGCGAGCAGCATGTTTCTTTCGTGAAAGGGGCTACGGCAGCGAACGAAATGACTTTTGTGCTCTCTTTAACCCCCGTAACTCCAAAGTAATATTGAGACGGAAGCGCAAGAGGTGCAAAGCGCCTGAATCACGAGATAAGCACGCGCGCACGGTGCTACGGAGTAACCACGCCCCGAGGGGGCACGCGCACGTGGCAACGCATAGGGCGACGACCTCAAAAGCGCATCCAACGTCTCCAATGCATGGTATTCGCGCCATTTCACTTCTGGTGATTGCGAAACTGCGCTGATGAAGAACTAGACCTTATTTGTGGAAAAGGCTTTGTTGCCGCTAAAACAGGGCAACGCCGTGTGGTCGGGCCCCTATTCCGAGGCACCGCTAGCTCTCGCCATGTTTTCAGCCTTCCTGACCAGCCTTAGCTGGTGCTCAGGGGCCGGGCTGGACAACATTGTCTCCCGCATCTCCCGTCCTGTTCTTCGGTGTGTGCCGTACATTGCCACGTGATGTGGTAAAACGGTGTGCTTCCACACAACGGGCATATGTCTCTGTATGCTGTGGGGTAATAAGCATGGAATATGTGGATGCCTAGGTATGTGTTAGTTTGAAATCGGCGTTGCCGAACTCAAAGAACGCCAACGCTTTTTGGTGTGTATAAATGGCTCATCGTTGGCGCGCTGAACAGCATGCGCGCTGTCGCTTAGTGGTTTCGCGCTCGGCGGTATAAAGGAAAAAGGTCTTACATTCGACGTCCAGTGACAGAACTCTGTTCTCGTTTTTTTTGTTTGGCAAATATGAGCGCATAATTTGAAACTTCATATCCGTGAAAAAAATATGACATTGGAGCCGTGGTGTACATCGGCACAAAACACTTTTTTGTAAAAAGGAAAACGATCTTGTTATTCTCTCGTTGGGTTTATCGTCTTTCTCGCGCAGTACGTGTAGCGAGAAATATCATTCATGTGACGCCATTAAGGAAAGTACTATTTATTAGTCCCTATAAACAAAAATATATTTTCTAATAACCAACTAACACGCTTGTCGATATAAATGCCCATCTGTTCTTCCTTGTCTCGAGTGACTGTCGAGTGCGATAGACTGATTTATCATTTTCTTGTATGTTTTTAAAGGCGCTAGCGCAGACGACAACGAGCAGTCGACAAGTACGAAATCCTGATAGGCGTTATTATTCTGTGACGTTTAAGGTCTCAAAAGCACTATATGATTCCGAGGCACGCTGTCCTGAAGGAGGGTTTTGAAATTTGCACCATCTGCTGGTCTTCTTCAACGTGCACCGACATAGCACGGTATTCGGGCCTCCAGCATGTCGCGTCGATCGAAATGCGTACGCCACGGCAGTGGTCTTCTTTGCATTGACAGTGCACACGTATTTTATGAAGAATCAAGAGGCAATTGGAGGAGGTATCCCTTGTAGTCACAGTGGTGAAAGCGAGAGAGAAACCACTTGATTGTCTTTGAACTCGCAGTGGTTTTCTGGAGCACGTTAGGAATAGTTTAAACGGAGAATGACGCAACGTTGGTGAGAGAATAGTACGGAGAAACTAAATTCCAGTTCAGCATGCGTTAATATTGAACGCAGAACAATTTTCGAGATTGGTCGGCAGCTGAAGTTGGATGACAGGAATTTAACTTCTCAGGAAGTATTTCTGAGCTGCGTGGTTCATACATGGTGTGAAACAACGCCAGCGTAACCAACAAAAGAGGCGAATATGAGCTAGCTCTTCGTGCGTACATAGTGAGTCGTCACCAACGCACAATGTGTACGTGTCATTCGCCGTAGTCTTGTTCTTTGTTATCACCGGTACTGATTTACTACTGCATGGCAGAGCATCGGAAATGGAAAACGACATAATTTATTAGCTTACGTCAGCTGATTCAGCAGCTGTTTGTATGTACACTACTAACAATCGGCCAGTATTAGTGACGTCGCATACGAAATGTGAGAAAAACATTCAGAACTCTATACCGATCTTCATCCTTTCTTGACAGTGAACATGGTATTTCGAGGACTTCTTAGATTTACATTCACACTGTGTTCATTGTATTTCTCCATATAATTTGGCGAAATTTGGTTATTGATGTAATAACCACAATAAGTGAAGTCTGGAGACAGTTGCGAAATGTTACACGAGAACTTGATCTTAACATAAATCGCGGCCCCTTGCAATAGTTCTCACACCTTCAATCTGACCCCGAGCTATCATTAATGCACGAGCTTTGAGAGCTTCACTAGAACGAGTGTTACATTTTGTCAGTACACTACAAAAATTGCTCCTTAAACCTTTGACAGGGGCATTTTAAACGGCTATACAAAGCAAAGCCTAGCACTGGCTATCTTAGGACGTCAACAATTGCAGAACTCACGTACACTCACCGATAAAATATATTTTTTCTTAGAGCTCAATGCGACTCAGGTCCACCAAAACATTACTGAGCAGGTCTTCATCAGACTCGCACTGTCAAACGTTTTCTAAACCAGACTCACTCGGACTTAAACTCTCGTAAATATTACTCACCCGGACTCAGTCGGACTCAAATTGACGGCTCAATGCCAGTCTAAGGTAGTTGACTCACCAGTGAGTTTACCTACCTATTCTGCCTATAAACTGGCACTCATTCGTCATATAGTTAGCTGGTATTAACACGTAGAACTAATGCAACCACCCCCTCATAAAATTCTTCAAGTTTTTCATCATATAATAAATAACTGAGACACAGCCTCAACAAGTGACATGAAGAAGCAGTGGCAAAACCAAGCGCAAGCAGCAACAACGTCCAGCACAAGCCTTTTCTGCGTAGGGCTGGCGGTCCGAATGCGGAGGTCTTCAGAAGGCTGTTCTTCATTACAGTCATCGTAGTTGAAAACTAGAAAAAGACGCCATGCATTGTTCAGTTAAAATGCCTGATATAGTGTAATAGTGGCAGTATTCTTCCGTTGATGTTGAAGAATACGTCATGATTACCTGCTACACAACATGTACACAAAACGCGAAGAAAAAAAACGACTATTTGACTCTTTTTAGGGATGCACGTGAAGTGTGACGTTAGGTATGTTTGTAGCTACCTATATTCTCTTCGTTGGAGTTATGGGGCGCATGCCTTTCCCCATAGCATGCTTCTTAACATGAGTTATATTTCACAGAAATACTTCAATCCGAAAGTGGGATTAAAACAAAAAAAAGACAAGGAGCTACTGGTAATCATGGTATCGACTAAATGAATAACACAGAAGACATGCTAGTGAAAATCTCCGAGAGAGATTGTGTTCACGTAATGTACACGTTCTTCCAAAAGCATAGAAGCATAAAGTCGAGAGCAGAAGCCCAAGATACACAGAACGAATGAAATAGATTTTACACTGTGCGGTAGTACTCATATATTAGACAGTACAGAAGCTATAAGCAAGGTAAAGTGCAGTTGATAGAGCTTAGCTAAAGAGATCACGCGTAATGTTAAAAGAACCAGAGCAAAATAAACTACTCAAGTGAAGCCAACCATGACGTAGTCAGAATTAAACTGGATGAATATGTAACTGGGTTTAAGAGCAAATGTGTGGTTACAAACAAAGCCATATTAATCTCTGAAGCAATAAGTTTAGTTGGAGGTAAAGCACCAACGCAAGAAGTGAGCAAAGTCTCTTAAACCACAAAGGGATCTAGTAATGAAGCAGCCAATACAAATGACTAGATTCAAAATCTGCGACACGTTTCACTAAAATAACAAAGCTGTTAAACATGTATTCACTGCAATTGAGACGAAAGTTAAACAAAAAATTCGTTTTATCGGGACGAAGCAGGATCAAGCAAAGCAAGTATTACACCTATCAAAATGAAAATTGAAAGTGCAAGAAAAAACGACATTTCGGCATGCATACGGAGAAAGCCTTGCAGACAATCTGAACAGTAGTATCCGGCGGTTAATAAAAGTCAATACCTTAAGATTATCTAGGCCAGAGAAATAACATTACTTTGTTTTCACTTGGAGGGATTATTTTGGCACAATGTGGAAAAAAGTGAAAGGAAAGAAATAATAGAATTTTTTGAATAGCTGAGGTGTAATCGTTACATGAAATTCGTCTCAATGTTAAGTCATTACGTTGTAATAGCAGTTAAATAATAAATGTTATACTGGCTAGTAAAAATCGAGAGCTGAGCAATGGCTCAGCAAGGTAATTTTATTCTGTTACATAGGAATTCGCAGAGAGTCCCGCAGATGTTTGTGCCGCTGAGTCCTAATGAAGCAGCCCCAAAGGACAAAATATGAGGAGTAGTAAATGATATTCTTAGTGTTTTAAATATAATTTTGAAACAATATTTTCTTTGATTTTTTAAATGGTTGCATGTGAAAAGAAAGTGGTCAATATTTTCGGGTTCGTTACACCTTGAGCACAGGGGGGATGGAACCAGACCGGATCTGTTTAAGTAGATATTGAGAGGTGGTACACGGCAACATAATTTTGTTATAGAGACTTCTAATTTACGCGTGGGACACTATTTGTCATTCCATGCGAAGTGCAAGTGCGAGAATTATGAATTTAGTATCGTAACTTTTGATGAGTCTTCATGAAGGGAATGTTTTTTGAACACCGCAGCTGTTACAAAAGCTGTAAGAGGCATCATTGGCACAATCGAAATATCGAGGGATGCTCGCGCGAGTCAGTCGGCCATCTCATTTATAAGTGTACAACGATGGCCTGGCACCCATATCATTTGCTCCAGACAAATGTTTGCTGGGAGTAATGATTTAAACGTTTCTAGTACTGCTGATGCCGAAGATGATAAAAATTAACACACTAAATACGAGTCAGTCACTATCACAGCTGTTGAATGAGTGGCAAAAAGTTTACGAAGAGCTAGTATAACGGCCGTTAATTCCGCTTCATATTATGGTGCATAATCTGGGAGGCGTAATGAAAGGGACCAGAATTATGAAAGATTAAAAATACTCACACCTGCTTTCTTGCCACTGATAGATGCATTCGTTGCAATTACTATACTAGTACCTTATTGAGACAGGTGTTGTTCTTAAGGGCCAACCAAATACTTCAAGGGCAAGTGTTTAGAATATTTTGGGAAAATATCGTCAAATTCTATTTGAACTTAACCGATTGGTTAGTGAGATGGTAGTATCTCAAATATATCAGCATTTGAAGCACATAAAAGAGATACCAGGCTCGGCAAAGTATACGAACTGTCGCCTTCTTAAAGTTGATTCAGAAAATGTCAATAGGTTTTAACTGTTCAAATACGGAATCTGCTAGCAAGAGTGGGGATCCAAGCTTCTTGATACATAACAGTTAGCTGTGAATTTAGGCACACCTAAACACTGTCGAAAAGCTTCCCGCTATAAGAGAATCAAGGGGTTTATTTTGTAAGCTGGTCTACCAGAGAATAGTACACATCCGAATTCAAGAATCGGACGAACGTACATGCGATAAATCATGATCAGCGTATCTCTGCGGAGACCTGAATGGAGGCGGCCAAGCCTACCTATCATCCCAACAGCGCGTGTAGCCTTAATTTTAATACGTTCAATGTGGTCACGCCAGCTCAGTTTTTGATCGTACAGTACACCGAGATATTTAATACAGTTAACCTGGGGAATTAGTTCTTGATGGTACAGAACAGAAATAGTAACTGGTACGTCCAATGTAAAAACTATTATAGCACTTTTAGTTACGTTCAGTTTCATACGAATTTCCTGAAGGTAGTAAATGAACATCACAGTTAAATGTACAAAACGCAATATCATCGGCATATACATATACTTGTACCTTATCACTCAATGGTATTGAACTTAACAGAATGTTAAATAGCACTGGCGATAGAACAGAGCCTTCAGGAAGACCTCTCGTTTGGCTATACTTCGGTGTTGAAACACCAGCAATAAAGAAGTTTGTCCTTTAAGAATTCGTGTATTCAATTTGCTATATACTGCGCGAAGTTTAGGTCTTTTAGGGAATTGTTAATTATTGATTGATTGATTGATTTGTGGAGTTTAATGTCTTAAACCACCATATGATTATGAGACACGCCGTAGTGGAGGGCTCTGGAAATTTCAACCAACTTTGTTTCTTTAACGTGCACACAAACCTGAGTACACGGGCTAGGGAATTCATAAGAGTATTCAACACTATCATATGCCTTGGCTGAATCAAGGGTTACTAGGGCCACATATTGTTGTCTGAGGCGATAAGCTTTATACGAGCTTCTAAATCAACGGGCGCCACCTTAATGAGCAACCTGATCTAAATCCAATCTGGCCCGTTCTCACTATTGCATTATCTCTTATGAGCTTCATATTTCTAATGTAAAGTATTCTTTCTATTAACATAACTACATATGAAGTTAAAGCGATTGGCTTAATGTTATCTATCTGGATTCCTAGTCCCCGTTTTTTAAGAAGCAGTAATATTTTCGCAAGTCCCCAGTTAGGTGGCATCCAGCTATTTTCAAGTGAATGGTTGACAACGTTAAGAAAGTATTTAGGAGAGATGTCGAATAATATTTTTAACATTCCTGAAGTGACACCACCTGGTCCAGGACTTTCGTTTATCAGAAGACGAACGACGTGCGCAAGTTCATCCCTACTTATTTCAACAAAATCATTTGAGAATGAAGGTTTTACAAAGTTTATTTGTATTTGTGATGTAAATCTCTTTTGTAATCCTAACGCAATTTCAGCTAATATGTCTTCCAACTCTTTTGGCGAATTATGGGCTTCCACACAGAAGCCGAAACGTCGTTTTCTTTTTCTTTGCACATTTAGGTTTTCTTTGCTGGATGCACTTTGTTACCTCCATGAAGAAGCCAGCTAGTGGCGTAAGAGAAAAGACAGACTGTAAGAGACAGTAGTAAAAAAAAAAGCCTGCAGCGTCAAAAGAGCCTAAATAAACTGCATGGAACGGAGAAACAGTCGGGTTTTAACGATGAACGAAGTATAGCGAAGTAAAAAGAAAACAGCTCGTTTTCTTTGTTAGGTGCAAAAGTATTTGCAATCAAGAAACAAGAAATCCAAGCGAAGCGTAGAATTAGTATTGTAGTAATAATTATAAAAATAAAAATGCATCAATGTGAACCAAGGGGCCACTATTGCCGGAGGGGACTGAACTTGCTGTGCCCGGCTCAACAAGGCGTTTCGTGCTGTACAAATGAGGCTAAACTGTTGGTCGTGCGCACGCACACTTCACTATATATATATATATATATATATATATATATATATATATATATATATATATATATATATATATGTATATATATATATATATGAACCTGCAGTGTTGGTCAGTGCCTTTTGTAGCTACGGCAGTAGGAACGCTTTTCTTATGCATTCGGGCGACTTATGTGCACCGTCGAAGAGCTTTGTCCACCGGTGAGGAGTAATTTGCTTCATCGTTTCATCACAACATCCATTACAAAGCCGTTGCTGGGTTGTAATTTTTACATACGATTGCATAGCATATAAATACGCCCTATATTATACGATTGCATAATTTAGGGCGTATCCTTGTGCGGCGGCAGTTATCCACATTGGTATCGAGTGCCTGTTCTTACTTCAACTGCTCCTTATCACGGTGATGACGTATATACCATCCCTGATATGAAAGAGGAATGTTTTCATGAAAGAAGTGGCACACGAACTGCCAGGTGTTTCGTAGTAGAAAAATACTTCTCAAATGGCTCTACTGCTTTTTGTGGTGCATAAATGATAATGATGTGGCAAAGTAATTTCTGTCGGACATTCAACGCCTAAGTGGAACTCCATAATAGGCATGTTGTAAAAACCCTGTGTGCCAGCCGAGGTAGAATGCATGCCGTATACGTCAGCGTCGTACGACTGGTGTCGTCACCATCATCTATCTGCCTTCGCTAGGCACATGCTTACGTCACAGGGATGAATAGTCATTTTAACGCGAAAGCGTTAAAAAGCTCGTTTCACAAAAATTCCGGCGTTGGCTTCGGTGGTTGTGAGCCATGAATCATCATTTTTGCGTGACCGAGAAAACGGCCGTCTTTGCGTGACTGAAAATTCGAGGAAGATGCTAATCAAACAAGTAATGAAAACTTCTTGTCTCTGTGAGAATCGAACCCGGGTCGTTTGCGTGGTAAGCGGGCATTCTACCACGAAGCTACGCCTCTGCTTGTGCAGTGCGGTGAAAGCAACTTTCATGCTTTTCAAACACACGCGTCCTGTTTGCATTCTTAACAATGCAACGTTATTTTTGTCGTAATAATGCGTGGTATAAGCGTAAATTGCCATCTCGTGTCAGAACATGGGACTGTGATATTGACTGCATAGTTGACAGACAGTCAGCCACTACAAAAGACACACACGCTACGGCACCTCTAGGGTCATGTAGTGGGTGCATAGCAAATTCGAAAACATTTCACAAACTAAGTGTTTGAAATACGCATTAGTAACAGAATATCGCTATCGCGTTCAACTCTTAGAGGCACAGTTTAGGGGCCCCCAATTTTACAGCGAAAGGTCTCATGAGATCACAACTCGGGTCACACGCAGTTGTCCACCACCGCCACCACCGGTGTCCGTAACATCACACGAAATTGATAAAAAAAATAACCTAGCACTTCTTACACATCGAGGCTTGAACCCATGCCCACTGGGTGCTAGCGCTTTATTCTACCACTGAGCCACGCCGCTTTTTGTTCTTACGCGATATGTATTACAAATGCCGCTTACGTTTATACATAGCGTATAACAAACATGAGGTCAAGTTTACAAATATACAATGGACGTTACAAAGTAAATCTTATACAACACAGTGTCTAAATGAGTATTTTAGTAGCACACTACATGAAGTCAGTATACCAGTCCGGATAAAATTGCAGTTGGTAATAAAAGTCTTTTAGCCGCACAGTCATTTGCACAAAGTGGTATCGCGAAGACACCATTGGCTCCGCATGCCTGTCCAACATGCGAGTCTTCCATAAGCTATGCCTGCCCATTAGCAACAGTATGTCAACTAGCATTGCATTTGGGTGGTGTCAGATAATGAATGCTGCGAGAATTCGATTCAGTAATTTTTAAAAGCGCTCTGCAAGACAACCCGAGAAAGGATGGCATCCTTACAACTAGTAAAGCAATGTTCTATTGTTTCTGCAACTTCACAAAGGCGGCCGTTAATCGAGGATACAAATATGCCTTTAGTGCTTAACCAGGTTTTTACAGGTATTGTTTCTTTATGCACTTTATAAAAATTGGTTATTGGTGAGAAAGGCATTTTGGTTACACGTATAATCACGTCGTGACCAATATATAGTGATCCAATAATATATTGAATCCAATATATATATATATATATATATATATATATATATATATATATATATATATATATATATATATATATATATATATATATATAAAGCGGATCGGAAATATCACATCCAATAAAGCATAATATAGACTTTTTCTGGAGCTAGAGAACAAGTATTCATTGGAGAATCTGGCTGTCAGAAAACGGACTGATTTATATACTTCACGCATGAACCTTCGCAGATAGGGAGGCGAAGCAAAATTAGTAAATAGCACTCAATTCGGTAAAACGTCCACGAAATTCATTTGCAAGAATTTTCGGAGCAGTAGATGAGCACAGTCGCGAAAGTAAGGAAAAGCGCCACACTTGTTGTCTAATAAAGGGTTGTACCAGCCCAAGACCACCTGCTCAGGCAGGTCTAAAGCCAGTGTCTCGCCTCATCGGTTAATAGGTAGATATCCAAATCGAGGAAGCAAATATACGTTGAAATTTCTGTATATAAACCCTCTAACAACAATTTATTTGCGGGTACGTATAATATTTTTGTTGCCAAAAACAGGGTGCATGCTTCAGCTCTTCCTAAGATATACAGGTTATGCGGAATAAATGTCTGGTCGTTGCGCTTTAGGGTGGGTACACGTTCTGTCCAATAATGTGCACTTGATCGATATGCATATAATGGAACGCCTAGGTATTTTGGCAGCACAAAAGAACATTCTATATCTTGAAAATGGGTTGGTTTATATCTCGATGGACGAAACCACAGTCTCAAGCTTTTAGCAAAGTTAATCCGTGCCCCTGCATTTTTTCCAAATTATCCCAGTTGTTGACACCACCATTTTTATACTAGACAGATCTGTACAAACGAATGCTGGGTCATCCGAATACGCCAATACCTTTACCTCATTCACATAAGCACTGAAATAACGGACTTTACTAGATCGAATTACGCTTAAGCAAAGAGGCTCCAAGTAAAGAGAAAAAAGAATTGGCGACAATACACAGCCTTGTCTCACAGGCGAGTTAAGAAACACGAGCTTTGAAAGTTAGCCGTTAACAATTAAACGGGCTGAACATTTATTGTAGCATATAATATCACACCTTTAAATATAGAGGAGCTAACATTGGCATGTTCGAAAACGAAAACGGATAAGAATGGCGAACCCGATCATAGGTTTTCGCTAAGTCTACTTTCGCTAAGCCAGTTGTTCATATGAGCCACACCAGTGCTTGGAACTTGTTGGTAAACTTGCCTTATGCAGGCCTGGTGTTCGGAAAGCAATCACGTTAAAACGACTTTTAAAGCGTTCTACAACAGCGAAAGGACAACCAGTCATCGCAAAATGCGATTAGCGTTACGCGTGGGTCGTCCAATGCTCCAACCCAGTACAAAAGCCTGTTCTTGTTCCCCTATTAACTTTGGCGCATACCTCTTCAGCTATAATTCCTCATCGTCGTCAGCCACAGCATGAACCATTGGAACGAAATTCCTTGTAAGTGTTCAGCGGATACCATGCTTCTCACAAGAATGAAAAAAAAAATAGCATAGCAAATGCCTGCCTACTACCCCAAAATTTTCATTATTATGCTCTAGAGAGTATCAAGCAAGTGTGCTTGCAGTAGTTACCCAATGATCGAGTGTTTTTGAAGGCTCTGAAAGGCCGCTATTCTGGATTTTGCTGTGACTATGCTGCGCCTTCCGCGCATGCCTAGCGTTTTTTTTTTGGAATACCTGTTTTCTTACACCTAGTAGCAGTTTGCTATGGCTAAAATGGCGATGCTTGCGAGCAACTCAAAGTCAATCACATCGTACAAAGAAGCTTGCATAGTGTCATGAGTTATTCCTAATGTCTTTGTCGATTATGACATCTAGAAATTTATGAGATCGACAGTATGGTATGTTTTGACTTTTAATCGACACACAGTTCTTTGTCATGGGTTTGCGTGTAAACGACAGCAGAGTGCACTTTCCAGAAAAAATTTCTAGGCCTAGATTTACGGGGTACAAAGCAGTTGCAGCAGCAGTTCTCTGGATCTACGGTCGTAACTGCAGGACAGTTACCACAAATTCCCAGATGCAGATATTATCTGCGTATGTTAATAGGCAAATATTTATTGGTATCAGTGCAATACATGATTACTGAATTAGACAAGGCAGCAGAAAGGTGGGCCTTAAAATAATCTGCAGAAAATGAAAGTATTGTACCACAACCTCAGAAGACAACAGCGTTTTGAAATTTGTGGCAGTTCCCTTGGGGTTGGTAAAATATTGATTGATTGATATTTATTTCATTTAGCATTATATATATATATATATATATATATATATATATATATTTATATGAGATCTAACAGACAGTAATGCCAAGGAATGTACAGGGGAAGTTATTGCATCGAACGCGTTATTCGAAGGTTCCTGCTCACAGTTGGTAATTTTTTCATCCACTTTTCTATCTTTTTATTTACATTCCATTGGTTTTAATAACTTCCTCTGTACATTCCTTGACATTCCTGTCTGTTAGATCTCATTAATATTGTGTTAAACACGGAAAAACGAGCCCTTAGGTATAGACTTCTTTCCCTTATTTTATATATATATATATATATATATATAATATATATATATATATTGTAGCATTGATATTTGGCACAGGCCGGAACGCCAGCTGAAGAAGAGAAGGAAGAGTGTTGTTGCTGCTCGCGCTCGCTCCGCTTGACAGCTGGTCGGTTCTACCGCTACGTTTTCCACAAAGTAAACGTCTCTTCTGCTCACCACTAAGGCGTACTAGCAAGTGGTGGAGAGTGCTGGGTACCTTTTTCCATCCTGGAACTCCGCAACCGAAACTCTACCTTCGCCATCAACAATGTCCATCGACGCTGCACAGCAGACGGCTCCTACATCTCCACCTGTCCACTGTCCCGGCGTCCCGAGAGAGCGAGATCCAGACATCTTCAACGGCACCGATGAGCAGGACGTCGAGGACTGGCTCTCTTCGTTCGAACGAGTAAGCGTCAACAACAGGTGGGACGAAAACGACAAACTGGGCCGCGTCCACTTTTACCTCAGAGGAGTAGCAGAGCTCTGGCTCAACAACCACGAAGCCGAGCTTACCGACTGGGCCACTTTCAAGACCACCTTCGCGGACGTGTTTGGCCGACCGACAGTGCGCAAGCTCCGTGCAGAACAGCGCTTGCGGGATCGCGCCCAACTGTCGGGAGAGGGTTTCACGTCCTACATTGAGGACGTCGTAGGCCTCTGCCGTCGCTTTGATCCTGGCATGTCGGAAACCGCCAAGGTAAAACACATTATGAAGGGGCATCGAGGACGATGCCTTCCACATGCTGGTGGCTAAAGACCCGCAAACAGTTTCGGAAGTCATCCAACACTGCCAAAGTTTCGATGAGTTGCGAAAACAGCGCATTTCAACGCGACGGCCTACTTTCGACATGACCAGCACGCCAGCATTGACCGTTGGTGCAATATCTCCAGAACAGACTGTATTGACCCCCGCAAATCCAGCAATTTATCCGAGAGGAAGTGGCACGCCAGTTGTCCCTTGCCCCCTTGCTTCCCAGCAATACGCATGGGCTGACCTCGTCACTGCGCCAAACCATCGAAGAGCAAGTCTGCGAGGCACTTCCCCCCACGTACCAGCCACCACCTGTGTCCGCTCCCCTGACTTACGCTGACGTCGCGCGAAGGCAGGTACATGCGCCGTCAAACGTCGTCGACCCTGCCCACCAAACGAACGCCTTCTACGCAACACGCGTACCGGCAGGCTCGCATGTTCCCATTTACCGCCGTCCTTCAACGCTTCCCAACAACCCTTGGCGTACATCGGATAACAGACCTATCTGTTATTACTGTCGTCAGCCTGGCCATGTTGAGCGGTTCTGTCGCCGGCGCGTCCCTCACTCAGGCATTATTGATGGCACCTACGGCTACGCCCCCACAGAACCACCACAGACGCTGCCGTTCCATGCAGCTTCGGACACTTCTCCGCCGAGCCGCCGCGCCTTCAACCCACGCCGATCGCCTTCCCCGCGCCGACGTTCGCCTTCACCAATGCTTCGGCGTGCGCCACCTGCCCAAACGGAAAACTGACCATCGCAGTTCCGGAGGCAAGAACTGCGCCACCGTCGAACTCTACAAGGCCTCGTTCTCTACCGAATAATGAAATAACTGTCTTGATTGAAGGTATCGCCGTTCAAGCATTAATAGATACCGGAGCTGCCGTGTCTGTATTGAGTGAAGCATTGTGTCGCAAGTTAAGAAAAGTTACGATTCCGCTTTCTGGTCTCTCCCTTCGTACGGCAACAGCGCATCACGTGAACCCTTCTATGACGTGCACGGCTCGGTTAATCATCCAGGGCGTTCTGTACGTGGTTGAATTTATCGTGTTTCCACACTGCTCACACGACGTCATATTAGGCTGGGACTTCCTTTCCACACATCATGCCGTTGTTGATTGTGCCCGGGCCGAACTAGAATTGTCATCGCTCTCCGACGACGATTATAATAAGCCTTCTATTTCTCGTGTTGTCGTCGCCGCGGAGACTGATATTCCACCTATGTCTTCTGTTATTGTGCCGATCTCGTGCGACCATGCCGCTTTTTCGGACGTCATGTTCACGCCGTCAGAAGACTTCACTTCTCGAAAAAACGTTCTTCTGCCTTTTGCTCTTCTGACGGTCGAAGCCACTTGCGCAAACATTTATGCCACGAATCTCCTTTCTGTACCAGTCACCCTATTCCGTGGCGAATGCATCGGCCGCCTTGAGGACATCGATTGTGTTTGCACCAGTCAACTGCCCTATCAAGCAAAAAGCCTTGAGATCGCCAGTGTTACTTCCGCTCTCACATCCGCCACCTCTTCCCTCGACGTCTTCCTTCCATCGATTGATCCTGACCTTCCTGTTGACCAACGAACTCAACTCTTGACACTTCTCGACCACTTCCGCTCATCGTTCGACTTCAAACAAACCAGTCTGGGCCGAACATCTGCAATTGTCCATCGTATTGACACTGGCACCCACGCACCATTGCGTCAGCGTCCATACCGGGTCTCCCACGCCCGAACGCCAAGTTATAGACGATCAAGTGTCTGATATGCTCAATCGGTGGCGTTATACAGCCGTCTAACAGTCCGTGGGCCTCCCCGGTGGTACTGGTCAAAAAGAAGGACGGGAGCATCCGATTCTGTGTGGATTACAGGCGCCTTAACAAGATCACGCGCAAAGATGTTTATCCGCTCCCCAGAATTGACGACGCTCTCGACTGTTTGCAAGGTGCAGAATTCTTTTCTTCGCTGGATCTTCGATCGGGATACTGGCAGGTACCCATGGATGAAGCTGACCGCGCCAAGACTGCGTTTGTAACTCCGGACGGCTTGTACGAGTTTAACGTGATGCCGTTCGGCCTTTGTAACGCCCCAGCCACCTTCGAGCGTCTGATGGACAACATACTTCGAGGCCTTAAATGGCAGACGTGTCTTTGCTATTTGGACGACGTCGTCGTTTTTTTCAAAAGACTTCGATACCCATCTTCTGCGCCTCGCAAGTGTCCTGCATTGCCTTACACATGCTGGGCTCCAACTAAATTTGAAAAAGTGCCATTTTGCCGCCCGGAAGCTCACCATCTTAGGGCATGTTTGTCAGCAAGGACGGCGTCCTACCTGATCCTGGAAAACTCCGTGCTGTCGCCCAGTTTCCGAAGCCATCGACACTTAAGGAACTCCGGAGCTTTTATCGGCTTATGTTCATACTTTCGTCGATTTGTCCGTAATTTTGCATCTGTCATGGCCCCTTTAACACGGCTACTTTCTGACACCGAGGGCATTTCGGCGTGGTCTTCCAATTGCGATAAGGCATTCGCGAAACTACGTCAATTGCTGACATCTCCACCGATTCTCCGTCACTTTGATCCTGATGCCCCTACAGAAATACACACCGACGCAAGTGGAGTCGGACTTGGCGCTATTCTTGCTCAACGCAAGTCTGGATACGACGATACGTCGTTTTCTTATGCCAGTCGCACTCTTACTAGGGCTGAACAGAATTATTCAGTCACAGAAAAAGAATGTCTAGCCATCGTCTGGGCAATCACAAATTTCGACCCTACGTCTATGGCCGTCCATTTGACGTCGTGACTGATCACCCAGCCCTCTGCTGGTTATCGTCACTAAAAGACCCATCTGGCCGTCTCGCTCGTTGGGCGTTACGCCTCCAAGACTATGATATCCGTGTCGTCCTACAGGTCAGGCCGCAAACATTCAGATGCCGACGCTCTCTCCCGCTCTCCACTTCCCCATGAACACGGAAGTACTTCGGTATCCAGCCTCGATGCTGTGGCACTTTCGTACGCGGACATGCCCTATGAACAGCGCCAAGACGCTTGGATAGCCTCTATGATAGAGTTACTGTCTCAGCCGTCCCAAGTACGCCCAATCGTTCACTGCAGCGCACAGCTCGACACTTTACCATCCGCGATGGACTCCTGTACCGTCGCAACTACCTTTCTGACGGCCGCAAGTGGTGCTTGTGATTCCTCGCCACCTACGTGCCGACATTTGCCGACTCTTTTCACGCGGATCCTCAATGCGGCCACGCCGGTGTGATAAAAACGTATGCCGTCTCCGGCTGCGGTACTATTGGCGCGGAATGTACCGCTTTGGTCCGACAGTACGTGCGTTCGTGCTCCAAATGTCAACGCCGAAAAAGCCCACCACACATAGCCAATGGACAAAACTGCAGCCGTTGCCTTGCCCTCCCGCCCTTTCGACCGCATCGGAATTGACTTGGTACGGTCCCCTTCCCTATACGACTAACGGGAACCGCTGGGTGATTGTCGCCATTGATCACTTGACACGCTATGCTGAAACTGCTGCGCTGCCAGAGGCCACATCACGTGAAGTTGGCTTATTTATCCTTCACAATCTCATTCTACGCCATGGCCGCGCCTCGTGAGCTACTCAGTGACCGCGGCCGTACGTTCCTCTCCGAAGCCGTACAAGCCCTTCTTCGCGAATGCAACGTTGTGCATCGGACAACCAGCGCATACCATCCGCAAACGAATGGAATGACCGAACGGTTTAACCGCTCACTTGGGCGACATGCTATCCATGTACGTGTCCGCTGATCACACCAACTGGGACCGGCATACGGCCCTTTGTACTTACGCTTACAACAGCGCCACTCAGTCTACGACAGGATTCTCTCCGTTCTTCCTCCTTTACGGGCGCGAACCTTCCTCATTCATGGACACCATTCTCTTGTATCATCCAGACGCTTTCGGAATCCACAACTCTATCTGAGTCGCCACCTATGCAGAAGAATGCAGGCAACTCGCGCGTTCCTTAACCGCACAAGATCAAGCGTACCAGAAGAACCGTCACGACGAAAACCTGTCTTCGCAGTCATACTCGCCTGGCGCCTTGGTATGGCTTCGGGTTCCCTCATCTGTTCCTGGTCTTTCCACCAAGCTACTGCCGAAGTACGAAGGCCCCTACCGAGTCCTACGTCAGGCCTCACCGGTTAACTATATTGTTGAGCCGGTTCAACCATCAACAGACCGACGGCATCGAGGCCGCGAGACTGTTCACGTAGATCGATTGAAGCCGCACTACGACCCACCCGTCGTACCCGTTCCATAGGTCGCCAGGATGGCTCCTTTTCTGAGGGGGAGTGATTTGTAGCATTGATATTTGGCACAGGCCGGAACGCCAGCTGAAGAAGAGAAGGAAGAGTGTTGTTGCTGCTCGCGCTCGCTCCGCTTGACAGCTGGTCGGTTCTACCGCTACGTTTTCCACAAAGTAAACGTCTCTTCTGCTCACCACTAAAGGCGTACTATCATATAATATATATATATATATAAATAATATATAATAGATATATATATATTATATAATATATATATATATTTATATATATCGATATATATCTATATATATATTGACGTATGTGCGATCATTGGTAGAAAGCCGAGAAGGAAAAAGTGCAGAACGGAATAAACATGGAGTATGAGCCGGGCACGTCACCCATCATTAGAGCGTCACACAAGTCGACAGGATGAAGACCTGGCCACCACTCATCAACCTCACATCATTCACGAAGCCACCTGCAGTACGCCTCAACTGAATATCGACCACAGAAAGTGATCTCAGGCGCATTCAGTTACCGGCACCATGACAGAACCATCGACTGACCTCGACATCCCCAAGTACACAAAAAAACCGGATCAGCGGACGACGACCCGTACAGGACTGGTTCAACCTATTCGAGGTCCACGCCGCCGCTGCCTCTGGTCGGAACGGGAGATGATCATCAACTTCACCGACTACATCTCCGGTGAGGCATTTAAGTTTTACCTGACACACATATTCGAAAACGACGAATCATGGCAAAATATCAGGGAAGAGATGATTACCCGTTTCAAAGAATACGATGAAGACCTGTTCATACCTCATCAGCGGAAGGCTTTTCAACTGACCGCCATCACAGTTCGCGGAAGTCTTCCCGCAGTAAGCGTATTTCCCAAACAAGACTTCAGAGTAAATATTCCACCATTGTACCATCGTATGACTCGTCCAAATACACTTCACGCATTACACACCAACTAGGGACTTGCACGTCGCAGCAGAGAATGTAATGCCAAACGTATGCCGATAGGAATGTAGACCATTTTGCCAAAAGACCGGACTTACGGTTGGATTTTTCACGGCAATAAATCGGCATTTCCAATGTATTACGGCACCATAATACTTCAGGTATTACTAGCACCTGAATCACTTGATGCTTCGTGTCGCACACATGGCCCACACGGCTTCGGACGCGTGACGCCATTTACGCAACGACGAGTTCGTAATCCACATGAAACCAAACCAGACAACAAATGTTCACAGAAGCATCATTTGTTCAAAGTATTCAGTTCAGCATTTCCCAGCAGAGACAGAAACATTCACAATCAGCATCTTGTGAAGAAAAGTGTTCTGCAGAAGCGTCGAGTGTTCATCAATCAAAGATCGCAGCGACTGAATCTAGTATACAACCGGTGCGTACTGTCCTGCCTATAATGAAAAACAAAACCGCACAGGTGCGACTTCTGATGACATAAGTACGCTTCAGGCAACGACCAACAA
Organism: Rhipicephalus annulatus; assembly: GCA_013436015.1. Taxonomy (NCBI): domain Eukaryota; kingdom Metazoa; phylum Arthropoda; class Arachnida; order Ixodida; family Ixodidae; genus Rhipicephalus; species Rhipicephalus annulatus. The sequence goes on along the minus strand of WOVY01014832.1, from coordinate 279,780 downwards.
TGAACGGTTTATAAATACAAAAGATTCAAGTGAATCAAACCCGCCACATTATCTTGCGCCGGAAACAGTTGCATTGGTTGGCGTCGTAGAAGCCTGCGGAGGACTCGCTAAGAATCCTGGCGCAACACGATCAATGTCACACCACAAGCAAGTTGACGAAACGAAGAAATTGCAACGTCAACGTATACTTCAACATTGTAAGCGACGAAAGAAAACTTCATCGAAACCACTCTTAAGGCTCAAAGAACATTGCGAAAAGGCTCATCGTTGTGTATACATTTTCCACCAGAGATTGAAAATGCGCCTGAAAAACATCTGCGACATCGCTATAGAAAAATCTCCAAAAGCCACAAAAAGCACCCCTTGTACCCGGCAGGAACACAGGCAGCGGCCAATCAACCTCGATCAACGCTCACGCAAGCTGCTTGCACGGCCTGTGTATCACCCACGACGAGGAATTCGATGCCTACAATATTGGAACTGTCGGTTCTGCAAGATGTTCGAACCTCATTTGTTCTTCACAAGAATGCAGCTGTGATTACCCTTATCTCTACGTCCAAAGCATTTTTGTGTTATCCAGGACGCAACCACCAGCCTCGCCCACCAGAACTCCTGCGTTAACCGGACTGCTGCACTCTCCCCAGAAATCTGAAAGTTTACGGAACTTCCCTGGAGCACAGAAACAATTGTGAACTTTGACATTTGTGACTTTTTAACCTCTCCTTGTTTACATTTTATTGTTCGTAATCCACGCTTTCTTTCGGGGGGTGGGGGAATCGTGTGACGTATGAGGCGATCATTGGTAGAAGCCGAGAAGGAAGAAGTGCAGAACGGAATAAACATGGAGTATGAGCCGGGCCACGTCACCCATTCATTAATAGCGTCACATATATATATATTTTCTCTGAAAGCCAGGGGTGCTCTGCATTAATATTGGGCCCTTCGTTGCGTCACTGCGCACAGATGGACCGAAGCAGCTCGCGTAGAATAAGAAGTTTCAAATGAAAGAAAAACAGATTACAGAAACGATTCCCCTGCCTCGCTTATATAGACTAGCACTGGCAGCTTTAGGCCATATCTGGCGAAATATAAACCGCACAATCCCTGTGCCACCTGGGTAGGAGCCAGGTCTGCCGCTGGAGCATAATTGAAACAATGTTTCGTATACTATAGACGGTGCACCCAGCGCCTCCGCAGCTATAGCTGGCACATATAAACATCCCTTTGCGCGCCACTTTTCCTCTGAGCGCACTACAGCGCCGTCTCCGCCAAGAGGTCTCGAGAAGCTCGACAGCTGGTATCTTACCGTGACCCTCACGTCCTGTTGCAATTTGCCTCCCTTCCTCTGTAAATATCAGCTCTTATCTCTCTCACAGTATTTATTATTCTTTTTATTGGTATAATGTTAAAAAAATTTAACGCAGAAGTAAAGCACCGGCTTGTATTTGGCTTCTGAATGGGTGGAGCATGCAAAAACATCCTGCGTTCAAGGTTACATATGAATCGCTAGTAACACCGGGAGCGCGCCACATAGAATGTACAATCTCAAACCCACCATGATACTGCAATATAAAGTTCCGCAACTTTAAAGTTCACATAAACTTTGACTAAAAGCCGACTGTTCTGCAACTCAGGGTGGAGGGAAGCGACTCTTTTTAGCCTAGGAAACAACATCCAACTATTTCTCACGTTCGGGGGTTCTAATTGGCATAGAATTAACACATCACCTTAGAAGAAGTTCTTTAGCGAACAGGGGACAGATTAATAATGTACATGGATTGTCACGTATAAGCATAAGTCAACAGCCCCAACATAGTACGCAATCGCACAGATATACACCATGACATTAAAGAAAACAATAATTGCTTTAATACGACAAGTGACTTCAAAAAATTGGTTTAATGTTTTAAAGCTCACTGCGCAATGCTGTTCTCATCCACAACACTTTGGCTAAAATCAAACTCTGTCGTATTTGTACCATTTGATTGAACTATTAACTTCATAGCATTAAAAGCTCCCTCCGCCTAAATTCCGGCGTCGGTGGCGTTTGTTGTGAGCGAAAATTCATCATTTTGTCTCTGACCTAGAAAATCGAGAAAGATGCAAATAAATATTTCCAGGTTCGAGTGAGGATCTAACCCATGCCGTTTGCGAGGCAAGAAGGTATCGCGCCACACAGCCACGCCTCTGTTTGGAAGTACAGTGCAAATAGTTTTTGTCAGCTTGGACATGCAGTAAAAATAACTTTCCCGCCTTGCAAACACACGCGTCCTGTGTACAGACTACACAACACAGCACGTATTGTAATAGTGGTACATGCGATCGGGCGTCAGAACATGCGGGTATCATAGCGACTTCGTGGACTAAAGCGGGTCACCCGTTACAAAGGCATGCACGTTACAGCGTGTATTACCTTAAGACTCACAAAAAAGGCAGCCCTTTTTGTTCCTATAGTAATAGGAAAATAGCTCCTATAGTAAATGTCTGGCTATCCTAATAATGCTCATATTTCTACGTGACATGGCTAGCCAATGCGACAGAACACTCGTGAAAGAGCGTTCTTTCCGTTCAATGGGGCCTCTGGTTCCCCGTTCTGGTTGGCTTGGCGTGACCCGTAGCCTCCGCTGCTCTGCAACATTGTTGATGAGATGGAGAGCGAGAAATCCAGGCTGCGGTTTTCGAGTGGCCCCTTCCGGCAGGAGCATATGCAGAACAGTATCGTCCTTCTCCAGTCCTCGTCGCCAGCCTGGTTCTGTGAAGCCTAAACGCGCTTTCTCTTGCACTTTTGCTCGCCAGGAGAGCGAAAGACGAGATAAAGGGTTGACTCGGATCTCCCTTGTTCTTTCTCTTTTTCATCCTGCTGTGAATAATAGAAGCACCCTCAGACTTCGTGGCTGAAGGAAAATGCCGGGCGCTGTCAAGAGGCTGTTTATGAGGCCACGGGCCTCGCGCGCCGTCGTGCTGAATCTGCATTCGCGAGCTTCCACTCTTGAGCCGCAGCGAGCACGCACTGAGTAACGCGGCGGGGAAGAAGTAAGCGCTGGGGTTGTGGTAGAAGATACTGTTGGCCCGCATCGAATAAACAAGCCGCGTTGCATACGGTTAGTCGTCTAGCTGCCGTCAGGTCCGGGAGCGACGGTCTCGGCCTTTTCCGACACGTGGTCGACGGGCTGGCGTCGCCGAGCCTTCGTGTAGCGCGGGAAAGCTTGCAGCGTTGGTCGATAGAGCAGGTGACTCACGTGCTTCAACTAGCGGGCCCCTGTCCCGAAATTTAGTCCTGTACGATGGCTGGGACAGTGAAGGTGGCTATAAAGCGAGTGGGAGGACAAGGGTTTCACGAATCGCCGCCTAAAGTTGGCACATCACAGATCACCTTCGTCACATCACGCATAAGGAACAATTTTGAGAGGGATTTGGCGTCAGGTTCGAGAAACGTATACCCATGCTTAACCCCACAATCAACATAACATGAACTCCAATTTTGAAATGCTGAGTTTTCCAGCGCACTTGCTTAGGCTAGCTGGTATTACGTATCGACGATGTGGGTGTGCCTTGAAGGGACGGGAAATAGACGGAACACACACAGTCCCTCCCCCTTTTTTCCCCATGACGATGTTTGAACTCATGATGGCCATTATTTCAACGCAAAATTTCGGCTTTTTGGTGGCTGTAAAACTCGACCATCTTAGCAGGCGAGGCGGAACAAGCACAGAAGAGACACGTTAAACAGGACGGACGCTAGACATCATCTGAAAGCTTACTGACATAAAATTATCAAAGTGTAAAAACATGCGCAGAACCGACAAAAAAATGCAGAGAGCGCTACTAAATCGGATACCTGCAATGTAGCTTCAGATACGCTGTTTTTTTTTTCGCGTGCAAAGACAGTCAAGGTGTACTGACACGTTTATCAGCTTGCGCCTCACGGCAAAAAAATGTTGATGTTGATGATGATTATGATATGTGGAGGGTTAACGTCCCAAAACCACCATATGATTATGAGAGGACGCCGTAGTGGAGGGCTCCAAAAATCTCGACCACTTGGGGATCTTTAACGTGCACCCAAATCTGAGCATATGGGCCTACAGCACACGACAAAAAATGTTTGAGACTAGTTTCATCTCTGTAGCTTACCCGAACAAAGAGTTATTAATAGCAGTATAGGTGAGAAAATCGTCGCATTTCGCCAGAAATTGTTTTCCCCATAAAAATTATATTGACACGAAATCTCGGTGCCAGCATCCAGCTATAGCGATGCAGGCATCGAAGCTCAGACAACATGCGAATAATAACATCGTGGAGCTTTACTCCAACATTTATAACTTTTTTTTCTAATGTATCCTTAATGTAACAAACGTCGGCTTTCAGTAGGAAAGATTGAACACCTTGCAAGAGGCAATAAACGACTGGTTTTGAATATTTCGAATCATAAAGCGCCAGTATTGGCCGAATTTCTTTTCTGATCCGGTACTCGCGAAACAGGATAGTTGTGTCATGTTATCTTCTTCTACATCAACTGCGCTGTGACGGATATGTTTTCCACGTCTCGTAACTGCCTCGGTTTTAATTTGTTATTTCTGACATGTCCGTGGCAGGATGTGTCATTGAAGGACTTTTTGGGTTTATCTATCCTTCATTCATAGTTCGGCAAAGAAGGGGGGCCCACTCCGACTTATTCAAAAATATATTTGGCGCTCAGGGCTCGCTCGGACTCGCGGATCGCGAAAATTTCCCTTGGTAAGACTATCCAAGACTCAATCTCACCAGAGTATGACTGAGCCGGGCTCACTCAGACTTATGGCTCGATATGAGTTAGGGTGAGGTCCGAGTTAGTGGGCTTATGAGTGAGTTTCCCAGCCTATGCGTTCATCTGTAATCTTACATGTTTCTGGTTAATAATATGAAGCTCAAATAGACAAAACAAATAGATGCTTAAAGCACGCGTCCTGCTTAAGTATGACAGTAGCTGCACTTGAATGAGTCTTCGTTCTTGTCGTTTGGCATTAGGAGATTTCGGGGCATTGGACATATTCCACAAAATATGGTGTCAAACTGTGAGAGTTTTCGAAAATAAATGTGTGTGTAGGCAGATACATTCGTGGTTTCGGAAATAAAACATGTTTGCTAGAAAGTTTACTTCAGCAAAAGCAGTGGAGCTACAAGAACAACTGAAGCAATAATTCAACACATGTGCTACGCACGGTATCTTATAGTAATTCAACAATTCTAATGCCATAATTTTTTTAGAAAGTTTCGTAAATTAGCTTCATTCCACAAAGAATATTGCGTACCCTATTATTGTATTAACAAGCACGTCAGCTTGCACATGCGTTCGGGCTATAATAACGTCAGCTGCAGAAAATGCGAAGCTGATGAACACCAATGACACAGTGGGGCTCGGTCCGCTGAGTGCGGGCCCAGTATTTTACCACTGGTTGTTGTTGGCAAACTTGCCTTAGACAGGCTTGAAGTCAGTCGGGAAAGCAATCGTGTTAATACGACTTATAAAGCGTTTTAAAACAGCGAAAGAACAAGCAGTCATCGCACAATGCGAATAGCGTAACGAGTGGGTCGTGCAATGCTCCGACCCATTACAAAAGCTTTTTTTTTTCTTCTGTGGTGCATTCCCACTTCAGGCATAATTCCTCATCGTCGTCAGCCACTGCATGAACAATTGACGGAAAATTCCTTGCAAATGTTGAGCAAATACGACGCTTCTCGGAAGAATGACGAAAAATAGCATAGCGAATGCCGGCCTACTACCAAAAAAAATTATTAATAATGTCCTAGTGGGTATCAAGCAAGTGTGCTTGCAGTAGTTACCCAATGAGTGTTTTGAAAGGCTCCGGAAGTCCGCTCTTCTAGCTTTCGCCGTGCATGTCAAGTGCTGCGCCTTCCCTGCAGACCTGGCGTTATTTCTTTATTTATTCATTTATTTTACGGAAACTTCTTTAGATAGTGCCGGTGCAGAATTTGCAAACTTAAGTGCCATTTGTCATTATCGGCTCGTCACAATTTTAGGGACGAAGCTCCTTAAGGCGTGGGTCTGTACATCCTCCGTTGTCCTACGTAGCCACCAGAGGCACATACTTGCTCTAGAGCGGGTATGTGCCTAGCTCTAGAGCGGGGTATGTGTCCACTAGATGGATGCATGGAAGGACGCATGGATGGACAGACAGACAGACTAGCAGACGAACGGGCGGATGAATGGACGTGCGGGGCGGATATGTGTCACAGGGGATGCGAGATGGCGGTACTTGGAGTGTTCACTAGATTGACGCGCGGACGGACGGACAGACAGACTAGAAGACGGGTGGACAGATGGACGGACGCGCGGACATACGGACGAACGCACGGATGGTCGCGCGGACGGATGGAAGCATGGACGGGCTGACGGACGCTTCGCCCCACTCATCATCATTCACTCCATGGATATTCTGTGATTTCTTTAATTTGATGTGTCCAGCATAAAGATGAATTGACGCCCGCTCCTATGAACAGGTAGTTGCAACCAAAGAACATCTCCGGGCATACAGGTTTCCGCGTAGAACCATTGCTCCTAATCTGAGTATGAAATCCGCAACGACGCACGACGGTTACAGTGTAACTAATAGGAGCGTGTTTTGATACGGTAACTAATTCCTTCTCTTGTAGAAAACGAACGCCTCGCTGCCCTTCTTAATTTGCGCAGTGGTGCAAGAGTGTTGCGAAGCGAGGTGAGGTCGTTCACACGCTGCTGCAATCACCATGGCGCCCAGTAAACACTGCATCTTCGCGACGGCTGGTCTTCGGGATTTGAAGCGTTCCGTGAGCGTTCTCGGTTTACACTACGCCTCTGCGTCTGAAGTGCAACGGCCACGTGAACGGTGTACGAGGCAGGATGCGTAGATATTCTGTAGTCAGCGGTCCATCGGGGAAGGGAGAGATGTCAAGTGAGTGTATACACCGGAACGCACAAACCGTTTTCCCATCTGGTGCCTTAGCGTGGCTTATACTTCGTAGCACTCGCTTATCGATAGGCGCTGTTGCCGTACATGCATATGGTAGGAAGCAGCGCAGAATACGGAAACACAAGACAAAAAACCACAGGTCTATTAAAGTTGCAAGGAGGAAAAATAGCATTTTGCCTCGTATTGTGGCCTAATTTTCACAATGTAGTGGTCCAAGTCAAATTGTGGCTTTTATATATTAGATAGTACAATTTGTAAGTAAAAGAAGCAGAAAGTTCCAAAGAGTAGATTTTGTTTTAAGGGAGAAAAGAAAAATCCAACTGAAGAACCACAAGGTAGTAGGAAGTCTGCTTTTGCCTCACCTTCACTGCATAGCACGTCAGCGCGAGGTACGAGTGGGGAGTTTTCTGCAGCGAATAATGCATGTCATACAACTCCTTGTCACTTGTTTTAGTAATACTGTTGTATATAACGTTAAAGTGTGGCAGTAGTGCTTTCTTAATGGCACAGTATCTTTCACCTTGGACCATCATTAAAGGGCAGGTTATATTGAACCACTTCTAAGTCCTTTGTAATGCAGTCGATGACATGCAATGGAGTATTGAGGCGTTGTGTTTGGCATTTGATAATTAATACGCATTGTCTATCAGAAAACCGAGCAAGGTATGCGGAACGTTACTTGCATGTTATGAGCAGCCAGTAAGTATGACGCGTGAATTGAAAGATGTCGAAGTGAATTAAAATTGAAATCGCCACAGGCAGGGGTCAAACTTACATGACGATAGTTTTAGCGCGAGAACAGAACGACGACAACGAGACAAGAAGGACGCGAAGGACACGAGCGTCCTTCTTGTCTCTGTGTCGTCGTTCTGTTCTCGCGCTATAACTATCGTCATGTCATACCAACTAGCCCAAGCTGCCACACTTCAAACCTACAACCTTCAGATAACGCGTCCGATGCTTGACGAATCGAGCTACAGTGGTGGTCTCCTTCCCATCAACTTTATTTGTAAGGTATGCTTTGTGTAATAGAAAGAATAGACACGGGGCAAACAGTGAGATTATAGGAACTGGAAGCACTATGGTCTAGCAGCCGGGCATACTGCCTGGTTGCTTGCTTTGTCTAACCACCGCGTGACCGTCCTCATGAGAGGGGGGGACGGGGGTCCCCCTTGGCGTCTCTCTGGTCGTCGTCCTTGCTTCCAGGCATAATGCACTGCAAGCGTGACAGGTCAGCGCAGAGGCTTGCAGCGGCAGTGCGTGGTCTTTCTACACGAAGCCACTCCGCGGCCATAGCAGTGATCGCGTCTCTTCTCGGAGCACAGCCAAGGAAGAAGGATGAAGAGCGAGGAAAAAACGCCGCGATAACTTAAGAAAGGACTTTCCAACGAGAACAGTACTGCCTCCATTCAAATCGTACATATATAGATGCTTACCGAAAAAGATACAAAAGCAGGGAAGCTCGCGCTCCTTTCGTAAAGGAACTACCCACCCAAGCTAAAATGGCGTCCCGCTAGTACTTCAGTTCGTTCTTGTCGTTAGGCCTCACTGCAGAAGTTAACAATAAAGGTCATTAGAAAAACGAGGAAGTGTTTGCGCTTGTGCGTCATGATATTATAGTTGCGTGAATGGCCAGATTCTACCTCTTGAGCCGTAGCTCGACCGCGGCCGGGTTCCAGCAGTTTGGCTCATTGCCAGCGAGCGTCTCACTTCGCTATATTAGCAATGAACAGGACAACGTCGTTGTTACGCTTTGAAAGGGTCTAGAAAAGAGCCGTTTGGTTTGGTTTCATGACTGCAAAACAGTGCAAGTAAATAAAGACAATGGAAGAGCAGAAAGGACCAAGCTCTGGTGTAGCGCTTGGTTTTGTCCGCTGTGGTTATGATTCTCGGCTGCTGGCTCGAAGGTCGCTGGTTCGATCCCGGCCGTGGCAGTCACATTGCGATGGAGGTGAAGTGGTAGAGGCCCGTGTGCTGTCAGTGCGCGTAGAGAAGACTACATGGTCGAAATTGCCGGAGCCCTCCTCTACGGCGTCTCATGAACTTTTGGACGTAAAACCGCAGAAATTATTATTAGTGTTTTGTTCTGTCTGTTCTTCATACGTCTTCTTTTGTTTCGTGCTGTCTTTCAATAATATAGCTGCGAATTCATCACTAATCATCGTAAGTAGTTCCGGTTATAGCATACTGGGGGGCTGAAATTCGAAGGGTAACTAGAAAACTAAAAACGAAAGGGCGAAGCTTGCATCAAGTCACGCGTTCCGATGGAGGAGGAAATGTTGTAGGCCCGTGAGCTCAGATTTGGGTGCACGTTAAAGAACCCCAGGTGGTCGAAATTTCCGGAGTCCTCCACTACGGCGTCTCTCACAATCATATGGTGGTTTTGGGACGTTAAACTACGCATATCAATCAAATGCATCAAGTCACGCAAGGCCTGAAACAGTGAAGCTGCGCGATTCTGAAGAGCAAGCTGTTTGCTGCTGCTATGGCCTTCTGACGCTAGGTTGCATCTAGGTGGCTTTTCAAGGCAGAGAGACTCGAGTTATACCATAGACAGTCACAGCCACGACGAATGTACGAACTCTCTACATATAATGAACGTAGAACTGATACCGAGCGTTCGCAGCTCTCATAGATAGATCCAATTAAGAATGCGTCGCCACTGACGTATATATACTTCCATCGCTTCGAGGTCCTCTCGATGTTGCCATTTATTTCCCTTACCGAGGGTTTGTTTTGGGAGTTTGTACATTCTTGCATGGTGTGTGACAGGCTGCGGTTCCACTCTACATTGTCACTACGTCAAGGAGAGACTTGGAAAGCCACTTTAAGCCCATAGGGTACACCTATTTATTCGCTGTTTTTAGGGGCGAAGCTCCTTAAAGCAGCACCAGTTCGTCCCTCGTAGTAGTGCGTAACATGTCTTACGCTTTAACCTGCAAGGAGTTGCTGGTGGGAGATTTCTCATGTGCGTTGTTGAACAATAAAAAGTTCGCAGCGTGCGCGTTAACTAAAAGCCAAATTCTCCTGTCTCTCATTCCCATTAGCAGCCATTGGCGTGTGCATTGAGCACTACCTGACAAGAAAGGGTTGCTAGGTTATACTCGCTGGGCGTAACCTCCTTGGTTTTGGAAAGGTTTAGCGAGAGTTGGGCCACAGTGCCATAAATACAGTGAACTAGTATATACCATGAACTCGAGGTGGTTAAAGGTGGGATGTAGACACGAAGCGCAAGCTGTAAGAAAGTGTGCGTGTGCCACCTCTCGTTTAGTCCTTGGAATGTCCGCTGCATGGTGGTACTTATATGGGCGGAATATATGATGAAAAGATGCGAAATGGTGGTACTTGGAGTGTTGAATAGATGGACTAACGGACACACAGACAAATGCATGGACGGACGCACAGATGGCTGCACGGACGGATGGACGCATGCACGGACGCAGGGACGTATGAATGGACGAACACAGGGATGGACGCACAGATGGACGTGCGGACGCACGAACAGACACACGCATGGACTGGTGGATGGACGCACGGGCGTTCACACAGACGGACGCATGGACGAACGCAAGCAAGAACGAATGGACTGACGGATGCTTCGCCCCACTCTCCACCATTCATCCCGTGGATATGCTGTCATTTTTTAAGCTTTCCGCTGCTAGTGTAACACCCCCCCCCCCCCTCTTCTTTTTATTAACCAAGATCATAGCGAGTTGAAGCGAGAAGCTACACACCACTAAACGTTTTTAAAGGGGCTATTAACAGTTCGTCTTATAACCACGGCCAAACCAGCGCACTCTCGGGATAGTGGCCTCGCCCGCGCGCTATTAAAGCCCCCACGCAGGAGTCAAGCAGACAGGAATTCCACGGTCCATACAGTCGAGTTCTGATTTGTTCGGCCATTTGTATTCGTTTAGTTAATGTGCAGTATAGGTGTTCTTTTGGCTGGGGCTCGGTCGTTCCGGAAGCAGGTCCCAATACGGCACTGCGCAGACTACCGTATACGATACGGGTGGGCGGCAGAGAGCTGGAGCTACCACCGCAATGTGCGGCTGTTGTACAAAGAGCACTTTGCGTGCTCCTTCGGGCTTTCTTGTAGTTCCGTGCAGCGCTAACTTTGTCGTTAGGGGTCGGGCCGGTATACGCAACGCAGGGGGCGTATGTGTCCTCATAAATGCATATTTAAAGCTGGCGCACGCTCTTATAAGCCGATGCATGAATCGTGCAAGTTTTGATGAATTGTTGATTTAAACGGTTTAGGAGGAAAGCCCATAGAGGGCGCGTTACCAGACAGGGCTTTGTTCACTCGATCTCAAAAAGGCGTGTTGGACGATAAAAATCTTATGCAGAGACGTTTATTTTCTTTAGAAGCCCAATTTATCCTCCAACTTTTGAAAGCAGGATTTTACTTAGCGCGTCTGACAAATTGGAGAGCAGGACAGAAAATCTATTGGAGTTTTGCCTGATGGCTTTAGACTGCGTCCTTAATTAACGCAGAGGCTGTGTGACGTATAGGCTGTCATCGAGAATTCTACGTGCTAACATCGCCCACCTGAGATTTTTTTGCGGCGCAGGAATACTAACACTTGCTGTTATAAGTCTGCATTACCTCGTGTGACTTGCCTTGCTTCCAAGTACAGCTTTACCGGCGGACAATCCCAACTCGCGCAAAAATCAACACTATTGTTTAACATTTTTGAACGTTGCGCCCAACCTTAGAACCATTAGTAATCCGGCTATAGCTGCCACGATTGGTTGGCTGAGACCATGGCGAGCAATTAAACACATTGCGTTGTTATGAACATCAAGACGCTGCGTCCACGGCTGCTTGTAAATTTGCATACGTTTTTGTGTGTTGTATTGAAGGGAAACTTTGGTGTGTTTGTGTTAATTCAGGTTTGACAAATAATAGCGTTAGCAAGACAAAGAAGATAGGAAAGAGGACCACAAGATGACCCTTCAGTCGTATAAGAGAGCGAACTACCGAAGAATATATATATATATATATATATATATATATATATATATATATATATATATATATATATATATATATAGCGCAAAAAAAGTAAAGATATTCAATTTTCGTAAGTGTGCTCCTTCATTTCTTGAAACCGGACACACATATTTTTTTTAACAGGGATGTTACTGTTTCGGCAAGTGCCACTGCCGAAACGTCGGTTCCAACATTGTGTTGAACAATTGACTAGAGTAGTTCCGGTTGCAAGAATATTCAAACACTACCCTAAAATACTACTACTGCTACAGGTACAACGCTGTGACGCATGCGAAACGTCCTATCCGCTCCGCTGTACACTTGGGCGGGCACCGCGCTGCAAAATCGACCGCGCATTTTCCTGTACTCAACTCGCTACGCTGAGCGCGCACAAAGGGACATACATCAGCGAGGGCCGGCCAGCAGCGATCCAGGAGCATCGTCGTTCTCGGACCTTCGTCCGCGCTGCGCACCAACCCACGCAGGAAGAGAACCCCGCGCCGTTGTTCTTGGCTGGGTCGCACGCCCCGTGCATGTATACAATGCTGCCAGCGTCCGCTGCTGGTTTTTACCGAATAACTCTTCGAGAGGGTAGGGAGCGCGAGGCGGACCTTTCTTTCTAATATCCCTACCGACCCGATTCGTGGCCTCTGCGACGCGTGGGGGGCATACGTGCCGCGATCGAAGCACACCAACGACGCCAAGAAGGCTGAGTTGTGGAAGGGGGAAGAAGCAGTAGCTCGCGCTGTCGATACAAACTCTTGGCGTCTCTATTGTTCCCTCCTACCCACCCACGTGCACACCATGGGATATTTCGCGATATTGACTGCGTTTTTCGCTTTCGCTTTATCGGCCGCGTGAACTACAGCCGTTGTGGCTTCGTAGTAGTATACGAGCGTTTGATCCGATCCGGGCGCGGTCCTACGGAAAGAGGGGTGGAGGCCACTGGACGACGTGTTGGCGCAGCCGACGTGCGCCTCCGGTGCTTTGCGGCGTCGCACGCGAGCGGCAATTAGGCGAGGCTCATCGCGAGCACGCGCAGCTAGGGCCTTAATTGCGCGCCGAGCGCGCACTTTTCGGTTGATGCGGCGGATGTGGCTCGCCCTGTCGGTCGCCTTTGGATGGCGCCGTTCTGTTTTGTTCGCGCGTGATAGGCAGCGGCGCCCACGCGCTATTGGGAGGAACACCCGCCGTCAGCGGCATATAGTTGTCCGCTGAAGGCTTTTTTTTTTCTTTTCTGCTCTTTCATTTCTGGCTTCGGGAGCTACCTAGTTTTGACTGGGAACGATAATCGAAACCATAAGAAAAGGAAGTAAAAAGAAAAATTGTCCACGTATTGTTTTCGCCACAACGTTACCTAAAATATTTTTAGAGGGAACCCTGGTGCTGCTAGAGTGAATCCTGGCGCTTAGCCACCATGGAATGATGTTAGAGTGGCTTATAATGGGCAGTACACGCATTTGCATAGTCTTCGTGCTTGAGATTTCGAATGCACTTTTGGCTTTGCTTGTGTTCGTGATATGGAGTTTTTTTTCGCATTTTAAAAATGAATTGTTGTGAACTTGTGGGCCAAATAGAAACAGTGAGCCTAACAATGTCAAGGTGGGGAATTTGAACTTCTCAACGTTTTCTGAACTTCGATGCGTTCCACGCGGAGCCAATTAAATGGAGACGGAAGAACGAAGCTTAGACAAATCCGTGTACTACCCATAATTTCCACGCTGGCTGAAGCGCCATGCCTTGCAGCTCCCATAGACATTAGCGCCAGATGTCATTTCAGTGTGGCTATGGGAAACTTTACACATTTAGCGGCGCACATTTAGCAGCAGCTGTGGCTACATGTTTGAGCGGGTCCGCTTCCATTGCGGTAGTTACCGGGTTTGATTCGCAGTTCTGACCGGAAACCCATAGATTATTCCTAAAGCATAGGCGAGTACGTACACCTGACGCTTGGTTGTTCCTGGTTGCTAATCTTGAAAGGTGGCCCCATGAAGTGCTGGAAAAGCCCCTGGGTGCACCCCCCCCCCCCCTTCTTTTTGGTGCAAGAGTCGAGTATCCACTGTTGCTGTGGGAGGCATGCTGCGGCCCGGCATCCACTGGTGAAGTAGGCACACGTCGTGCATTTCCGGCCTGGGGCTGCGCAGAACAAAGTACATGGCCGCTCGAGGGTAAATCGGCAGCATGACACGTACACCCAGAGCTGAAAATAAGGCTGAAAATTTTTGTTTCCTGTGGTTTCCCTTTGCACTTGGGCTATTCTGCCCTGCTGTCGCTTCTTTTTACTCCCTAGATTGGTTGCATTCCCTGGGTATCACTGCGGCTCCATCCTATGAGATACCCGTTGCAGAAAAGTGTATCCTCGTATAAACCCGCTGTCTCTCTTTTATTTCCATTTATCTTATTTCGGTGTAACGAAGTTTCACTCTGCGGTCTACAGCCTCATTTGCATAAACCGATCCGTCCACCGCAGCGCCAACCTTGTTCCTATCATCTGCCGCCGCAGATACAGCGACCGCGGAGATAATTCTGTTTCAATTTCGTCCTCCCGCCGCGCAGGCGCAATGCGTAAACTTTTTCTTTCTTTTTTATTGCTTCTTTATTGGCTCAAAGTGGCCGCCGCATATCACACCCGCGTTTCCTTTGACTATACATTGTGCCACTTGCCGTTTATTGTATTACAGTCGGCGGCGGGCTGCCGAGATGAAAGGAAGTTGTCACTGATACACCCGCTCGTGTTTTTCGACCAGTGCGCTATCCCTTTTTATGTAAGCCATTATTCACTTCGTGTTGTTTGTACCTCTCGTAGGTGTATGACAGGATTATTTCTTTTTCTTTTTTCTTCTTTTTTCTTTCCTTTCTTTCTTTCTTTTTTATTTCTTTCTTTTTTTTATTTCTTTCTTTTCTCTTTGTGATAGGGTGTCGCGAAGCGTTTGTGAAGCCAGGGTTTAGGGGGAGGGTTGTTCAGGGAGGGGGTGCAACTGGAAATTTTTAAATATAACATGCCTATATGTACATGCACACATACAACACAAGCATATACATGCAGTGTAATGGGCCCTCCCCCCACCCTCGCCGTTCTGAAAAAAAAAAATACTGGCTGCGCCATTGAATGCTTGCATTCCCATTCCCAATTTTTACGTAGGCTTTTTCAGGCTGTATTTTTATGTGTCTCTTGTACCTTCAGTTTCTGATCCTTCTTCAGGCTGTTATTCTTTATTTCTTATGGTGGCATGCGGGCAAGTTCGAGTTCCTGGCGGAAAATTGTATTAGCTGTCGGTAGATCTATAATCGTGGTGTATCGCACAGCCCCGAATGTCACTTACGTATGCTAACTCGGGATGTGCCTTTGGGAGCTGTACAGAGTGCACGGTGGCTTTGACATAAACTCAATTCAAGAAGATCGTGAAGCGCACGGCTCCCGCGGAATAGGATACATTTGTGGTTGGCCACATCAAAATGGCTCAAAGAATGTTTCCCTTCCGACTCGTCAAATGCAAACAAAATGAGCATTGACTTGTACTGTATGCGAAATGGAGATCACTGCGCGGGGTATATGCATGCGTACCTCTTGCGCGTAGGAATTTTACGAATAGCGAATTTTTCCTAACCCAGCGCTTATCTCTCACGAACTTCGAAGCAATGTGGATGGTGTGCTATATATGTAATACGCTTGTGTGTATATCGATATACGTATATGCATGCATATGGGGGATGCCGGGCCGACCGAAGGACGGATCCCGACATGAAAACATATACGTTTATTTGACTCATAACATCAGCATCGGGCGAGCACACCTGACGCTACGCTTGTCTGAGGTAACGTAGAAATGATGGTCATTTTCGTAACAAGTGGCCAATTGAGCTTTTCCGAGGCCGAGCAAAACAGGGTCTGACTAACCGCTAGAAGACACCCTCGTGCTTGCTTCTACTCGTTAGTCAACACATGTAATGGCCGCCTTAGAAGTACCATGCAGACCTAAGTTTGGCATCAAAATATTGATTTGTGCGATTCTCCATATCGGCTCTACATCGTGTCCTGCTGAGGACGTTTAATGTGTCACCACTGAAGTCAATGAAGTCTGACTAGAAAGTGTCGTTTCTCTGCATTTGTTTTGCACAAAGTGTACACATTTATGTGGTTTTGATGTGCTGTACATGTATTTCCTTTGTGGAAGCATGGTTGTGTAGCCTAGTGACAAAGACACCCGCTTTTGGAGCATGAGGGTACGGGTTCAAATCCCAGCATCGGAAAGAAACATTTTTGTTTTCATTTATGCTGAAGACACTTGGCTGTGGCTGAAACTCTCTAGCCACAGCCAAAAGAGTCCGATAAAAACCTGCTCCGCCATAGTTGGAAAAGTGAAAGTGAAGTAATCATGAGCTTCTTACAGCAATCTGCTATTGGTCCTCGGCTTTCCTGTGGTAAAGATGGGAAGTACCGAGTTTCGTCAGTGCAACATCATACGCACTTGGTTACCGGTATAGTAAACAAACAAAAAAAAAACTCACGTAGCCATAGCTGTTCGCATTAAAACTTGGCTGTCGCTTAAGTCAGTTTGCCTGAATGTGCGTGGTGAGAATACAGTTAATCTTATTGTATAGCTTTGTTCTCTGTATGGTTGCATCTTTATTGTTTAGCTTTGCAGGTCTGAGTGTTTAGGTTTGGTTCGGCATGCGGATCGTTCTTTCTACGTTGCCTCGGCTCATTGCCTCCTCTTGATTTTGTTCCGACGACGAAGCCCGGCTTCTTCCAGTATTTCCGACTCGCCTTCCATATATGCCAATGAATCCCGCCGAGCCACCCCTGACTCCTCCTCTGACGTCATGCCAGATGGCGCTACAAGCGGCGCTACTAGCTGTGGCGGTTGCTAGGCAACGGCTCAGCTCGCGGAGTGGCCACCGGCCACATCGATACGGCGAGAATATGCAATGTAGCTCACGCTACAAAAATGACGTGAAAGCTCCGACTAAGTAAACGCACAGTAGCATATGCGCCCCCAGTTTCACACGCCAGTGGCCTGGCGTTATGAAGAGTATCATAATTCGGTGCAGATATACCTGACTAGTATATACTGAGTATGTGCAGCGCAGAAAAAAAAACGAAGATGATAGAAGACACATGACATGTGACAAGAACTTTATTTTAAGTCCTGAGGGACAGATGTGAAAAAGAGCCATAGCCCCCATCCCCCCCACCCAATATCAAGTTGGTGGCGCCGCCCACAATGGGATTTTAAAGCTCAACTCCGGTGATTTTTCGACCATGTCAAGGTAATGGTGTTTCAATGTTCCTGAGACACTCTTGTCATGAGCCCACAAGCTGAAATGCCCAGGAAAATTGAAAATAATTCTTAATAAGCAAAAAAGTGCAATACCGAAACCAAACCGGACGCCCTGTCTGCTTATGGCGTACTATTTGGAAAGAACCGGAGTCCCGCCGGCGCGGAGTACGAAAACTATGAAAGCCAGACTAGCGAAGCGCTGGCCAAAGATCAGAAAGGAAGGAACAAAGCTTTCCTGTGCTATACCCGTGCCAAACACCACCGCCATCGCCCTCGTGGCTGCCCAATAAACGCTGTAGCGGCCAAAGTAGCGATACCATCGGCTGCATCACTTCCGTTGACAGGCCAAACATGACGTCACACAGACAGTGTTGCCAATAATTTTGGCAAGCGAGGTGAGCTTTTCGAGGCAATCTTTGAAATTCATTTGCAAGTAATCAGTGCATCTCTCAAAACTGTAATTTGGCTTAATTGACGGAAATGTGCAAAGGAACGCACCCAGAGAATTTCAGAGATCCATTGACCTCGAAAAATCACCGGAGTTGGCCTTTAAGTCTAAGATTTGTCGCGATTTCATGGGCCCTCTGGACGGCCAGCAGAGATGCGTTGCAACGCTCCTTCTTGATGGGTGAAGAGGCATTAAGGACTGTGAGTCTGTGAGAGTCATTAAGGACTGTGAGACTCGCATGCTGTGAGTCTTTCGACTCACAGCATGTGAGTCGAAAGAGCGTGAGTAATGGCCACATACCGGGCACGACTGAGAATGGTCGGGGTCTATCTTAATAAGTGATCTAGGAGTGGGATACGAACGGGTTGGCAGTAGTCTGAAAGTGTTTGCCTGAGGCTTGTTCGATTCAAGGTGGGTGCTGGAAATTTTTTCCTGACTAGACAGTATATAGTGAAAAAAAAAACATTCCGTGAAAAGTACGCAATTGATCTTTATGAATGTCGACCTCGTTACGAGCATGGCTATCCGTGACAATACGGTACGCGAAATTGTGCACTATCTGGTGAGCCTGCTCGTTGGGTTAGCCGGCTGCATCCTAGTGGGTTAAGTTAACCGTTGTAGATGGTCTGGGAATCATGTGACGCGGTACACGCCTTCGCTGCACTCCCGGGTTCGTTGAAATACCTTGGTCACGATACTGTTCACCTGTTCAGGAACAATTAAGGGCGTTCGAGTAAGATCTGACTGCTGTGCGCGAGTCCAAGAAGACAACAGTGGGAAACACATAAACTGCATATAATGGCGATTTGCGCTGCGCACACTCTATCAGCGCCAGTGCATGTCGTTTGTGTTCTCTCGCCTTCTTTTCTTTGCGCTGCACGTACTCCGTATATAACAAGCCATGTACAAACTATAGCCCACCAACGAATCCCTCTGTACACAAGTAAACTTGAAAAACAAGATAGCGAGAGTATCATGTGTTGAATTGGAATGGGGATAAAAAAGAACCGTTCCCCCATGTTCTCGTATGTTGTCGGCACTTGCTGAAGGTGACTGGATACGGGATGGTGACAGCACACGAGAACATACGACACCTGGATCGGGTCACACATTATTTCTACGGGGAGTGGGTGGAAGAGGCCCAGGGAAACGTTGTCCTTAAGAAAGCTGTAGAGCCGGAAGGCTAGCGCGGTGTTAAAGTCTCGGCCATTGACGCTGCAAGACACGCGCAAGCTGTTTTCAGCGGCACACACAAGCCACGTTGCGCACGTGCTGAACACTTCTTCACGTTCGCTATGCGGACCGACGCAGCCAGAACTGATAAACAAGAGCGGTGAGACGGGGGAACATGATCCAAGCGCTGAATCAGGCAGCGGGCCTGCGGACGTGATTCATAGTTCCAGGCTGTAGCAGAGGCGGGTCTGTACACAAGTTAAAGCAAAGCTGTAGCGGGGCGCAAAAATGCTTAATGCGCTCGCTTCTTGTCGACTAGCCTATCTATCTATCTATCTATCTATCTATCTATCTATCTATCTATCTATCTATCTATCTATCTATCTATCTATCTATCTATCTATCTATCTATCTATCTATCTATCTATCTATCTATCTATCTATCTATCTATCTATCTATCTATCTATCTATCTATCTATCTATCTATCTATCTATCTATCTATCTATCTATCTATCTATCTATCTATCTATCTATCTAATTTGTAAAATTTGTTCATGTAACTTGACGGCCGTTTGAAATGATTTGTCTCGAGTTACTCATAGCCATATTTGATTGATATGTGGTGGTTAACGTCCCAAAACCACCATATGATTATAAGAGACGCCGCAGTGGAGGGCTCCGGAAATTTCAGCCGCCTGGGTTTCTTTAACGTACACCCAAATCTGAGCACACGGGCCTACAACATTGTCGCCTCCAGCGGAAGTGCAGTCGCCGCAGCCGGGATTCGATCCCGCGACCTGCGGGTCAACAGCCCGAGTACGTTAGCCACTAGACCACCGCGGCAGGGCTATCCATATATTATAAACGGCGTTCTAACAGGGGTTTTCTTAACGTGATGAAAGGCTGTTCTGTGGTTGTGATGCGAGATTTAACTTTCAACGCCAACTGCCGCTAATACTCCATCATTTTGTTTGCAGTGGTTGGAGACGCTATAGAGAAGTTAATTGCCGTGAAGACAAATAAAGAAAACACTGCGTCTTGAGAGGGGAGGGCGGGTGCTGTAATGCCGTACCGTTGTGTAGACCTCCGTGGCGCAGCGTCAATGGCGGCAGCTTCCGCGCATGCCGATCACGACTGCGTCGCCGCCGACGCACTTGACATTCCGGGAGCGCGCCGCTTCTTCGCGCAAATCCCCGCTCACGTTCCATGCGTGGCCGACGAGCACGCGTGGTGACTCCCCCCACCCCACGGACTCCCCCCCCCCGTACCCGCTCATTCGTAAAAGAACACACAAAGGGATCAGTTTTAAACCGACACTTCTCCCTTGTTCTTTCTTTCTTCTTTCTTTCTTTCTTTCTTTCTTTCTTTCTTTCTTTCTTTCTTTCTTCTTTCTTTCTTTCTTTCTTTTTTTCTCTCTTTAAGTAATTTCGCTTTACCTTTTTTCACGACTCACAACCAACGACCGTATAGCCCCAACGTTGTATTTTCACGGTCATATCTTTTATTTATACTTTATATTGAGTGTACACCCAGGAATCGTGCAGGATGTGGAAGTGGTTGGCAAGGTACGATGCAGTGACCATAGAATGGTACGGTCTCGAGTTCGCCTAGACTCGAAGAAGGAACGACAGAAACTGATACGCAAAAAGCCAATCAATGAGCTAGCACTGAGAGGGAAAGTACAGGAATTCAGAGTGTCGCTGCAGAACAGGTACTCGGCTCTTAGTGAGGAAACCAACCTTAGCGTAGATAAATGAATAATAATAAAATAATAATAATAATCTGACGAGTATCATTACGGAGTGTGCAGTGGAAGTTGGAGGCAGGGTAGTTAGACAGGACACTGGCAAGCTTTCCCAGGAAACGAAGAACCTAATTAAGAAGCGTCAAATCATGAAAGTGTCAAGTACAACAGACAAAATAGAACTGGCAGAGCTTTCGAAGTTGATTAACAGGCGTAAGGTATGCGATGTAAGAAGGTATAACATGGAGAGAATTGAACATGCTCTGAAAAACGGAGGAAGCGTCAAAGCATGTGAAGAGGAAACTTGGGATAGGCAAAAGTCGGATGTATGCACTAAGGGACAAAGAAGGCAAAATAACTACCAATATGGATAGGATAGTTATAATAGCGGAAGAATTTTACAGAGATCTGTACAGTAGCCGAGACAACCACGACCTTAATACTATAAGAACTAGCATTAAGCAGATGACACCCCATCAGTAATGATAGAAGTCAGAAAAGCTTTGGAGAGCATGCAAAGAGGCAAAGCTGCTGGTGAGGATCAGGTAACAGCAGATCTGCTGAAAGATGGAGGACAGATTGTGTTAGAAAAACTAGCCACCCTGTTTACGAGGTGTCTCCTGACGGGAAGAGTACCAGAGTCTTGGAAGAACGCTATCATCTTAATACATAAGAAAGGAGATGACAAGGACGTGAAGAATTACAGGCCGATCGGCTTGCTCTCTGTAGTATACAAGCTATTTACAAAGGTAATGGCTAACAGAGTAAAGAAAACATTAGAATTCAATCAACCAAAGGAACAAGCAGGATTTCGAACAGGCTACTCAACAATTGACCACATTCATACTATCAACCAGGTAATAGAGAAATCCTCAGAGTATAACCAACCACTATACATAGCCTTCATAGATTACGAGAAGGCGTTTGATTCAGTAGAAATATCAGCCGTCATGCAGACACTGCGGAATCAGGGCGTATATAAAGTATATATACACATTCTGGAAGAAATCTACAGGGGATCAACTGCTACCAAAGTGCTTCATAAAGAAAGCAAGAGAATACCAATCAAGAAGGGTGTAAGGCAGGGGGACACTATCTCCCCAATGCTATTTACCGCGTGCTTACAGGAGGTTTTCAGAAGCCTAGAATGGGAGCAGTTAAGGATAAGAGTTAATGGAGAATACCTTAGTAACCTGCGCTTCGCCAATGACATTGCATTGCTGAGTAGCTCAGGCGACGAATTGCAACTCATGATTACGGAGTTGAACAGGGAGAGCAGAAAGGTGGGTCTTAAAATTAATCTGCAGAAAACGAAAGTAATGTACAACAACCTCGGAAAGGAGCAGCGCTTCGAGATTGGTAATAGTGCACTTGAAGTTGTAAAAGACTATGTCTACTTAGGGCAGGTAATAACCGCAGAGCCGAACCACGAGATTGAAGTAACTAGAAGAATAAGAATGGGGTGGAGCACATTCGGCAAGCACTCTCAAATTATGACAGGTAGATTGCCACTATCCCTCAAGAGGAAGGTATATAACAGCTGTATCTTGCCAGTACTTAGCTACGGAGCAGAAACCTGCAGACTTACAAAGAGGGTTCAGCTTAAATTTAGGACGACGCAGCGAGCAATGGAAAGAAAAATGGTAGGTGTAACCTTAAGAGACGAGAAGAGGGCAGAGTGGATTAGGGGACAAACGGGGGTTAAGGATATCATAGTTGAAATAAAGAAGAGAAAATGGACGTGGGCCGGGCATGTAGCGCGTAGACAGGATAACCGCTGGTCATTAAGGGTAACTGACTGGATTCCCAGAGAAGGGAAGCGGGTTAGGGGGAGACAGAAGGTTAGGTGGGCAGATGAGATTAAGAAGTTTGCGGGTATAAATTGGCAGCAGCAAGCACAGGACCGGGTTAACTGGCGGAACATGGGAGAGGCCTTTGTCCTGCAGTGGACGTAGTCAGGCTGATGATGACGATGATGATGATGATCTTTTGTTTAGAGATACGCTCTTTATATTGTCGCTACTGGACTTCACCAGCCGTTCCAAATCTCTGCGTACAACTGCAGTACGTGTACGCGCCTCTAGCAATGAATGCGCGTGTGTGATAGCACTGATAAGGATGTAACTGTCTTTGACACGTACGATAGTACTGTCCACTTTA
Source organism: Rhipicephalus annulatus (assembly GCA_013436015.1). NCBI lineage: Eukaryota > Metazoa > Arthropoda > Arachnida > Ixodida > Ixodidae > Rhipicephalus > Rhipicephalus annulatus. The sequence goes on along the minus strand of WOVY01014832.1, from coordinate 257,025 downwards.
CGCCGTGCATCACGATCATATATCGTGATTTTGAAGCTTAAAAAAGCTCTGATGTTATTAATACTATTACTCTATTTATTATTATTATTATTATTATTATTATTATTATTATTATTATTATTATTATTATTGTTGTTGTTGTTGTTGTTGTTGTTATTATTATTATTATTATTATTATTATTATTATTATTATTATTATTATTAGTAGTAGTAGTAGTAGTAGTAGTAGTAGTAGTAGTAGTAGTAGTAGTAGTAGTAGTAGTAGTAGTAGTAGTAGTCAACACTCCTACGTGGTGTTTTAGAGCTATCAAGCAACAGCCCGAATCCAGAGCTTGTTTGGGCTTCGTGATGTGCATGAACGAAACAAGGGCCACCTTAAGGGCTCCGTTTTCTTTGCTAGACACAGCATTAATTAGAACTGGCAAGGAAAGCAAGGAAAGTATAGGGGCCATTATATTGTACCAATTATGATGTTAATGCGAGAAAGTAATGATGTCAACGAAAAGACAGTTAGGCGCTGGCAGGGTCTGAACCTGGTTCATCTTCCCGTCCCTTTATATATATATATATATAGAAGCGGGCCAGGAATTCGCATTGCACGCGCTTGCACAGCCTACCGCAATACGGGGCACCCCTATTTTTACGACGAAATGTTGACAGGGCGCGGAGTAGTTAAAGGCTTAGAACTTCCTAAAATGCCCGCTGACCAGCCTCTGCCACAATACGCGGCCCCGGTCCTTCTACGACGAATTGTTTACGGGACCCCGAGTAGTTAAAAGCTTAGGACTTCCTGAAAAGCTCTTTTTTGCCCCACACCGAACCGCCAGTGCCAGGAGGGGCCGTCTGATCGGGAGGAATGCGCTAGTGAACGGAAACATACACAGACCCCTGACATAAGAAAGGTGAAGGAGAGAGGGGGGAGAGAGATGGGGGGAAGTGGAGGGAAAAGTGGAAAGGGGGGCACCCGAGGGGCGTCCACCGTGTAATATTTTTCTTTTTTTTCTTTCCTTTTCTTTTCTTTTTTTTCCTTTTTTCCCTCTTCCTTGCCCTCTGATTTGAGATTGTATAAAGCTGAGCACAGACAAACTGTATCTTTATTCCTGATGAAGGCCAGACTCTAGGCCGAAACGTCGAAATAAACCACGTTGTGACCGCTCACGGAGGATCTACTAGACTATATATATATATATATATATATATATATATATATATATATATATATATATATATATATATATATATATATATATATATATATATATATATGCAAAGCATTTCTTAGCTAACTTCGGCGATTTGAAGCGTATCTATCTATCTATCTATCTACCTATCTATCCGCTTACGTTTGAGTGCTCTCGGGGTCATCCCCTTCACTTGGCGTGAATGAAAATTATCATGGGATGGTAAGATGGTTTGACCAATATGAAGCACTCGTCAAGACATGAATAATGTCACAATGCCGTCGCGTACGTCGTCAAACACTTCCCGCCGGACAGTGGCACATACACCCGGGCGGGTATGTGCCGCTGATATGCTGTTATGCGCCACATATTGTGATTGACACTTAGTATCTACCCAGGAACGACGAGAACACACATGGGCAATTTTAACGCGTGATCGTCCCAACGAAGGCCTAAAATAAATGTCAGTGTTAAGAAAAACTTGACAGAGGCAGCGTTGACCCCCCGACGAACGCAAAAAATGTCAAGGCCCCAGCTGGTATCGAACCCAAGCATTCTGCCTGGAAATGAAGTATTTTAGCACAGAGCTATATACGCCAGGCCTCGGAACTACTTTTCAAATAGACTCTAATCTTCGTGAAACATCAACTGTAGTAGTAGCGCTGCCTACCCAATTTTATGAACAACACATATGTACTCCTTTGATATAGCCGTCACGTCGGGTTAACGTCAATTGTGGTTAGTTGCCATGCGGTGAATGCCCCGCCGCGGTGGTCTAGTGGGTACTCGGCTGCTGACCCGCAGGTCGCGGGATCGAATGCCGGCTGCGGTGGCTGCATTTCCGATGGAGGCGGAAATGTAGGCCCGTGTGCTCAGATTTGGGTGCACGTCAAAGAACCCCAGATGGTCGAAATTTCCGGAGCCTTCCACTATACGGCGTCTCTCATATTCATATGGTGCTTTTGGGACGTTAAACCCCACAAATCTATCTATCCATGCGCTGAAGTTGATTTATGTAGCAGTGTCCAGGTTCAGCATCCTCGCGAGCATCAGCGCTTCATATCAGCTTCTGGTGTTGCTTATACGCATGTTCCAGTTGGAATCGTTGCGCAAGTGCAAACAACAGGTTAAATAAACATCTGCAACTCTTCAACGTATGTCTGTGCGTGCCACATTTGTACATATATTTAGCGTCATTTAATGACCTGTCGCTCAATAAAAAAAATCAACACGGTCACCTTTCCTCCGCATGCTTCGCATAACGTCGATTCTCAAGGTACGTTGGATCTACTGGGTTTTCAGAACCCGGTAGTCTAAGGATATCAAGAAACCGAGGTTAAGGATATCATAGTTGAAATCAAGAAGAAGAAATGGACATAGATCAAGTACGTAGCACCTAGGCCCGATAACCGGTAGTGGTGAAGGGTAACTTACTGGATTCCCTGAGAAGGCAAACGCAGAAAGGGGAGACAGAAAGTTAGGTGGACCGATGAGATAAAAGTTTGCAGTTATAACGTGGCAACGAAAAGCACAAGACTGGGTGATTCGCGGATCACGGTTGAGGCCTGTGCCCTACAGTGGGCCGTAGTCAAGGTGATGATGATGATGACCATGATGATGATGATGATGGCGATGATTCTTAGTCAGCGCCCCGCCGCGGTGGTCTAGTGGCTAAGGTACTCGGCTGCAGACCCGCAGGGCGCGGGTTCGTATCCCGGCTGCGGCGGCTGCATTTCCGATGGAGGCGGAAATGTTGTAGGCCCGTGTGCTCAGATTTGGGTGCACGTTAAAGAACCCCAGGTGGTCTAAATTTCCGGAGCCCTCCACTACGGCGTCTCTCATAATCATATAGTGGTTTTGGGACGTTAAACCCCACATATCAATCAATCATTCTTAGTCAGCGCCGCTATGCTATGTGCGTGTGAACGCCGCTTTGGCGCGCTGCTTCTTCAATAACGTCCCGTTCATATAGAGGCGACGAACTTCGCCCATTCCCCCTTCAGTGTAAAGTTCATCGCAGTCCACCCCCTTCCCTTCATGTCAATGCATGGGCCAGACTTCGTGCCCCCACCCTTCTCAGGTGATTATGGTGTGGGGGGCTGCTTCCCCCCCCCCCCTCTTGCGCATGTCTGTGGTCCCGTCTTCGTGCCCCTCCTTTGACGTCGCCAACTGACGCGGGCAACTCCGGTCGTTGAAGGCCCACGTCTCACTTGCCGCGATAATGCGCGCACCTGCGGCGGCGGCGCTCTGTGCGGCCAACGCGATGAAAGGCTCGAGTCGGCAGCAGAAGCGCGCGCGAGCGTGGACCGTAAATCCAGCGCGCGACAGCGGCGAGAGAGAGCGCCGAGTCATCCGGGACTGCGGCGCGTGCACTCAACCGCGCTCGAGTTTGTGTGCAGTTACGCGAGCACGCTCCCGTAAGGCCCTGCGGCCGAGTTCGTGCACTGCTTCGAGCGTAACCGGCGGCTGGAGAGACCGATAATATCTTCCTTGACTTCCCAACGAAGTAGCTATAAAGTAGTATGAATCAATAAAACAAAGTGCATTTTATTTCCAGTGCTAGCATTTGAACCAACGCCCTCATATGATTGGGCGAGATACTTGTTGAATATGAATCCGCATGAAAAAAGTTAAAGAAAAACTAGGAAGGAGTATCACATGATAATCTCAAAGCCCAGCCATAAGAAATGAGAAAATACAGGGGCATGTAGAACGAGGGGTTGCAGAGGGATGGGGGAGGAGCGACGTCAAAGAAGGTTAGCTTGTGGACGTCAGGTCCGCTCCCTCCTATCCCCCCCCCCTCTCTATGTGAGTACTTTTATATCCAAACTACTTGAGTGCATTAAACTCATGGAGCAAAATAAGGGCAGAAAACGGACACTTTTCGCGCTTTGTTCACTGAATTCTGGGGTATTGCATTAGACTGCCTCTGTATACAAGACCGGATGCTGAGCCAACGTGGAGGATTCTACGCATCAATAAAATTTTTCATTGGCAAAAATTATCATGACAAGCTCAGATTTCGTTGGACCTTTTTAGGCGTGTTCTCAATCAGATCATTAATAAGTGAAAGCACTAGTAGCTACGGCACTTGGCGCGTGTTCAAACCATCACTCGGTGAGCCATGGAATGGCTGGTGCGGCCTTTACTAGAGTATGCTCCTATTTATTAGCAAGATATATCTAGAAAGAGAGTTACAAATCAACTCGGCGAAGTTTAACGGAATCATCACTTTGGTTCATATGTTTTGACAGTGCCCTGTGGCTTTTGCAGAGTGTACCAAGAAAAGGGACTGGTGGCAAATGTCCTTCACAGAAGATAGAATGATTGCTTGGGCTAGTTGATGATTTGTAATCGAACACAGTGCCCGTGTTGTGTCCTCTCCATGTCGTTTTTGTTTTGTTTTTGCGCTGTGCAAACATGTCGATTCGCAGGGGTGTTTTCAGAGAAGTATAGGTGATGTTCAGAAGTCCCACAATACAGTGGTAAGGTTAAACCTCACATTCCGGACGTGGGAGCCGCCTGCGTCAACCTGATGGTTGATCTTCAGGGCCTGAATAAAGTGACATCATATCATATGGCAGTGCCACCGAAGTGGTGCCTCTTTGTCGACGGAGGGGGAGGGGGGGAGGCTTGACTGGATTTAAGATTAACCTAAGTGAACTGCTAATTATAGGTGGAGTTGGTACAGATCTTGCAGCAAAAGGAATTCATAACTTAATGCAGCAAGGGATGACTCTTTGCAAAAAAACACTTTACCAATGCCTGTTTGCATCCTTTTGTATCGTAGTGTCACCTCACCGCAGTGGTCTAGCGTTTATGGTACTTGATAACTGGCCGCGATGATTGCATTTCAATGAAGGCAACACGCAAGATGCTTGCTTGCTTAGATTTCCTTTAGGAGCACTATTTATGAGCGTGAACATTGGCAGGTCTAAGCTTCGGGAGCCAGGGGATAAAGCTAATTGAACACTTGGTGACGCTGCAGAATATTCAGCTCTGCCAGAGAGTTAAGAAAATGTGTGGCAGTTAGGCGTCAATAGCGCATTCGGTAAAATCTAATATGCGTTGAGCGAGCATATCTGAGGTGACCGGGTACCTGCTTCATGCACGAGAAAATAGCCGTAAGTGTCGGGAAGAACATACTTGACCCGTCTGCCAAGCAATTCAACCGAGCATTGCGGCAAGTGGTTGATTTGTACGCCATGAAGAGTCAGCAGACGCTAATGCTCTGATTCGTGTATACTGAGAAGCAATATATGAAGCAAAAGCAGATGTGTTTTCAGTTGGACTACATGACTGCCGAATAGATAGGTGCTCAGCGCAAGCACAAGAGTTATTAATTGCTGCTGTTTCACGTCCAAACACCACGATATTATTATCAGGGGCGCTGTAAGTATTTCGTCTCCATGGTAATTCAGCCACCGCGACGGGCTAACCATAACCAGTAAGCACCATAACCAGTAGACTGCCAGACCACCGTGGTGGGTCACCGTAGTTTATTTATTTATTTGTTTATTTATTTATTTATTTATTTATTTATTTATTTATTTATTTATTTATTTATAGATACTGGTGTTTCATGTTTGAGACATTGCAGGAGTGATTACAATAAACAAACAAAACAAAAAAACTGCAGAAATAAGAGCATCAAATTACGTAATTACACACCTGTTCAACAAATAATAAATGATCAAACAAAAGGGACAACAGCAAATTGAAAACATCAAATTACATAATTGGACACTTACTTGTTTAACAAACAGTGCGTGCGATAGTCATCTCAAAGAAGTGTCCAGATTATTCCAATTCGCCGTGCCATCCGCGTACTCCAGCGTCAAGCAGACGACCATTGTATTGGGAGTCCCGTAAAAGCCTACTCCATCTATGATATGATGCGCCTCGTCGGTTTATGTGCTCTCGGGCAATTCCGAACGCCACTGCACCGAACTGCTGCGCGAGAGGAGGGGGTCGGCGTGATCGGTGGCCGTGCGTGGTTCACGCTTGGCCGGGTCTAAACAGCCGCGCCGCCTCGGGCGTGCGTCCTCACAATTCAAAGCGCGTTTCATATTTTAGTTTAGCCCCCCTCTTTTACACCCCTTTCCCGTGCACAGCTTGGCGCTTCACACACACTCTCGGGGTGCAGACCGAGGAACCGTCGTCGTCTGGAGCTGCATGCTTTGGAATTCGCCGCCGTGCTACCCGCGCCTTCAAAACATGCTTGCGGCAGGGCCGGGTGCACCGGTGCAGCTGTTGGTGTTCTCCAGGCGCGTTTGTTTCAGCGCATTTCACTTCGGGGCCGACCGGAGGAGGCGGTGGCCTGACCTGCCGGGCTTGATTTGCAAGAAGCTCTCGTCGGTGTCACTTTTATCAGAGGCGGCGGTGGCGCGTCGGTTTTCGGAAGAGCGGAACAGCCTGCCGGGTTGTGGGTTTTACTGCACGTTTCGTAAACCTGAGTGAGAGAAATGGTTGGGACGTAAAGTTTGTGTGTGTGTTTGTTTGGAAGAGAGAGAGAGAGATGACAGGGAGAGCAATGAAGGAGAGCTGGAATAAGGGATGTTCGCCTAACAAAGCACGTCGTGGGGCTACAGTTGATTAAATCTATAGCGTTACAGCATTCGAGGTAACACTGAAATAAGTTTGCTTGAAAACTAATTGGAAAGGTAACAAAAACGTCCCAGAAACACGTGAGTTTTATCAGAAAGAAACAAAAAAAAAGTTTTGAAGAAAGCACTACGCGACGAGAAAGCAAAAAGTGTTTCAGGTTATATTCACTTGTTTACTCGACACCAGTCTGCTAACGCGTCACCACTTTGTTAGATATGTTTCAAGAACTGCTGCATTTCATGTCGATGACTTAATTTACCATAAATATGCACGTTTTGGGTCTCTGGTTTTAAATGACAAACTTGAGCGCGTTGGCCAATTTCGTTGAGGATTTTGTAACCGCTGCTAAGCCAAACATAATGTTTAAATAGGCGTAGCACAGGAGGCGAGTTGCCCATTTTTGTGGCACGTACGTACGGACGACGACATGGCACGCCCACAAAACGATGCCCGAAGGTGCTTCGGCCCTAAAACGGCATGCATGCACGAGCTCCTTGCGCATTGCCCACGCGCTATTCACTTCGAGTCTATTATCAGTAGATGTGGTGAGAAATCTGGTGAAGCAGGATTCTTGTGGCTCCATTTACTGAATAAATTCTCATTTGCTTCAGGAATGATGTATGGCACGCCGGAAGCTCTATAGTTCGCTTGGCACCTTAAGCACCATTTTCAGTTCAATAAACAGATAATAGGCTTGCAAACCAGGCAGACCCTTAGCCAGGCATATTTTTCTGGGGAGGGAGGGGGCGCAGTTGTTTAAGGTACTATTGTCCCCGCTAAAACACCCCCTCCACCCCAAGTTCGGAAGAAGGAGGAGGGGACCTGTAGCATTCTTCCCCCCTGGCTACAGACCTGAAACCAGATATTAATGCGAAGGCATTACGTTCTCCGTTAAGCGAAAAATCCGGCGAGCGTTCGGCGTTAGCGTGTGATGCTAAGTTGATTTACTGATTACTTACCATGGTTTACTGGCTGTGTTTTACTATTGTAGTCTATAGGTCTACTATGACAGCTTAGTTACTCAGAGTATTTTGAGTCTATTGGTTATAAATTGTCTGAAGCGGGCCTGGTCACGAGGCGTTTCATTCGTGTTTCTATATTTAGGCAATCGTTTTCTTCATTAAACTTCAACTTAACGTCAGCGGCGTGACGTATCTACTTCTCGTCTGCATCCGCGCTAATCACGTTGTCAGCCTTGAGGAGTAGGAGACATATAACTAATGGTCAGTTAACCGCTGGAAGATATTCCAAGACATTGGAAGAGCGGCTGAGGAAGGAAGATGGTTAGGTGTTGCATCGCAACTGGGACATATGATTGCACAAATATGGAATCTGCTTGCTCGGGACGGGGTGGGCTGGAGATGCATTAGAGCAGGCCTTCTTCCTATAGTGCACATAACTAGGATGATGGTGATAGTGGTGTTTTGGACGTACAGAACATTCCGAATGTGTATGTACAAAGCAATATGTATGGAATAAGATTTTGTAAAATCTAGAAAGTACGTTGTGCAGGATTAAATGTTATGACAACGGATGCAGGCTGTATTAGTCATCAGAGGGTGAAAATCCTGTCAAGCTTACAGCCTTCAATATTTATTTCATCATACAAAATAATACTAATTTTATTTCCGCCAATACAGGGCTGATGGGGGGTGTGGGACCTTACAGATTAGTTGATCATTGTCTAGCGGGGAGGGGGGGGGGGCTCTAAAATCACATCATTAATTGCAAAACAAAAAGGTGTCGAAGACCAGAAAGATACAATTATACATCATACAGAAAATTTATAAGCTCATACATTGTACGTACATAATGCATAATACATACATAGTAAATACATGATACATAGATAAAACGGACACAACATATGCAGTTTTGGCTTGTTAATGAGCGACCTCATTGAAATCGCACAATCAGTTGGCGATGGAGTGCGTAAGAGATGGATAATCAAGCTATGTTGTTGGGCAGGCCATTCTGTAACATAATGGCGCGTGGAAGTGCTGATGAATTGAATTTGCAGGGAAATTCTGTATTCTTCCTGCAAAAATAGACACCGTACAACATCCAAATGCTTAAATAATGATGACGATAAGACAAAGCTTATGACCGTGGTGTCACGGTGGTGATAAGTCAACTATACGGCCTTACATAGAGGTTACAACTTGACCTGCCGTGGTAGGACAGCCACTGAAGTGCTCTTCCTGTCCGTTCTCTCTATCTGCCGTTCTGGCTTCTCGCGCCTTTTTTGTGTAATATACGCGTGCAGTCTTTGTTCCCACGCTGAAACTCTCGCGCCCAGCATCCATATCCGCCCCCACTTCCAAGTGCTGGTGAATGGTGTGCGTATATAGTTACGTGGGGTGACCGAAAACACTGGATAACGAAGCGACACAAATTGTGTCTTTTTGCGATACTATATCCTGTTGGATGCTCACTCGCTCACCTTCTTCCCCACTTCGAGTCTTTCGTGTTGTGTTGTTATTTGGCGGTCCCCGATTGATTTACGTTTATGCTTTCGTGCCGTCGCCTCGTTAGTTGAGTGAGTGAGATAACTGCTGTGGCGGTCGGGCACTCTTCCTCCCCGATCTGGCTCGCGCGCATTTTTTTTTTTTTCTCTATAGGACGGCCGAAAAAACAGGCGCGCGCACTCCGCGCCACACTCCTCCAACGGCGATGCGATAAGAACGGTCACGCCGCGACTACTTTTAGTTCCGTGCAGCGATCGTAAGAGCGTTTCCAGGAGAGGTGTGTACCATTGTTCCGAAAATTTTATCGTACAGAGTCAAGTGGTGTTCTGTTGAACTTGAATCGTATGTGGCTATTCATAATTACGAATATATATTTTGTTGGCGTCCTGTGTGCTGTGTGTCTTAGTATTTGCGCTGGAAGATTCAACACAGGACGCCAACAAAGCACACTCGCAACTAAGTTCTTTTTTTTAAATTTATTTTCCTGCGACAGCTCTGCTTGCCGACCTTCGAGCGTGCGTACAGGACCCAAAAGCACAATAGGAACGCCAACTAATCCAATCCTTTTATCCAGAACTTGAGCCATACTCGTCCCGATAAATGTACACAAAACGCTGACACATTGATCCACAAATTTTTGTAGACTATATAGCCTCAGCCAGCTCGGAGCCACCTCAGAGTCTTTACATTTTCGCGTGATCACGCTCACAGTAAAGCGCTCCATACAGGTCATGACAGGGCTAACAATGCTCAAAACTGGGTTCACAGGAACAAACAAGGTATAAAATAAAATAATTACTAGAGATGAACAAGTAATTGCTATAATTATTTTAAAGTAGCTAAAAACGCGTCGGAAACATAAGCCTGACTCGCGTGCCGCACAAAAGATAGCGCTGTGACCTCGCCGAAATCGTACGCCAAACTTGGGACCTGTTAAGTGCGCGTCTCCTGCCTTTGGCGAGTGTGGGTGTTTCTTATTTGTGTACTTTTTTTCCCCTTGAGGCCAGGACACCGAGCGTGTTCCCCCGTTACAAAAAGGCAGGTCACCACTACATAATCATCATCATTATCATCATCATCATGAAGCTCGATTGCTCCTCCCAGGATCACATCAGCGGCGCATTGCTGGCTACATCTGAAGGGGGAAATAACCTAGGAGACTGTTGAGGGGGTCTAGCCGGTAACGTTTATTTGTTCATGCGACGTCACACTTCACAGTACTCTCGCATCACGGCAAGATTTAATCGCTGAAGAAAATTCCCGGTCGCGTCACGAATTTTCTTCTCACCTCAAATGTTAGAAAAGCAAGGATGTAGATGAGATTTTCACCCGCATGCAGGTGTGCTAGGCTGTGCGACGTCCCTATCACCAAGACTATCATGGCCACAATTATCGTCATCGCACTTATCATCAATGACAACTACAACAAATAACAAAAGAGCCACGATAAAAAAATTAAGAAAATTCCTTTCATTATTGGCAAGTTCTAGAGAAAATGGCGAGGATATTTTTTTCTTGCATGAGCTCATGCCGGGCAACTGCAAAATTTCTGCGGGGAAGCCAACTCGTAGTGAAACTGTGTTTACCTCCTTTGGAACGTATGCGTGAGCTGAATGAGTGCGCGAGTAAATCTGAATACAGAATTTTTTGTTGCGCTCGATAATAGAGATTTGTTCTATCGCTGGATAACTGTATCTTGACAAGATATCTGAATTGTTTTCGCTGAGACGTTCTCGTGTAATTCGGTGCAGATAGACACCGTAGAAAAACTGAAAGCAGTCTTTGCAGATGTTACAGTAATGAAATTGCACTAATTAAATAAATATAGTTTTGCTCAAATGAATAATGTAATGAAATACTTTTCACGAACGGTAATATATGAATTACTTCGATCGAGTGAATTCAGGAAATTTACTCAGTGCTTTACAAACGGCTTTTAAACATAACATACTGTCCGCTTACCATATGGCATAAAATTATGAAGAGAGGAACGAAAAATAACAAAGATGAGTTAATCTCAATGCCAAACAACAGAAGCGGGAAGCCCCAGCTGTTCCTGCAGCGATGAATTTAAGATTCATAAATGCTTTGTAAGCGAAGTCTGCATGAGTTAGTGCATGAAGCCCGCAGGTCGCGGGATCGAATCCCGGCCACGGCGGCCGCATTTCCGATGGGGGCGAAAAAGCTGAAGGCCCGTGTGCTTACATTTGGATGCACGTTAAGGAGCCACAGGTGGTCGAAATTTTCGAAGTCCTACACTATGGCGTCTCTCATAATCATATGGTGGTTTTGGGACGTTAAACCCCAATAACAATTATTAGTACATGTAGTGTGAACCTTTGAGCAAGTAGTTTCATTAATTTTGAAAAATAATGATATTATTTTGCATGAACGAAGGCGTACCGTCATACTTTCTTCCCGGATGTCGTTGAAGATTGGAATGGGTTACCGAGTAACATATAGTCAATGCGGGTGATGTCAATGAATGAATTTGTGCATTTACTTGATTTACATTTATGTGATTTATTGTAAATATTATTGCGATTGTTATTCGTTGCATTGCAAATCAGGGTGTGTGTTTTCGTTTTTCGTTTGGAATGCAGAGCTTTCACGGATTTGTATATATTGTGACGATGGAACGCGTTTATTTACAATATGGGTAATGCAGAGGTGTAGCTCAGCCAATGATCCACAGCGTCGCTCGCGAGCCAGTCGAGTCTCTTCCTCCTCTTCGTCGAATCTTCGCTAGCGCGTTTCACTTCCCGGTTCGCAGACGATGCCCTCTGGGCGAGTCACTCAGATGGTTGATGATGGCAAGGTTTAAGGCGCGCAACGTGTGTCAGTTGTGTTTTGCTAGAGCGGCGACCATTGCTTGTGACGCTCGAGATTACGTACGTGACGTCGCTGAGGCGGTCAAGAATGACGAATGGACCGGAATAGTGAGCCAAGAACTTTTGGCACAAACCACGTTTGCGGACTGGTGTCCATAACCACACAAGATCGCCCTTGCTATAAGATACGGAGCGATGGCAGGCGTCGTAACGTTTCTTAGAACGCTGCTGGGATGCCAAGGTTCGGAGGCGTGCGATGCGACGGGCTTCTTCTGCGCGGCAGAGCGTCTCGGCTGTCGAGGTTTCCACGTCTAGTGTAAAAGGTAGTATAGTGTCGAGACAAAATCGTGGGGAACGAGCGTACAGCAGGTAAAATGGAGAGTAACCTGTAGTCTCATGCTTCGCGGTATTGTACGCGTACGTGATGTAAGGTAGCACTTCGTCCCAGTTTTTGTGCTTAGAATCGACATAAATAGACAGCATGTTCGTGAGAGTCCGGTTCGTGCGCTCTACGAGACCATTGGTCTGCGGGTGATATGGTGTGGCATGGCGGAAATTGCAGGCAGACAGACGCAGGATCTCTTCAACGACGTCGGCAACGAACTGACGTCCGTGGTCGCTAATGACAACGCGTGGAGGACCATGGCGGAGAATTACACAACGAAGCATAAACTGCGACACGTGCATGGCCGTTGCAGCAGGTATTGCAGCAGTTTCTGCGTAGCGCGTTAGGTGGTCAACACAGACGACGACCCATCGATTGTTACTGCTCGATCGTGGAAATGGACCGAGCAGATCGACACCAACAGTCTCGAAGGGAGAGTTAGGAGGTGGAACAGGATGGAGAAGTCCTGGCGGCGTAGCCGTGGGACGTTTGTGTCGTTGGCATTGTTCGCATCCAGCAACGTATTTTTCCGTGTCGTGTCGCATCTTGGGCCAATAGAACCTTTGCTGGATTCGTTGAAGCGTTCTGGCGAAGCCCATGTGGCCGCAGGTTGCGTCGTCGTGTAAGGACCGAAAGACGTGAGCCCGTAAAGTGCGTGGAACAACTAGAAGCAGACGGGCGCCTTGTCCGGAATAATTCTTCTTGTAAAGGACGCCGTCATGAACCACAAAAGAGCTTGGGTTTGCGTGTTCATTTGCGGAGGCGAATAGAGAATCTAAGGAGCGGTCCTCTTGTTGGGCTGTCCGGAAAGTCGCGAGATCAGGGAACTCAGAGGCAATAGCGCCGATATACTGGTCGAAGTTGTCAGCGTCGCACTCCGTCATCGGTAGAGGAAGGCGCGATAGGCAGTCGGCGTCTGCGTGCCGCTTACCGCTCTTGTAGCGTACTGTGAAGTCGAACTCCTGTAAGCGCAAAGCCCATCGCGCCAGTCGTCCAGATGGGTCTCGGAGGCCTACCAACCAGCATAGAGAATGATGGTCGGTGATTACCGAGAAGCGACGACCGTAGATGTATGGGCGAAACTTGTGCACGGCGAAAACAACTGCGAGGCACTCCTGTTCTGTGACTGTGTAATTTCGTTCTGCCTTGCTCAACGAACGACTCGCGTAAGCGACCACGTGTTCAGCATTGTCATGGCGCTGAACGAGCACTGCACCAAGGCCGATTCCACTGGCATCTGTGTGAATTTCCGTTTCAGCAGAAGGATCGAAATGGCGTAGTACCGGTCCTGAAGTCAGTATGAACCGAAGCTGCTTAAAGGCTGCTTCGCAATCCGGTGTCCAGTGGAAAGGGACATCCTTTTGCAGCAAGTCGGTCAGTGGTTGTGCTTTATCAGCGAAATTCGGAACAAATCGACGAAAGTAAGAACACAGGCCCAGGAAGCTACGCAACTCCCTGGGGGACTGCGGCTGCTTGAAGTTGCTGACAGCGGCGACTTTCTGCGGGTCCGGTCTCACGCCATTTTTATCCACCAGGTGTCCCAGAACCAAGGTTTCACGTTCTCCAAAGCGACATTTTTTTGAGTTCAGTGTAAGCGCAGCTTCCTCGAGACAGGTTAGAACGAGGTCAAGGCGATGATTATGTTCTTCAAATGTTCGGCCAAAAATCACGACATCGTCCAGGTAACACAGGCAAATTTCCCATTTGAGGCCCCGTAAAACGGTGTCCATATATCTTTCAAATGTGGCGGGGGCATTACACAAGCCGAATGGCATAACATTAAACTCAAACAGACCGTCGGGTGTAACAAAGGCCGTCTTTTCTTTGTCAGCCGGATCCATGGGGATCTGCCAATACCCGGATCGCAAGTCCACCGATGAAAAATAGGACGCTGAATGCAGGCAGTCGATGACATCATCGATGCGAGGAAGCGGGTACACGTCCTTCTTAGTTATAGAGTTGAGACGTCGGTAGTCAACGCAGAACCTCCAGGACCCATTTTTTTTCTTGACCAAGATAACAGGCGCGGCCCAGGGACTTGACGATTCTTGAATTACGCCAGAGGTTAGCATCTCGCTGACTTGCTCTGAAATCACCTTGCGCTCTGACGCGGAAACTCGATAAGGTTTCTGTCTGAGGGGGTGCGCAGATCCGGTGTCGATCTTGTGACGAGTGCGTGTGCTGGGCGTCTGAGGTCTATGCGACTTCCGTGCAAAATCAAATACTTTAGCGTGCCTGGCCAGCAGTGTAACCAACACTTTGCGCTTATGCGAGGGAATAGACTTGCTAACCATCTTATAAAATTCGTATTCCGTGCCGGATACATCAGCATAGTTCGAATTTGCCGCATTGCTGAGAACTCCTATGCAGATACTGCACTGCCCTTCAAACATGGCAAGGCGCATTCCCTCTGGTAGTACAACAGACTCGGATGAGCAGTTAACTACCCATAATTTAGTTTTTCCCTCGGTGAGAGACACAACGCAGCGCGGCAGAAAGATGTTTTTCTTCATGCAAGGCAAAGGCAACGGCTCAATCACAATATCAGGAGAACTGAAACTCGAGTCGGCATTCGAAGCAGCAACGGGCACGCTGGCAGTAGACCATGCTGGTAGAATAGTGTCTTTAACTACAACGAGTTTGTCGTCTCCGCTACGCTGAGGCTGCTGGGCGAGGGCGGACAACAGAATCTCGCCTGCCCCGCAGTCGACAGTCGCACGGCACTCTTGCAAGAAGTCAATTCCAAGGATAACGTCATGCGTGGAATGAGCGAGCACTGCGAATTCTGCCTTGTACGCTTTGCCAGCAACACGAACAGACACAGTGCACACACCTACTGGACACAAAGCCGTGCCGCTGACTGCTCGAAAAGTAGAAGATTTATCCCAATAAAACATAACCTTGCGGCCAAGTCTCTCCTTGAAAACTAAACTCATTACAGAAACTGTTGCACCGGTGTCTACCAGAGCCATCGTGGGAACATCGTCAATGAATACATGAACCTTGTTGTGAAGCATGTGAACTAATGGAGGCATACTTGTGTGCAAAGCGGTACGTCCAGCGACCTCGCCTCCATCGGCCGCGCCGGCTAGTTTCCCGGTGGCGGAGAGGAAAGCCGCGGCCGGGGACGGGGAGATGGGGACCGTCGCTGGCGCGTGGTAGGTGGCGTCAAGCTCCTCACAGAGGCAGGCGAGTCACTGCGGATGTTCGGCCGGTGCCCGTGCTTCTGGGCAGTTGAATCCGAAGGCCAGTAGGCGTAATCGGGCTGTTGACTTCGCCGTGCAAGCATCGCTGGTCGGTCAAAAAACGTCGTGCGTGGGCGACGTCGCGATGGGCAAAACCGGGCGATATGTCCGCGAACACCGCACTGGTAGCACACGGGGCGTTCCCGAGGCACATTGAATGCTGCGGTGTGGAGAGGATTCTCAGGGAACTGTTGCCACTCGGACACAAACGGAGGCGGTTGGCTGTCGTAGCTATAACTGCTGCGGGGCGCATAAGACGACTCGACGTAAGTAGCCTGTGGTGGCGGAGCCCTCAGCCGTGGACTGCGGGTGGAGTAACTGCGCTCGTCGAAACTCGCAGCATTGATGCTTGGGGATAGAGTATCACACTGCGGGTCTCCAGCTTGCATGGGAACAGAGACATGGCGACGCAGTTCCTCCCGTACAATCTGACGAATAGTGGAGGAAAGGTCGGCAGGTAGAGAATTCTGGCAGACATCGACGGTGGCAACAGTCGTGACGTTGGCCAGACGTCCGAACTTCGATGTGATGCGACGAGTTTTAAGAGCCTCGAAGGTTCGGCAGTGGTTAATCACGTCGGCCACGCATTCCAGGCTCTCCTTGCCAATGAGGAAGTGGTAGACGTCATCGGCGATGCCCTTGAGTATATGGCCCACTTTGTCTTCTTCCGTCATGTGGGCATCCACCGACTTGCACAACTTCAGAATCTCTTCAATGTAGGTTCTGCATGTCTCACCGGTGACTTGAGCCCTCTGCGACAACGTCTGCTCGGCACGTTTCTTCTTCGTTGCTGGGTCTCCAAAGCATTTCTTAATTTCCTCCACAAACTGGTCCCAGGTTGTCAATGTGTCTTCATGGTTCTCAAACCATACCAGCGCCGTGAAATCGAGGAAGAGCCCCACGTGAGACAGCTTGCTAGCCGCATTCCAACCGTTCGAACGGCTCACCCGCTGATAGTGGCTTAGCCATTCGTCCACGTCATCGCCGGGTTTCCCTGTGAAGGTTCGCGGCTCCCTGTAGTGGTAGGGCGACGTCCTTGCGGCTGGTTGCTGGTTGTCTCCGTCCGAGCTCATTTCTTGAGGTAATGGTGCCAAGCCCGCTAGTCGACGGCTGCGGCGAAGCTCGTGTAGCGGTTCCGTCGTTAGGGGACGGTGCCTCTCCGGTATCACTTGGTAGTAGCTAGCTTACCCAGCACCTTCCACCACAATTGTGACGATGGAACGCGTTTATTTACAATATGGGTAATGCAGAGGTGTAGCTCAGCCAATGATCCACAGCGTCGCTCGCGAGCCAGTCGAGTCTCTTCCTCCTCTTCGTCGAATCTTCGCTAGCGCGTTTCAATATGTATACCTGGTTTATCATTCGGAAATGTATAGTTATATCCCCAATTTGTTTGTACAGTGTGTCGTACCTTTCCTATAATGAGGTCTTTATACCCGAAATTCAGAAAAAGAACATGTACAAATTATCGCACAAATCTTCATCGACGACAGCAGAATTGGTGGCTATCTTTGAACCAGTTAGGCTTATCTGCGAGAATCCTGAGCCACGAAAATGGGTGATATGCACTGATAGCAAACCTGCTCTTCAGCTAATCAGAAATGTGAGATCACCTTACAAAAATGGCGAAATAGCACAATGTATCGCAGAAACTGTGGAATATGCCTCATCGCAGGGTCACAACATCGTATTCCAATGGATACCCAGCCACATTGGAATAAAGGGAAATGAAGATGCTGATAGTCTCGCGAAGAAAGCATTGAAAGAAGGACGGGATTGCGTAATCCTTATGTCTGTGGCGGATATTCGACATTTTATATCGCAAGGAGCTGACCATTGTTCGATGGAGACGTGGTTTGAGAGCCCTAAATCAAAGGAAACGGTGCTTTATGAAGTTGATCTACACAGAAAATTTTCCATAGCGACAGTCCTCCCACGACAACTAGAGACATTGATCCACCGACTTAGATTAGAAGTAGCATACACAAACAGCTCCCTGCACAAGATACATCGATCAAACTCTCCGGAATGCCATTCTGGTCATGCAGAAGGAAATGTTCGCCATATTCTTTGAAGTGCGTTAAATACTCGAATGAAAAAGAAAAATTCAAGAACAAATTAGCAAGTTTGGACAGACGGCCCCTCACAATAAAGAAACTACTTGGACCATGGCCTGAGATGCATCTCCAGAAAAAAGCAATAATCTTCCTGACAGACTTTTTAGTGGAGACCGGACTGGACAAGCGCCTATGACTGACAGCCAGATATGGGTATTTAATAAAATGTGGTCATGTATATACTGATATTATATTAGTAAGGTGTGCGTGTAAGTAGTTTATGACTGTGTGAACTGCGCGAAGAACACTGTGTATTGGCATGATACTCGAACTGGTTTCAGTGTGCTATTATGTGTTTTTTTTTCTTTTCCCTATTGTTAATTTTTGGGTACCGTTCTGTATTATTATTTTATTTTTCGCTGCAGAACTTTGTGATATGGAGTAGCCGAGGCAATAGGCACCTCAACCTCTCCACAGCAAAACAGTTAAAACAGAACAGAACAGAACAGATCCTCAATAGAGGGTCGACGGTATTTCTAAATAAATATTGCAGTATTAATACGTTCGGACAGTTGTAGTTTATAACGGAAAATAAGAACATTAGAAATTTTGCAGAAGTTATTAGTAATGGAGCTTAATACATTTCAATAGCTGTTGGGTATTTCTGGTTCAAACCACTAAATATGCTTTATAATTTGATTATTACGTAAGCAAAAATTAGTATAACAGAAAAGCTTTCTCCCTTTTTTTTTTGCTCGTGGTATTCAAATAATGTCATGCAAGTTATGACATCAATTTGTGCGCACACGCTGCTGATTTTTGGCTGCCTTCGCGAGCATAAATTGAAGTTTTGGCGGTCGTTATAAATTATTACGCTACGATACTGCTCTAATGCGTAGCCTAGCTGCATCAATCGGGGTGTTACAAGCAGCAGTGTATGTAGTCCGCAAGAACAAGCCTTAGAAGGAACTTCCAGTCAACTTTTCTCACTTCTATGTCACATGTGCGCAAGTGGCTTGTCTGGAAAAAAAACTTACAAGCTTTCTCGCGATTTAACATAAGATGACTCAAAAGCACAATCCACGTTTTTCATATTTTTCTTCACAATCCTCCCATCTCCGAAAGGCAACATAATCTTGAACGGCCTCCGTGATCGGCCCTCGTTTGATCAAGTTACATATCACGCGATGACGTAATACTACGCCACGTGCTCGACGTCAAGATTACGTCATAGTATTTAATTTTTCATCGTGTAGCCGCCGATGCCACGGGACGTTTGATGAATCAACGCACCTGCTGAGACATACATCTAGCCCTCGTCTTGAAATTTTCAAGTATGCCTTAACTCTGTTCAGAAATATTTTTGTTGATATGACGTGTAGACCTCGTTGTGCAGTGTGAGCATATTCTAACACTGCACAGTGTAAACAGGGTCTATAACTGTCACCACCCCAATATGTTGTGCCACTATGTTGTGCCACTAAGATGTTGCTACCCACAAAACATACACGTCGTGCTTTCATTCTCCTATAGTTTTCGTCGAACGCGGGTTATTCAAGTAAAAAACGCAACTGATTGAAGTGAGTTGACCAAAAAGATGAGTGGGTAAGTTCATTCACGCAGAGGCCACGAAATCGCTGACTCGGTTCTTTCACTCGAAAGGGCGCGCTGCCGCTGCTGTGACCTTGCTGAATCGAACTAAACGCGCTGCCCTCGGATGAAGCTTCCTTGGCCGAGAAGCTCTCGGAGAGCCCTGCAGGTCGCTTCGCCGGAAGGCAGCTATGGGATTTCTTATCCTTCCTCGACTCCTCACTGCTCCCCAACCTTCTTCGCCGCGGCGATGCCATTTGTGGCACCGTTTTGGGTCACCTTCGCGTCGCCAGCCATAAAAAACAGCGCCTTCGTTTGACTTGCCATACTTGTGCGAGATTCGCTTGCAGGCCGGTGTACGATTGCGGAGGTGGTTCAGACCAAAAAAGAAAGAAAGGAGAAATAGAAAGAAAACAAAGAAAGAAAGAAAGAGAAAAAGAAAGAAAGAGAAGTGTGAGTGATCCGGATGCAGAAATACGTTACACCCGTAAAAGTATCAACTTCAAACCACACTACGTTGCAGTTGCGGTGGAATAAAGGCTCCTCGTAAATACAAGGTTTGTGAGCTGATAAAGCTGGTGGCAGAGCATTGGAAAAAGGTCTTTAACCTGACGATGTGCTATTCGACCAGTGCCCGTCAAACAACTTTTGAATCAGAGTGTCAGAAAGGCTCGAAGAGCATATCTGTGGTATTGGCGTTGAAGGACCCCGTTGTTTATAAACTACTCCGAGTTCGGGGACGAGAAAGCAGTTTCGTTCTCGCCTTTACCATCATTCCTACAGGCACGTCTTCGCCACTTCCTTCTGCAAAAAATTTCGCCGGCGATTACGATATTGCCTAAGCGAATTCTGAGGGGAGCTAGCGTAGGGTCAAGGCGAGCTTTGTTCTAAGTCCTGGCTTTCCGGAATGTATCGGCTATAATAAATTTTGTGAAACAGGACAGCACCCACAGCGTCATTATTCGCGTTCCTTCGGATATGCGAGGTACCTGCTACACACCTTTAAGGTATTGTGTTCGTTATATTGATGCTGCATACGGCTGATGACAATCAAGAATTGTAGCTGAGCACTCTGCCGTGGGTAGGAAACAGTAAATTACACTCATTGCGTAATTAGTATTGTGAGATGTCTGGTTGTTATTTTACTCTTCTGCCACAGTACATTGCACATGTTAACCAATCCTTGCCAGATATGACGCCTCTATTGGGTATTCTCGCAAATGAGTTTCATGCACCAGCGTGGCTCTAACGGAACCATCGACTGCCACGCAGAGGGCCCGAGTTAAAATTCTATTCGATCCGGGGTATTTTTTTCTGTTTTTATTTTATCATGTCTATCGGTTACGCCAATGACAGTGATGGCGACGGTGACGCTTCTAAACGCAGGAACGGGCGCCTAAGAGGCGCGTTCTAAAACACGTGGGCAATGTCAACACCAAGCCTCCAGCAAGTAAGAATTTCGCGTTTTTTTTTTGTCTAGACTCAGTCGAAAACGCCCAAGACGACAACGCTGAACGGATGTATGGTTGCTTGGCAAAGCATCAACGGAGGCAATTCCTAATGAAGACAATCCCAATTTTAGACTGTTTTGAACGCACAAGCAGAAAATGCAGCAAATAGTTTTCACCAATTCCTAGAAACACAAACGAGACTGTAGCAGCGCATACTACTAACTAAGAATATCAATGCAGTTCACGTCACATGCACATGGGCCTCTTACAAGCCATTTTTCGACGACATTGCAGACGTCCTGCGTTCATGCACCAACATGATTTACCATCGGGTGGCCTGCAAGTACAAGAAAATCAAGAAACACCAGAAACGTTGCGATGAGATCGGGCAGTAACGCTTTGAAGCACCACTCCAGGAAGATTTCTGCGAAAAGAAGATGACATGCTTCCAAGCTATAAGCAGGACAGAAGTTGTTGTGTGGCGCTGGGGACAATCTGATTTACCCTATTGAACAGCGCATGGTTCGTTACATACTGATCGACGAAATTCGCTTGTGAGACAACGTCAGGCACGATGAAACGATCCTTGCCCTTACAACACAGGCGCGCTAGCCGAACACCCGCCAAGAGAACACGATGACGATAATTGCGATGATGTGTATGCAGAGATGAAGATGATGAACTAGGCAGTCAGCACTCACGATAGAATGAAAGAGACATGAAGAAAGAGATAGAAAGAAAGGGGAAGCGAGAAAGAAAAATAAAAGGGGCAAGGAGAAAGAAAGACAGAAAGAGCGAAAAAGGTAGAGAAGTAGGCAAAAACAGAAATCCAAACTAAGAGACAAAAAATTATGGTAGCTTCGCACTAATGTACCATGCCTGAAAACAGAGTGGTGCTGGGCCTACTTTTTTTATATTTTTCTTTCATCCTTTTCATCTCAGTTTTTTTGCATGTTATTTCTTTGTACCAAGCATTACCTTGAAAAATTTATGAAAGCACATATTAAATTCGTAAAAGTCGGGACCGGCTACGTGCCGATCAGCACCGCTGTTTCTGTAGCGTTGCTCCGCAAGTTCAAGGTACGCTATTATTATTATTATTATTATTATTATTATTATTATTATTATTATTATTATTATTATTATTATTATTATTATTATTATTATTATTATTATTATTCCTGCTAAAATGAGGTCCTTTTAAGTGAAACCGTCGAGAGGGGCTTTCGATCAGTGGTGCACTGCTGAGAGAAGATGACGATGCTAAGGCGATGCGGTTGGGACGTTTGAGATCATTTATCTTTTCTTAATCATTCCTCTTGGTGCCATTCATTGTGCGCAGCACCTGCATTCTTCCTGCGAACTCCGGATATGCGTTGGCATTCGCGCACGCCGCTTTGTTCAGTCTATCAGCCGATAGATGGCGCCACAGGGCCAGTTGCTCGCTCGCTGCATTTTCGTTGCTCTGCCACCGCCGTAGTGGGCGCAACGGACGGCATCGCGATATTCCTCCCTTCCCCGCTAGGGGCGCTCAGTGCGTAACCCACACGCGTCACACGCACACAAACTGGTTTCTGTCCACGGGCGCGCTCTTTCGCTTCTCTTCCCAGAGCCGACTCCCCGCTGACTATTTCAGTTCTCTCGGTGTCTCCTCTCTAGCTGTATAACTCTTCATTATTACGCTTTTCCTTCTGGATTTCCTTTTTCTTTCCGCTGTAGATGAATTAACCCTCGCTGAGAGAACATGATTCAGAACTCTGCTCCTCTTCTCTCCTCCTCTCTTTTCAAACCGCAATGCATTTTCATCCTCTCCTCGTGGCGACGTATCGATACCACCCTTTCCCTCGCTCTGAGATTTTATAATTCCAGCAGTGGAGAGAGGGGCTGCAAGCTTGCGAGGAAGAGGACTTGGAAACAGATGAGCCTCGGATAAAGATCAAGGCCCCGGCTGTCCGCCCTCTCTGTCTGGAGAGATATATTTTTTTCGTTATATACAAGCGCCTTTCCCGTTTTCTTTTTAAGTGTATCTTTTGTTTGCCGTAGCGCTTCTTAAAGCTGCGTCGAAGGGCGAGGCGGTGGTGGCCCCGCTGCTGCGAATGTCGAGGGTCGCAACCCAATCTTCCCACCCTTGCCCTCCCCTTCGCCGTTTCATGACCGCGCGGCCTAATCCTAAAGTGCCGCGAAATGCGTCCAAGACGGAGGCGGCATTCTGCCATTTCTGGCAGTGCGTTCTGCCGCGTTTCTCGGGCATTTCCCGCTTTGGCTTCACTACCTTCAATGAACTTGCGCCAGGAAAGAGTTGTGTGTAATCTGTTATTATTACGTTGTGTGTGTGTGTGTGTGTGTGTGTGTGTGTGTGTGTGTGTGTGTGTGTGTGTGTGTGTGTGTGTGTGCGTGCGCGCTCCTCATATTCAGATTGTGTCGACTAACTATAGGACCTAACCGTACGTAGCATCACCTTCGGATGAGCAGACCGAGAGCTTTAAAAATTCGCTTGTCGCCGTGGGCTTTTACCAGAAATTAGACTTTCATATCGGGCTATAGGATCGTTAATTTGGGCTAGTTGAGTGAACGTCAACGTAGTACTGGAAAATTACCCACATTGGTCCACGACCCAAAAATTTCGGCAACCCAGAAAGCTGTCACGGCAACCTAGAAGCTGTCACTAGAATATCACCCAACTAAAACTGTAGCCTGTTTTCATAACGAAAAAAAAAACTTGTGCAGTGATTGGTGTAGTTCCCTATTGTGCGCTAAATGCAGCTCCGCTACCGTGAAACCGTAAGAAGTGCGTAGCATGTGTAACCAGCGATCCCTATTTGTAAGGTTCCCATTGCTTCGTTAACCAAACCATGGACGTTTCAATGTTCGCGGCAAGAATCTAGCGCTTATCCGGTACAAGTAGAATTTTTTAAGGGAGATTCGCAAGCTCGCTACTTCTTCGTGTGCTTTATCGACTTCCTGCTTGTTATGGGGCTTTATATACGTGTCGTCTGGAGCTGGTGCAATCACGTTGTTAAGCCTTCCTAATGAAGATACGAAGGCGCCTGAGCAGCGCTGCTGGAAGGAGCAATCGAGTGTTTGGCGAGGCGGTGGCGCCCCCTCTTGCGCGGCGTGGGTATCAGCCACATATTTATAAAGGTATTTCAATGATTTTAAGCTCATTGTTTCGATTGGTTATCATATATGTTAACCGTATCGTACTTGACGTCGTTGGTTATTTCACCCGGTTTTTAGCCTTGTTTATTGGCCACTTGATTTTGAGTGTGACTACGCCACAGCAGTTCCATGGTTGGACGACAAGCCGGGCCCATGTACTGAAAAAAGGTGGCCGTATCATGATGCGGCATGGCTATTCGGCAAGGCGTGGAATACTGAGGTGCCAGTGAAATGGTACAACCACCGACGTTTGCAAAATAGTGATACTCACTGTGCAACGCCAGGCATGACATCTCCCTTTCATTGAAATTTGGGCCTTCGTGCATGTCATGGTAGATGAAATTTCCGCTCAGTCAGATGTTTGGCTGCCTTTTAGGGCAAGGAAACACGCTAAACTTTGAGCCATCAGGCACCTATTGATGCAACAAACATAGGTTGACACACAGAGGTGGTAAGTGTATGCTCCACCTCCTCCCCCTAACCATCTTTAAAGGGTGGCACCAATGATGTTCCCTCATAACATAGATACTTAGTCGCACCTTTTACAACAGCTTGTAATGCATAAGGTTACGGCTAGGTATGTTTTTTTTTTTTCGAAGATAATGGCGAGCAACGACCATGGATGTCCCATTAAATGAACTGTTTACTTCCCTCCGGAATACTAGGCACCAATGCCACTACTTTGTGAGAAGCGGGTCATAGCGTCATTATCATGTTTGCGTCCATTGCAGGGCTCGCTTTCTTTAGGATTCGGCTTGGGGAGAGAGGGGATGGAGCTGCGATAATAAGGGGGCGACTAACTGCGCAAACTTGACAAGAACTACCTCCGACAGGCAACTTTCAGTAGCTTCTTGTATCACCAACCGAAGTCACATCTGGGAAAAAGGAAAAATGAATAAAATACAGAAAAGCCACGCACACACACAAAAAGTATCGATGTCAAAGAATAACACGTGTGAACAACGATATATTGGATTGGAGCCAGCGTTTCGATAGAGGACCTGCGTTCACCAGGGCGAAGCCGTCATATATGTATGAACGCTAATTACATTTGAAGCTGCCAGATGCAACTTAATTAAGCCTTCGCAGAAGTATAACTGATAATACACTGCGACTTGGTGTTTTTGTGTGAGAACCGCGTGTGGAAGACGACAAATAAAGTGGCACTGAGCCGCTTCTTGGTCGAACGGAGCGAACAAGCCGTTTCACGCTGCCGTTTAACAGCGTGACCATGTGATCGGTGACTCATCTTGGTCCACACATTCTATCGTCATCGTATCTGCTTGTGCATGGGCCTTAGACATGCCTGCGGAGTTGATAGAGCGGCCATAAAGAGGCGACGTGAAGTAGAAAGAGTAGGGAGACGTTTCGTAGCTGTGTGCCTTCACGACAGCAGTAGTGTTTGTATATTTATGGGAAAATTATAGGAGTAACATTAAGAGGCAGGAGAACGGTAGAATCGGTCAGGGAACAAAAGGGCTCTCCTTGCTGACATTGAGGGACTGGTCTGGCCACGTTTGTGCAGAAAAGACAACCGATGGCCAGCAAGAGCAACGGAGCAACGATGGCCTGCAAGAGCAACCAAGCGATTGGAAACGCATTCGAGGCAGGCAGAGATGGAGTGACAAAGTTAAGAAGTTCGCGGGGTTAAACTAGAATCAGCTCGCATAGGATATATGGTAAACTGGAAATCATTGGAAGCGGCCTTCATTCTGCGGTGAACGTAAACAGGTTGAGCAGGATCACGAAAGTTTCTATATTGCACTGTACAGCGTTTCACCGGAGCGTTTCCAGGTGTCGCCATCAGCATGGGGGGGGGGGGGGGGGTTTCGAAAACGTGTTACAACGCCACGGTACTGCGTATGTGGCTTAGCTTACTACTCCCTGCTAGAACCGTACCCCTGCCTTCCAGAAGGAAGTCTATGGGACGCCAGAGCTTTTGAGTAAAAGAGATAAAAGATAAGACGGATATTGCTAACGAGTAGCGGCGGAATGTTTTCGGAACGACACTTCGCAACATTTACGAGGTCAAAGGAGCAACAAGAACCAAAAAAGCGAATATGAATTGCAAATTAGGCTCGGCGAAAGCGAAGCGCGACAATTAGAAAACCGAATAAAAAAAGGAACGGAAGGAGCAGGACACTTGGCGGGAATGTATGCGGCTCCTCGAGCGCTGGCTGGGAGACCTTTCGCGCGCCTTCGAAGAACAACGACATGCTTTGAAATGAGGAAAGTTTACGATCGCATGTTGCAATACTCGAGTGAATGCCTAAGCAAACAGAAGAAGAAAGGGGATGTGTGCCTCTAAGGCATGACGCGCAAATTCTCGCAGAACGAAACGCATTGAGCAATCTGCCGACTGTTTATCTCTGATGTTTTGTCTTTATCTGTGTTGCACGACTGTCTGAATACTCACTAACCAGGAGCACAGCTAGATTTTTTTTTTCGGGGTGGGAGGGCACCTCCTGAATTTCGTTGGAGGGGATACCTTTTAAAAATGGTAATATTTCGCTCTCTATATGCCATGGCGGAAAAAATTGGGGGAGGGGGGCATGGGCCTGGTACGCCACTTCTTGGCTCCGCCACTGTTACTAAAAACCGCCTCAGCTCTGTTATTCAAGATATATAGAGTGTTATCGTACTCGTACACAAGTAATAACTCTGTTTTACGAGCCAAAGCCATGATATGACTTTTAGGCACGCCGTTGTGATGACCAATTTCAACCAAAATACAGTCCTTTAACGTGCACTTAAACTATAAGCACACGGGCATTCTTCACATTTCACGCCTGCAGAAGTGCTCTTAGGCCTGCAAACTTACCTGCGCCTTCGAGATCACCTGCGCGATATTTTTCATGCAAAAAAAAGCTACTACGGTGACTTACGTGCGTTAATGTGAAAAGGTATTCTGTGTATGTTATCAAATAAGTGGTCATGAGCCCACCACAATAATTGATTTCGGATCTGATGTCGCCGGCCGCCGTAGCTGGTATTCGTCGCGGCTATCACCCATCATAAGGGGAAAAAATAATAATAAGCTAGTTCTACTCCGTGATAACTGCAGGAAAAGGAAGTTTTACGCGAGCAAGTTTATGTGATTGGCTAGCGAGGTCAAATGGTGTCGTGAATCCTCTAGATTCGAAATACGCGTTTGCAATTGACTGGGAAATTGTAAAATGTATGGTGGCCAAGTACTGAGTGGTGATTCATATCTTCGCAATTCCAAAGTACCCGTGCTATGACAAAACTCGTATTCTGTACGTGGACGCGTTCCCCAAGGGCCTGATTTGGGTTAATGATCGCCCAGGAGACCGATGGCGCTATGCAGGATCAGTTGAGTTTCAGGAAACTCGGAAACTTCCCGAGCTCTGGCGACACCCCCTTATGAACCAGCCAACGCGCTTATGAACCAGCCAACGCCCCTCAGCGCGCTGCATTTCATAGGTTACGACAGAACCAGTCATCACGTCAAGGACGTTCGTCGAAGTTGGCGGTGTTTTCAAACCAGAGGCATCTTCCTTCATTTGTTTGTCGTTCCACTGAATGCAGAAGTGTACCCATGCAATAAATTTGTCAAAAGCTTTTCGTGATGATATTTTGCACCAGCACGATGGCCTCTGAGATAAGCACCGGCCGAACGTCTCACAACATCGGGACCGCAGCTAAACAAGAGGACATGGGTTTAATCATCCTGGTCAGCCTGTAAGTACATTCTAGTGCGCTGCTCGGCCGGTGCGCGTCGTCTTTGTTGTCATCGCCCGCTAGCAGCAGAGCACGTTCGGCCGGCTAATTAGATAGTACAGGTGAAGTTCCTAAAGCCGTGGGTTTGCCTCTCCTAGCTCGTGGTACGTGACCGCCTAGTTCGATGGCTCGATCACTCAGCAGGTGCGGACGAATGGATGGACGGACAGACAGACGGATGGACGGATTGACGGATGATTCACGGTTTACCGATAAAACCCTCTGAAGCTTCACTCCGTGGATGTGCGGTGATTTTTTTTTTTACTGGACGGTATACTTGGCTAGTTAGGCCAGGGTTTGCCATGACCAACCTAATTACGCCAAGTTGCCCCGCCGCGGTGGTCTAGTGGCTAAGGTACTCGGCTGCTGACCCGCAGGTCGTGGGACCGAATCCCGGCTGCATTCCCAATGGAGGTGGAAATATTGTAGGCCCGTGTGCTCATATATGGGTGCACGTTAAAGAACCCCAGGTGGTCGAAATTGCCGGAGCCCTCCACTACGGCGTCTCTCATAATTATATGGTGGTATTGGGACGTTAAACCCCACATATCAATCAATTAATCAATTAATTACGCCAAGCATTGGTAAGGCTGAGTTAATTATGCCACATCTTAAGACTATGCCGATGAAGCCATGTAAAGCTGGATCCGGGCTAACTAAAGTATGCTAGTTGTTGAGATGACTACAATATGCTAATTAATGTGACGTCAATCGTGAGCATGCTAAGTAAAGTCATGCGAATCAGCACTTACTAATATGATGCCAATTAGTACCCCGCTAATCATGATTATGTTTATAATAGTTCTATACCGATCATAGCCTTGTTAATTCCACCCGAAATTATTGCCTTTTAATTTAAGCCTTACCAATGAAGGCACGACAGCTCAGTTTAATGGTCGCCAAGCCTCAAACAATTAGCACAATCAAATTAAGACAGAGCTGATGCGATCTTCACTTCGAACCCAACCACGCACTGAGTAAACAGCCAACTTAAAAAGCTGCAAGAAGCTAGGTTATCACAAGCATGCAAAGAAGCTGCCCCGTAGTGTTGACCGCATCAAACGCTTGACAGTCACACCGGCACCATGACAGTCACGAGCTGAACTCGAGCTTTCTCAGAATCAACGAGTTTGTATCCGAGTTCACGCGTCAGTCAGTTTGATTGACAGACGCCCGCATCGAAGATCGGGTACGCCCACCACGTTTGCTTTCGCCGAGGCGGCAATACTTACGTCGAGCGGCACGATTAATTTATCAGCTTTATCGTGCATGCACACTATGCACACACGCACGCGGAAGTAAAAGTAACATCACCACGCGGTTACGATGTCTCGCATTGAATTTCAACGTGCTCACGACGTATCCAACCACAGCCGCGTTGCCGCCATGATGAGAGCGCCCCTGGTGACCACCTGTCTTTGTTTGTATATGCAATACTTGATACGGCCTTCCTGAGTGGAAATTTCCATGCTGCAGGTAGAACGAAAGAACCTGTCCGAAAGAGGACATACGCCCACGAATAAGCCTGTGGGATGCGCGTGCTGAGTCGGCAATTGATCACACTGACAACCACGCTGACGTCGGTCGCTGCACTGTTAAAGAGTTGACTGAGTGGCGGCGCTGACGTGTTCACACGCGGTGTTTCTTTGATAACCGCTGCAAATGTACCACGTTCGTCTCCAACGCCACGCGCGTTCCTGTAGCCATTTTTATCAACGATGCTATCACGCGCTCCGCACTGTCTTTAAGCCGTGGCCGCCGCACAGCGAGCCTGCAAACTGGTCTACCCTAGAAGCTCGTGCCATCCTGAACAGCACCGCAACATTAACAAGAGGGGCAGTAGCAGTGCGTTGGCGTACTACAACATATCTCGCTATGGCAAATCCATCTGGTGAATATGCTGGTGAATGTGCTGATAGCGACAGTTTGAAAAGGTCAAAACAACTTTTCTCCGTGTTTTGCATGAACAAGTTAAATTAAGGAATAACTAGAAAGCTCAGGAAACAGACGAAAGACCGTGCATTCGCTTCAAGCGCCATGTGTTTACTTTTTAAAAGTTAGACATACGTAAAGCTGAACACTATGCACAGCCTGTTTTCCCTGTATACAGCCTCCACGGTCACATACCCGTGCAAGCGGTTTAAACTTTCTTCCGGTGTTCCGGAAGGATTCTCCCCCTTTTCTGCTTCTTCGTGCTACGAATAATGAAGAAAGAAAAAAAAAACAGGAAAGTCATTTTATTCTATGCACAGTGGGCACAACGGGAACAGCTTTGATTCGCACAAGCTACGGTTCCAGGAAGTGTAAGCTTCAGCAACAAGCAGAAGTTGCCTTTTCTCTCGACATTTATACCTCGCACGCAAAGAGCGCTTAATGCCTGGCTGACTGCAAGCGCGTTTTAGTGTTCCTCCGTCAACCAGAGCTTTTGTTATGCATTCTTATTTTCAAACACGCTTCTTCTTTGTATATATACTATGCTATAGCTCCGTGCACTTGGCACGAAGTCACTGATGCCGTGTAGTTTACGGGCGCTTCGCGGGGAATATCGCCTCGCCCGTTGTCACGGGCGAACGCAGCCAGGCTTTTGCTGCTTAACCGGTGCCATTCATTCGCTGTTGATACCGGCTGCGTGCCATGCTTCCATTTGACGCCCTGCGTTACGCCAACGAACGCCCGCAATGCTTTGCCCGTGAGTTTGCGTGGCTGTCGTCTTTAACCGCGGTGATCATGGCAATGACGGAAGGATGCGGTTCTATTAAGGCACTGTGACGCAAGAGGCATAAACCTACGTGCTTGGCATAACTACCAGGAGGGAGAGAGAGCAAGTTAGAACGCTTTATCACAGAGCCATGCCCACGCCTAGAACGCCTATATAATGAAGGGCCTCATACGACAGCAGGTGATAAACGAATTGGAACAAAAAAAACTGTTGGAAAGTAAAAAGATAGATAGATAGATAGATAGATAGATAGATAGATAGATAGATAGATAGATAGATAGATAGATAGATAGATAGATAGATAGATAGATAGATAGATAGATAGATAGATAGATAGATAGATAGATAGATAGATAGATAGATAGATATCGACAACCTAATAACGCGGACATCCCAGCGGGGGCCACTTCTACGAGTACATGAGGCTGGTGCAATCAAACCTTGATATGCTGATTGGAGATTCTAACTTTCCGCTTCTTCCATAGGCGTGGGAGCTCTATAGAAGGCAGAATCCCAACTTGCCCATATGTCTGAGTCTTTCGGAGTGAAAACCACTCACGGCTATATAGAAGGTATAGGCCATACTTGGTACTCGCCTAATATGACAGAGGTGGGAGGGGGGCGACGATACTTCCCTTTCCCCCCTTTGCGCGTACGCCCATGGATACAGCTGCAATGGTGCCGCTACCTCATCGGTCATGCACTTCGTAACCGATTGATTTGACAATTGATGCTTGAGGTTTAACGTCCGAAAACCGCCATATGAATATGAGAGACGCTGCAGTTGAGCGCTCGGGTGATTCCGACCACCTGGGGTTCTTTAATGTGCTTTAATTTAGCTGCGGGTTAGCAGCCGAGTACCTTAGCCACTAGACCAGCGCGGCAGGGCACTAAGTAAGTGATTATTTATTTGTTATTGCAAAAAAAATCACAGCATATCCACGAAGTGAATGATAATGAGTGGTGCGAAACGCTGGAGGATTTCGTCGCTAAACCGTGAACCATCCACGAATATTGCCCACAACATCACCAAAGGCGTGGCAAATGCTGTATATATTTATACAAGAAATTTTATTGTTCGTGGTAGCTGTACGTCGCTTTCGTTCCCCCTTCATTAAAACGGCTTTATGGTCGCTGAACTGGTGGATCGATGATGGGGCGTAGAGGAATGTTTGCAAGGACGAATATACTGGGCAGTTTGCAAAGTGGAACTATAGGTGGTCACGTACAAACAAGGCATGGACACAGTGGGACGATCTGTGTTTCTTTAACGCGCAACTGGATACAAGTACACGACCATCTTGCACTCATATTGACTATTTCTCAACAGTATTTGCTTTATGGTTGGTGAAGTGGGGGATCGGTGACGGGGCATTGTGGGATGTTTGCAAGGACGAAGCAGTGTGCAGTTGGCAAAGGTGAAACTGTAGACAGGCGGTCACGTACGTACGTACATACATACATGCCTACATACATACTTACATACACACACACATACTTACATACACACACATACATACATACATACATACATACATACATACATACATACATACATACATACATACATACATACATACATACATACATACATACATACATACATACATACATGGGATTGACAGACCTACGCCTTTAAGGAACTTCACCCCTAAAAGGGCCGGCTCGAAATTCGGGCAAATATGGTGCATATAGCTGTAATTCCAGATCGGCTGGGACGACATAAAGCTCGACCAACATCTTTTCTCTGCGTCGGAGCTTTCTAGACTCGGCATAGTACGTTAGTCACTTGTGACGTCGCCGGAGTGTTACTGTGCGCAACACAAGCATGCATCTCCTACACGGCAGTGCAGTAATATATCTATACCTTCGTGCTACGCTTCCATTTGGCGCCCCATCGAATTCGCGTGTCCGCGGTCTGTCCGCACTGGGTTCCTCCTGAGATCCGTGGACGACGGCGGGAGAGAAAGAAGTTCCACGCAGCACTTCATCCCATCGCTAAGGCTTATGCGACTTCGCGTGCGACGGCGTGACTTTTCACGACCACCACCGGAAACAGTGTGTGGTCAGCCGGGCAGAGAGCGTCTCAGCACGCCCCGGCACTTCTTTACGACCACGCGTCGGGGTGCGTGCTACGAACTCCCTTCAAGATCCGTGCGTCGTTCACTTTGACTCGAGTTGTTTCGCTTGCACGGATAAGAGGCCACGTTGCGTTTGCGCAGGAAGAAGAAGAATGGAGACGGGGTTGAGAGGGAGGGGCCTTTCTACGTTTTTGTCTCGTAGTAGGTGGCGCACTAAATCGCGGCGCGTGCGGAAGAAAACGTGCGCGTTCTTCTCATACTTATCAGTGCAAAACAAAAAAGAAAAGAAACAAAGACAAGTGTTTATGCTAGAAAATGGTAATGGAGTTAGATGCTCGGAGTATTGAAGTCGTCGAAATAACCGACCTCATTCGCTAGACCCATCCCATTACTGAAACGAGTGAGAGGCATGATTGCAAAACGTGGCGTAGCGCTTAAAAGGTTTCCGAGGGGCGAAGTGCAGTGGACATCTGCGGAACTCGAGATTTTAATGACTGGCAGTTGTGTAGCCAAGTTTTTTTTTTTTTGGGGGGGGGGGGATGATTAACCACACTTTATGCATGTTGGCGCGTACGTTTGTATGTGGGCGTGATGAAAATTTGGCTGGCTACGCCCACGATGACTGTCACACTTTCTTGCTCTGCTCTCTAAAAATCCTCTGATGTGATTACTCATAATGACCGAAGCTTGTAGCTGTGTGTTGTTTCTTTTCTACCTTTAGTAGTAAGGACTGTTAATCGCTGCTGTGCATTGCAGTATTCTTCACCGTGTTCAAAGTTCGGTTGCCTTGGCAAAAATGTGAACTGTCCGTGTGCTTTTCGCGGGCGTAACGCCTATGGCGATGTTACCTGCTAGAGAGAGAATGAAGAAAGCGGAGTGGGATTTCTATACTATAGTACTGAAATACCTTCACTCAAGCACATTTATCTCCTTTTTTATATTATCTAGTTTTCTTTTCTTGAATTATTCTCGTTACATCTTTTATCACTCGATAATTATCATTTTTGTTTCTTTCACAGGTACCTGGACTCCTCCATGGTCATGTAAGTGCTGATGGTATACAATCATCTGTTTCCAGTTATTCTACCTGTAGCAGCTTTGCGCGTTGTAAAATGCCGAAAGCGCTGTAAGACTATTACACATCGAGATCGTCCATGAACAAGGGGCAAAACGTGTGACCCGAATAATAGTGCCGTAGATAAAAAAAACAAGAGTGCAATAGAAGAATGAGTGTGAATGAATCTGCATGGCCCGCGGCATTAGACTTACGGCTGATACTAGAGGCAAAATGTCTCGTTCGAAGCACAGCCTTAACTTCCAGACTTAAAGGTCATCTAATCAACACCTGAAATTATGAACAACTATATTATAGCGTATTATTCTTTCCTGGAGTGTCTCATTTTTTTTCGGCACAATACGCGATGTCAACCGTCGGTTGACGTGACGTCAGGGTGAAATAAGTTCTCGATTGGTCCGTACGCTAGAGACGCCGGTTTTGAATTGTCTCCCAGCCTGCTTTGCCACGCAGTTGCACGCACGTTCTGCCTTGCAGTCATGACTGTCGCCCGCGATCAATTGATTTCACTTCGTTTTGTGCGTTCACGATTTCAAAAGCCAATATAACAGCCTGTAGACGAAGAGTGCGTAATCCTGACAGGCTCAACGCTCACTGATAACATTGTCCGCTTGTTTTATAAAGAAACCCTTCCCCAGTGCAAGGTAACAAACCGGAAATTCTCTTCCCGTTAACCTCCTCGCCTTTCAGTTAACCTTCATCTTTATCTTTTGTAGAAATTAGCGGAGAAGAGGAAGTATCGCCTTTGGGGAGGGCAGTAAAGACGATATCGACACCACTCTCTCGTCTTTGAAGTCGGAGTGATTTAGAGCGTTTTTACCTTCGCCTATAAACACTTCAAATGATTTTCTTTTCCCTTTACGTTTCCCTATTATTACCACCTTAAACAGTGAAAGAGTACTGGCTCACCGCTTCATGGCGCCACCAGTCGGCAGTGCTATTGCATTGCACGCTTCTTCTCTCGGCCCGGTGGGTGCCATGGCACTGAAAAGAGCCGCATCGGGCCTCTGGCTGATTCCGATGTTCGCGTAGCTCAGTTGCTTTTCTCTGCGGCGAGTGTTGGTCGCTCGCGGCCGGGTCGATCTCGGCAGCCCGTATGGAAGTCACGATCCTTCGAAATCAAATCTCGCTGGAGGCGGCGTAGCGGATAGTGTACGGCTCCCAGTCTCTCTACAGCGCGCGCTCCTTCGAACTTTGTGTGGAGCACGAACCTAAAACAAAGACTACATCGTATAAAAGAGAGGGAGACACTAAATTGAGATCAGGAAGAGTACGCGAAGAAAATTTAGACTCCCGGATCGAAATACCTGAGGGAAAGAAGGAAAAGTGCGGCCATCTTTGCTCCCCTTTTCTTCGTGTATCACCGGCGCAATCAGCCAGGTTGTCTTGCAGTGTACGCGCGCGCCGGCAGTGTAATACAAAATGCAAGAAGTACCGCAGTGCGGGCGTTGCTGTTTCGTATATCCTCTCGGGTTATATATACGCTCCTCCAGCGTGGGTCGTTGAGAAGATCGCGTGGTCGGCATGCATGGGCGCTGTGAAGCCGGTCGCGGCCGCCCATGGCGGGACGCCGTATCTTGGTGCATCCCGCTCCCTTGAGAACTTGACACGAAGCGTTTGCATCCGTCCGAAGGGAGTTCGTATCTACGGCGAGGATGCCCGTTGCTTCTTGGGGCTATATATTTTAACAGCGAAGTTGTTAGAGCTGCGGGCGTAGCGATTCAGCTGAATTCGAAAGTAATCATCATCATCTGCCGGCACACGCTCTCTGCGTCATATTGTTCATTTTCTGCATCACTCCTGAAATACGGGCGCCTATTTGCGCGGTGGAGAATGCAATAATGCTGATGGGCCAGGAAGCGCCTTCACATACAGAAAGCAAGAGGGAAAAAAAGACAAAAAGAGAAGTATAGGGAAAGAGAGAAAAAGTAGGAGGTGAGATAAAGAAAGAAAGATGAGGTTGCTGTTTAGTACTGTGAATCCTGGGAAAGTGCGTAGCACGGTCACGTAGTACTATTTACCACTCGTATGGCTGTGACAGATGTATCGTACCACGTGAGCGTGGCGGAAATGTAACTGACTGCGTGTTTGTGTGTGTGCTGTGTTATCTTTCTCTCTCTCCGCTCCCTCTTTCAATCTCCCCCTTCCCGTTCGCACGTGTAGGTTAGCAAACCGGCCTTCCTGGACTAGTTAACCACCCTGCCTTTCTTCCCTACCATTTCTTCCCTTCTCTCACCACTCGTATAACTTCCCACGGATCATTTCATACGAAACCGTCAATGCCGTTAATAGGCAAGCATCTAGGCTTTCCAAGGTGCGAGTTGAACCTTGTTTGGGAGATTCGTAAACTTGATGAGCAACATGCGCGATAAATTTTGATGCACTTTATCGACTTCCTGCTTGTTACGGCTGGTGCGATGCGTGCCATCTGCTGCGAGTTTCAACAGATTGTTTTGCAACCTGCATTTTGCCGGCACTTCGGAAGGAGCGCCGGCAAAGTGCAGGTGGCATTAGCTATCGCACGCTCTGGGAGGTAGTTGCACACTCTTTTGCACGGCGCAGGTGTGAACTGAATGTGCCTGAAACGTTCTTTGGCGATTTTAAATTAACTATTACTATGACTTCTTGGTCATTGCTGTTAATTATGCCATTTTATGCGTTAGTTTGTTTAAAGCTGGTTTGGAGCATTCCTAGCCGTGTTTTAGACGCGTGTTGAGCGCTAGATTGTGAGCGTGACTATGCCACGTGAGATAAAGCCGGGCCTCCAAAGTGCTACATGCTTGTAATTAAAACAGAGAGAAATATATGGGTAGACAGAGAGACAAATAAAGAGATGGGAGTAATGAGAGAAAATGAGAGCGACTACGCAGCGAGAGAGAGAGAGAGAGAGAAAGAAACAGAGGAAAACCGAATGAAAGAGAAAAAGAACGTAAACACAGAGAAAGGAATAGATACCGTGAGAAAGATAGAGGAAACACGCGGAAGAAGAGAGCTAGCACAGCCATGTATAACAGTGGTCTCAAACACCTGCCCGTGAGCTTGCGAACCGCAGCTTCGTAAGGAACAAAATCTATTGACTTAACAATGTGGTATTCGCATTACTTTCACGTCTTTTGTGAATAATAACGCTCTGTTCGGGTAAACTACGTAGGTGCGACTGCAGTCTCTATTTCAGAATTTGTCAAACTATAGCGAGTCCACATCGATGTGTTTCTCGGAACCTGATGTGAAACCGCGTTTGGATCACAACCCATGGATATATCACAACCCATGGATCACAACCCATGGATCACAACCCATGGGTCACAACCCATGGATATATGAGGTCTAAGAAAGACGATCTTTAAGATTGGTACATTCGGTAAAGTTTTGTCCCCCCCCCCCCCTCCCCAGCATTGAATTTCTTCACTCTGGGCCGTGCCTTGATGAACTAAGTTTCGTTATTGCGGCTTGCTAGCCGAGAGGTGTTTGAGGTCGGCGATCCATATAGTATATTATAGCAAGGGGCGGAAAGCGATGTGAGGGTGAGAGGGAGAAAAAAGTGGAGGGGAAAGGGAAAATACGTATGACACAGTCATGGATAGCGTAGTGTAGTATAGCAAAAGGAAGGAAAGTGTCGTGAGGA
This sequence comes from Rhipicephalus annulatus, assembly GCA_013436015.1. Lineage (NCBI taxonomy): Eukaryota > Metazoa > Arthropoda > Arachnida > Ixodida > Ixodidae > Rhipicephalus > Rhipicephalus annulatus. The sequence continues at coordinate 219,810 of WOVY01014832.1, read as the reverse complement.
TGGGAGATAGGAGGGGACAAGAAGTATAGCACAGTATTTTATAGGGCGTCAAAGGAAAGCGAGGTTGATGAGGAGGGAAAGGAGGCAGGCGACGCCACCGGCTCCGCCGCATCTACGGTCTTCGCATCATTAGTGCCTAGCTTCCCCCCCCCCTTTTTTTTTTGCTCTATTATGACTTGGTATGCCTCGAATTTTTCTGATAATTTACGTAACCTTCCCTTGACACGTGACCTTGACCCGTGACCTTGACACGCGTTCACTCACGCACGATTGTGTGCGTTGGTAGCGAGCTTCTCTTAGATATCCGTAATGATACTTAAGAAACGTACTTCGCGTCTCTCGTCGTGCTGTCGGGCTGCGGCATGCTTCTTCGTGACAGAATGCCTTTCTTATGAGTCAATATCTTGCCGTGCTGAACAATTATACATTTGCTCCGCAATGTCCATCGTGGTGGCAATGAATCGTGTTTCCGTGTTAGTGAGTGACACAGAGCCTAATTACCGTTATTTACGTTCGTTTGTCATGCCTACTTTGTTTCGCGTATTTTCCAGCTAATTTCTTTAAAGACTTCGAGCAGGGTCAGTCGCTAAACGCTCCCGCCGCACACACCTTTTACGTTCCCATCCAGCTCCGCCCTCCAGCTTTCAGCTACACGCTCGAGCGGCGGTCAGCCGTGGTATGCGCTCCGAGCTCCTTATCTCTATACCACACTGTTAAGCTCAACGCGGCGTGGCCACAAAAGCCCTCCGTTCACCACCTCCTTCCCTTCAGATTCCTTTCACGAGCTCTCTCTCCGGCGGAGCTGTCAGGCGTTACGACTAACAGCGCTGCAGTGGCGAGAGAGTCTTCTTCGAGGCGATGACCACGTCTCTGAGCTGTCGCCGCGTTCGCGGCGGTGGCCGCGAGTTTGACCACCGCTCGAGCACCAAAAGCCGCCGGCTCTCGTATCCTTCGGGTCTCGCTGATAAAACGCCCAACAAAGGGGGGCGACTCAACTCGGCGGGCCTCGAGCACGTCCGGTGCCGCTCGGCGGGTTCGCGCGTCTGCGGGGCGCTGTAGACAATGAAACTAGAAGTACAGCTTTAATGAGGGAGGGCGTTGGAAAAAAAGAAAGGAAAACGATTTCGTTTAAAAGGAAAGAGCCGCAGTGGATGAAGAAGCGTGTGAGAGAGTTGCGGAGGGAAGGAGACGCTTCGTTTTCGGTCTCTGTGTGGCAGTAAAAAAACAAAAAAACTAAAGATCCTGCCGCGTCCCGCGCTATTGTCTTTGGTGACGGCGCTGCCGGTAAAAAATTGTGGTGGCGCCTCGCGGCGTTCTTTTTCCCACCCGCCACGGGCCCTTTCCCCTTTCACTTTCTTTTTCGCTGTCTAGAGCGAAGATAGCTGTAGCAGCCCTGGATGAAGGACTGCGAACATGCACCTTCTGAGAGGCATGCACGCGGGGAGGACCTAAAAGAAAACTGCGTCTCTGCTCTGTGCGTTGTCTCGGACGTCCGCGATAAATTAGTGGAATGAGCAGCCGAGTGTGGCGAATCAAGAGACGCATTGCTCACCCGCAAGGCTCCGCTTTAGACTGCTCCGCCGGCATGGTATCCTGTGCGGAATCCAGGTGTCGTAGCTGGGCCCACGAATCAGCGGCGCGAGAGACTCTATCTGCAGACAGAAGAGGCTGACAAGGACAGCGCTTGCTCTCACAACTGAAGGTTTATTATTCAGAAAAGGTATTCAAAGTGGATACATGGTCTTTCGCGCATGTGCATCAGAACATCAGAACATTGGTTAAGAAGAAAAAGATGAATATGGATTTCCCCTTAGTCGTTTTAGGCGAATGTACAAGGAACTCTGTGAGTTTTTACAGCAAAGCTGTCATATCAACGTGTCACATTGAGATCGACAGTCCCTGATTGGGTGTTCACTCTGACATTGTTCAAGATGTTCTCGTGAGAGAATATGCTCACCCGTTCCTGAAGCCTCGTATTCTCCGAGCTGTCTCTGCGGCATAACGGGGGAACACGCTTTCCGTCGATCACGGAGGCCGGCCGTTCGCTCGCAGCGGATACGTGACTCGCAAACGCCACTCCGAGCGGCGCGGAGATGCGGTATTTTCGACCAGGCTTCCCCCGTCGCTGGACCTTCTTCCCTGGCTCTGTTGTACCTTAACCTTCACTTTTTGGTACATTGGTTCACTCCTGCTGGTCTTTGTTGCGCTAAAACCTGCAGCTGTCTTCGCTTCAACTCATCCCCCGGATCTCCCCCTCTGCTTCAACCACCTTCGTCACGGACCTTTCGTTTTTCTTCGTTTATACCGTCGGCCTCCATGGCTGCTTATACAGTTTTCCTGCGAACGTGTGTGCGTGCGTGTATGCGGCGATATATAGCGGTGTGCGCTATATAACGATTCGCGGCAGACGGAACGCTCTCTTCTCTCCCAAGTACGACGTGTCCTGGTTGTCCGATCAAGCCGTACTCTCCTACTAGCATTTTTTCCTCCATTTCTTTTTTTCTCCTTGTATCGATCGGCGTCAGGAGCGAGTACGGTTGTGGGATCTCGAGTATGTGCCACGTTAAAACAGTGCTCTGTGTAGTTGTTGGCTGTACCTGAGAAGTATGAAAAGGGGTGGGGGGTAATACAATAGAATAAACTACTCAACTGCGAATTCGTGCTACAAGTTAGAACGCTACACTAGGGAACGTAGTTTAGAGCTATACAAAACCACACACACACAAAAAGGGCGCAACTCGCGTTAAGCCGCGCAAGCCTTGAAGTAACGAAGTTGGACGATTCTGAAGACTAGTCTGGCTGCTTCAAGGTTGTTTTTAGGTCTTAATCCTGCTAGCTTTCATTTCATTTTTCATTTCATTTCACTTTATTTTCAATTCCAACATGATTATTTATCTTTTTGTCATGTGAACGGTGCAGATGCTTTGCGATAGTGTGGCTAAGACACTCTTCGCTACACGCTTCTCCGCTATCCAGTCTTTTGTACCGCTCGGCGACTTTATTTTTTTCCAAGCTCACGTTCGCAAGAGACATGCTGTTCTCGCTTAACAAAAATGAAAAAAAAAATAATACACCGTGAGACCACTTGGATCTGAAAGCAAGGCTGTTAAAATTCACATTGCCGTGCACAGTGGCTAAAGTTTTCGGTGTCAGAGTACTTCTGCGCAAGTATCGAAGCCCTGCGGCGCACTCTGTCGTCGTATCATGCGCGCGGGGCCAACCGCACGGTTGTAGGAAATCCGCGTCGTGGAAACGTGCGCGACCGCGGTTCTTCAGCTGCAGCGTAGTGCGCCGAATGCCCCCCTCTTCAAAGGGGGCAGCGCCGCGATCCAAGGCGGCACGCGCTGCGTACGTGCTACTGCGTCGCCGTGTGTACGTGTGTACGGCCGAGGGGCCGCGGCGTCTCTCGTGAGCCGGGTGTGTGTATAAATACACTACGAGGGAGGGTGAGCGGCCCGCTGTCAACACGTCTGGGAAACGTGCCCCGAATGCGTCGCTCGGAGGTGCGTGTGTGGTAGCAGCGGCATGATTTCTCGGTTTGTGTGCGTGCGTTGGATGTGTTGTGCGGAGAAGCACCTCTGCGGCTAAGTGCGTCCGCTGCGGAGTCGGTGAGAGGTGGCAGTGGTCGGCGGCTACGTGGACGCACGCTCCCACCTTGGTCGCGGGAGATCGCCGCTTGCGACACCCTTGTTGAGGCGGGATCTCGCACGGGGCATTTCCTTCGATCTCCACTCACTGTGGCCAGCAGTCCTGACCTCCCGGTCTCTTCATGGGAGCAGCCAGGTGGACGTCTCACGTGGCCTTTTTGCTTGTATATGTCGATAATAGGTTACGGCAGAAGTATTCATTTTTAATCCTCTTCGTTCAGTAAAAAATGTGAATTAGTTTCCTAGGCAAGGCAACGTCAGATTCATGGCCGATCCCCCAGAGTGGGTTGCGCCAAGTGTCTGAACAATAGCAACAACAACATCGTCGTCGTCGTCGTTGTAGTCGTCTTCGTCGTGGTCGTCGTCATCATCATCATCATACACAACAACAACAACAACAACAATAATAATTCGAAATATACCACGTGCTCACCCCGGCTTTCTCTTTGCGTCCTCGGCATTCTTTTTCTCCGTTCGATTACGCTAAGAGGTGAGCGTCCAAGTGGTGAATCAAAATGGCTTGCGAATGAGATGAATCAAGTTTCAGCGAACGTGTCATTTGTCGAAGTCCACGGATGAATAAAAGGGAGAGAATCAATTGGCACTTGGAGTGGGGTGAAGGGGGAGTATTAGAAAGGAAAGAGATAACAAAAAAAAGGAGTAAGGAAGAGAAGGATGAATAGTCCGATCGAGACTACACAACGCAGTCTCGCGTTGTTCTTTCACAAGCGCTCGTGAAGTCCGGCGGTCCTTAAAGGCCTACTCCGGTGATTTTTTGAGGTGAATGGATCTCAATGAAATTTGCGGTGCGTATACGTTCTTTCGCACATTTTAGTCATCTATGCCAAATTAAAGACATGAGAGATGTGCTGATTGCCTGGAAATAAATTTTAAATATTGTCTAGAAAAGCTCACCTCGCTTGCCAGAATTATTAGCAACACTGTCTCTGTGACGTCGAGTTTGGCATGACGTCGCAGTGACGCAGCTGATGGTATCGCTGGTTTGGCCGCTAGAGCGTTTATTGTGCTGGCCACAAGGCGACGGCGGTGGGGTTTGGCACGGTATAGCACGGGAAAGCTTCCTCCTTCCTCTGTGCTGCTCGGCCGGCGCTTCGTTGGCCTGGCTTTCACAGTTTTCATACTCCGCGCCGTAGGGACCAGTATACGACCTCCGTTTCTTACCAAATAGTACGTCATACACAGACAGGGTGCCCGGTAGGGTTCGGTTTCGGTGTTGCACCTCTTTGCCTATTAAAAGTTATTTTCAAATTTCCTGAGCATTTCGGCTATTGGGCTCGTGGTAATAGTGTCTCAGCTACATATAAAACACCATTACCTTGACATGGTTGAAAATCGACGCAGTTGGCTTTTAGAAAGCACAATAGCGCTTTCGTGGATTTGCGCGTATGCGAGACTGTCGGCCGAGGCACCAGAATCTATGTTTCTGTAAGTGGTCGTGAATCCAAGTGATAGAGCTGAACTTCCATAGCACGTACTTCAGAGTGGTATGAAGGGCAGTGGCATAGAATGTGCCGAAGTGTCTTCTCGCAGATGATAAAAAAATTACAGCATGGTTGCCACCTAAGACGATTTCAAGGCGAAAGATATAAATATATATGACTTTTGCGTATAGAAAAGAATACTTGAAACGTGCCCCCCCCCCCCAAAAAAAAAAAACTTGTTGCATTTCAGTGTTTCATATCATACCTTCTTGTGTATACTCTTGCGCAATATGGGGAAACTTCGGGGATGACTGTGTGCAACAAAAACCGCCAGCTAGCCTATACATGCGTCTATCACAAACAGTCGTGGCCTCCATACGGTGGCGAACGCTGTGGATGTGAGCAAGCCACGCTTCCTGACTCGACACTTGTCGTCACGGTGTGTCATGGAATCACTGTGCATCATAAACAGGCATGTGGCGGCCGCGAAGATTGGTTAAATCTCGCTACTCGCCACTTGTCCACGAATGAAGGCAAGAGTTTGCCAACGACGTTAGTGGAGCTTGAACACCTTTCTTGACATGCCGTTGCGAACTGAAACCGAGCAAGAGAAAAAGAAGGACCTACAAGACTTCAAATTTCGACTTGCATATGCAGTATTATAGCAGTAGTGAGTTAATTTATTTTTTTCGATATAACAGTAGTTTATATTCGAGATTAAAAATATACTGTCTGATCTGAATGGTAAGAACAGTTATTGAATTTTTTGTTTTTAAGTACGTTCTTTCTTCTTTTTGTTATGAATATTTAATACACGAAAGGCCTAACATTGGCATAATCAACTCTTAACCGATCCCCCTGATTGGGGCATAAGCCATCGTAGAGGCACCACCATCTCCACCATCAAGGGTACACTGCATTCCGAAGAAGTTTTCCGACGACGTTAGTTCAGTTAATGCACCTTTCCTTACATGGCCGTGGTTGCAGGTTTGGCACCACTACAGTACCATATCAAAGAAATTACTCCAAAGCTCTGGATACTTCCCCTATTCACACGTTTCGCGTTACATTTTCTCGGCACTTGATGTGTGCGACTCCGGCTGCTTGTGAGACGCGTGTTCTTTAGTTACAGCAACAATTTGGTCTTGCGGCTTGTGTAACGGTTTATCTTGGAAAGAAGAGCGTCGCGTCTAATTCTACATTCCAGCGCCGTTCGCGGTGCTTTGCACTGCGTGCCTTACATCCTGCATGTGAGAAAGGGGGAAAAGGACAGATGACACTGCTTCTCCGCGATCAGGCATTCCAAGCACGAATCGTTAATCCATCGCGGCGACTCTTATAATTCAAAGCCTGCCTGCCGAACGGACGGCTACGGTGGCATGTGCTTGCAGTGCAGCAGTCGCGCGACAGCCGTGCCGAGAAGAAAACAAAGTATCGATCTTCGCTTAGCGGGGGGGGGGGGGGGGGGCTCTCTACTTACTTCTTTTTTATCTTCTTTTAGCGATTCCCCCGCCCCCGAAGGCGCTACTTAAACGCGCCACTGTCTTATTCGATTTAAATCTGTCCCGTACTCTGCATTTATATCTTATCTCTTTTATTTTTCCTGCGTCCGTTTACACTGGCGGATTTTCGTTCGCCGTGCATCGCCATGCCGCCCGACTGGATACTTCTCATCTGAATTGATTCCACGATGAACTCGCTCTAACCACGGCCAGGCTTGTGGGGCAAGACTGGCTGGCTGCGATAACTCGTTCCTCTCTGGTGCGTTGTATTTCATTTTCTCCGCACGCGGCCGCAGATCCGGCCCGCCTGTCGGTCTGTTGGGGCGGCCAATATAAATCAATACCGCCGCGGCGATCTGCATTCGATCGCAAAAACGCTGGTCTTTCGTGTCACAAACCGTGGTACGCGGGTAGGACCTCTTTTCTCGCCAACTTGCGCGCAGAAAGGTACAGCTGTGCGGCCGCTCGATGCGCGGTTCAGCTTTGAGGGGTCACTGCCTAGCCGTGGGGTTCGTTTGCGGATTTGCTGACTTCTCTGGAGAGCTGCAAGGAGAGCTGCGCGGACCGAGCGGAGTCGCAAGCAACAGCGCGACCGAATGTCACGTGATTTTTGGACGACTCCTCTTCCCTACACTGCGCGACCGGTTTGCGATAATCTCAACGGCCGGGCCTTTTTATATTAATTTTCTTTGACCTCTCTCTATACCCCTGCACTCACGAGAATTTATGTCTCTTGGACATGCGACCCTCAGTCGGCGACTTAAATGGGCGGGAAGAGCTTGCTTGAGCTCAAGAACAACAAAAAAGAGTGAATGAAAAGTCGACGTGGAAGACATGCCGTTCACGACCACAGCAGAAGCTCTATAAAGCGCTGTAAAAACTCGAGAGCCAAATGCGGTTGAGAAGTGCGGGCGATGGCGGATGCTTGGCAGAGGAGGGGGGTCACTGAAAAAGGGGCGGTGGGGTCGGTCGTGGGGACGGCGACGTTCCGATAAGAGACGTCATCCTCTGCAGCGAGTCTTCCTCCATGTATCGCATTCAGTCTTTTTTTGTTTATTTCTTTCTTCCCGCGGTCCGGTATACGTTTCTTTTCATGAACAAGATACGCTCAGCGTAGTGGATACAAACAACGTGGCTATACGGGAAAATAGCGAGCTATCGCAGCTTGCGACAGAGAAGCACCTGGAATCGGCCGGATTGACTGGCTACACATTTGCCATCTCCGGAAACGCCGAACTGTGGCTGGGAGTGTGACGTGGTTGCTGTAGCACGACTTTTCAGCATACGGGTTTGTGCCGAAATGTGGGGTTGTGGTAGACTTCCTTTAGTGGCGGTTCATACATTGCGTGCTTCTTTGGGAGCCTCACGCTGCTCGTATCGGTGTCATTCTGCATAAGAAGAAGCCTTTCGTAGTTGTCGAGGAGATTCCTTTCATGCCTCGACTTTAGGTTAATCCACTCTGTGTCATTTTCATAGTCATATCTGTCCTGACACAGTGATAGGACAGTACGTCACAAGGAGAATTCGAGCAGACTGATTGCGAATCCATGAATATCTTCCTCGTGCGTGCAGCGTTTGAGCTCCCGGCTATGGCGCGCATTACATGCATAACGCCAAGCCACGTGGCGCATCCTTGGAGGAAGTAGCGGCTACGCTTTCTATACGAAACATGCCAATAAGTTTACCTGAGATTTTTACGGATCGATATTCGTTTTACAGCAACAATGTTACAGATTACCGAAAATATATGGTGTATAATGTCCCTGTTAGCTGTGGCCGCTTTTACGTAGGCTGTCTTAACCAGAGATTAATAGAGCATGGCGCAAATCGCCAACACGAAGCTCACTCACCATTTAATCCGTCTTTACATGGTCGACAGTGTAAATACATGCCAAAACGATGCACAACTTTATGTACACACAGGAATGATGAAACAAGTCTAATGGTCGAGGCATGACATATAGTGGTAAGGCATGCGCGTGCCATCCATCGGTTGACTTGGTTAAAGAAATCAAACGCCTCGACATTTATACTTCATCTATGGACGTTTTCATCTATGGACGTGTCGCCGTGATGATTTAGGCCAGTGGTCGGCACCACCTGGCCCGTGGTTCCACTTGTCACTTCCTGTAACTTCCAATCTCGACTGTATAATGAAGCTCTTTCGGTGTTGAGCAAACTTGATTTATATTCTAGTTCTGCGTATTTTTGTGAATGCGCCGATTTTTTTTTTCTCTTTCCCTGCAAAGCAAGCAATTTGCAGCCGCACTGGGATTTATTGGCTGTGTTCCAATACTCACCGTAGACGGCTAAATAGAGAACTAAATGTACGGCGGCCATCTTAAGTCATATTCCGAATTCTCACGTAGCTGGTAAAATAGACATCTCCGAGAAGACCGCCTCGTAGACAAATACGATGCAGGCTACTTTGCTGTCTAAACAAGATGGCGGGTCAGCGAATCGCTCAGATGGATCGAATCTCGCCGGGATGGTCGTCTGCACACAAACACATGCTTTCACGGGCGCTCAATGTAACACTTATTTGTTTGTTTTTATTTCAACACGAATTAAGCCAGAAATTACAGCTGTTACGTTTGTTTGCTTTAGCTCTTTTCTTCTCGATGCGAGTTGGCGCATAGTCGCTTGAAAGCCGTCTAAATGTGTTCTATTTCTCGGACCGTGCATGGGCTCGTTTCTGTCTTCTAAGCAGTTTTCCTATAGACTGTCTAGGTGCTGTCTAAGAATTGGAACACAGCGAACGGTCGGCCCGAATTCACGCCAGACGCTTACACGAACACTGCAACATTTAAATCATCGTCGCCCTTGTCCTTCGCTCAATCCAAGTGAGGTTCTCGGCTGGAGGAACGCTCTTGCCTACAAAAAAACGAAAAAAAAAACTTTTTTTGTTTTCCGACATTCCAATCGACAACACACAGTATTTCGTACAGCAACAATTCGCACATCGACCATCTTACAGACGCCATCTTTGTCACTGTTGCCTAACTTGGCAGCGCCCCCTGTACTTTGTTTTAGCTGTGAATAGACCTTCCACGCGTGCCAGATAGGTGGGTACCATGCCGCCTGCATGGGCACCCGCGCAAAGGTAAGATTTCATGCCTATTGTTTTTTCCCCGCCGCTTGCGCCTTTTTGGCTTTATAGTCGCCGTTTGGGTTGTTCGTGACCTTTCTTAATTGTGTCCGTGTTTGCACGTTCCCTCTTTCAATGTGAATACGTACCATTGGCTTTCTGTTATTCGGTTAGGCTATCTCTTAGTCGAGGCGGCACTTTCCGTCAGTATTCATATTAACGCGAAAGCCTTAATTGGATGCCTCGTCAAAAGCGAAAATTGACAGTCGGTTCCGCAGACGAGAGACCAAAAAAAAACTTATCATCCCGAGACTACGTCGCCATATTACATCAGATCATAGATCGCCGAAACTTTCGACGTCACTGACGTCATTACTATCATCATTTTCACACTACGTACGTCAGATGATGACGTCATGCGTCGCATGACTACGCATCAATTCGTACTTTGCTCAAAGGCACGCTGATCACGGAGGCCGTGTTAAGCCACGTTAGAGAGAGATAGAGAGAGAGAGAGAGAGAGAGAGAGAGAGAAATATAGCGACGCAATAATCAGGCAGGGAGGTGATACGGATCCTGAGTTTTTCAATCATATGAGTTCCGAAACTCCCCGTAGGCTCCATGTACCGTAATCCGCACACCATTTGCCGAGATGGCGGAAGTGTGCAGATTGTCGCGTCATGTGTTGATCAGAAAACCAACTAATAAACACAATATTTTCTTTTTTGTTATTGTTGTCGTTTATTAGATGGTGCGACAGTGTGCTATACCCCCGCATGATCGTCCAATCGCGTGTCCGGGTTTTGGAACACAGTTTCGCAGCTGGTATAATTCTGATCCGGATGCACGTCCGGTTTGCTACCCTGTACTGGGAGAGAGGGATAAAAGGAGCTATAAGAGAGACAGAGGAAGAGAAGGGAAGAGAGAGACAAAGTCACGAGCACATTCGGGGGGGGGGGGGTGCATTCAGTCAACAGGCGGTCACTCAGGTTTGGCGAGTTCAGAAAGTTCAGCATTGCTTAAGTTACTTCCTGTGCTCCCAAAGCACATGCTCAAGGCACTAGAATATTTTGTACAGGCGCAGAAAGTTTTCGAGGGGTAGTGGGGTGAGATAAATACATTGACAGGAAGAAAAATAAGACGACTTCTGGCTTCGATGTCGTCTTTAGGTGAATGCACAAGAGACCCTGCGACTTTTTTTCCCCTCGGTCACCGACGCCAACTCCTTCGACAATCAGCCCTATGGCGTCGATGTTCAGCGCCTGTCCTTGTCTTCTTCGAAGGTTCCGGGGAAAAAATCGTTAAGATGCACGCGTCCGTAACGCAACATTGTAGCTTAACTTCGTTATATGTAACTTCTGAAGCCTCCGCATGGAAAGCGAGGAACCCCGCGGAATGCATCCTTTCGCACGGCAGGTAACCATTCCTTTTCCGGATCTCCTCGGACACATCCTTTTTCTCGGCTTCTCCTTGCAGCGCGGTGATTCACGCGCGGGTAAGCCACTTCTCGTATAATGATCTCCGTGTCACGAGTGACCTTTCGCTTTCCTTGGAGCTAACACGAAAGACAGAAACGGGCGTAGCAGACGAAAAATGTCCCTGTAGCAGACGACGCACGTATACGGAGAAAAAAAAAAGAGTTCGGGGTGCGGGTCTGGGCTGTCTGCGTGGTCGACAGTAAAGCGTGAGGTATTGTGTATGCAGAAGAGAAGAAAAGAAAGAAAAGGAAAGAAACGTAGGTGAGCTAGCACGAAAGAAGCAAATTCGTAAAAGTTCCGAGTGAGGAAGCACTTCTCGCCGATCAAGTGCGGCCTCGTTTGTAACCCGACGCCTGAAACAACTGCGTTGTGCCAACTGAAAATTCAAATAGCGCATAGAAATGGGATAGATGTGAAAGAGAAAACGCCTTTCGCCAACCACCGGCTGCTGCTGGCCGCTCAGTCCTCCGCAGGCTTCGTTCTTCGCGTTTTTGCATTTATTGGTCATTTAAATTCTACCCTTTCCCCCCTCTCTCCCGACACTTTCCTGCATCAGCACAACTGTCCTATTTGTCTCGTAATATAGTTCGGCCATCTTTTTTGGTTCTTTACTTTAATGCCGGTGGTTCCGTGCTGCGCGGCACCGGTGCACATTTGTTTCTCGATCCGTGCGCGAGCTTTCATGCCAAGCGGAGAGCTGTTGCTTTTCGATTTTGTTCTCATGAATAATGTAGCCGGGTGTAACTCTTGCCGCGGCGAGTGTCATTTTTCACCTCCCGGGGAACCGCGCATTAAAGAAAGAAGTAATAAGCAGGAAGGGAAGGACGCGCGAATTCTGGTACTAGAGCTCTGAAGAAACTGTTTGGAGATAGTAGAAGGTTGGGGGACGAGGGGGGTAGCATCGGGCTGTGCAGTTCATTGCGTGTGCGCGTACATGTTGGATAAAAAAGGCTGAGGGGGCGAGAAATGGTGCGTAAGGGTTAAACAATACGAAAAAAAGTGAAAGATGGCAAGCTGAAATTCACAAGCGCTCTGCGAAGGCAACGTGCACGTGCTGTAGCGAAAAGAGAAAATCCTTGTGAGAATTTGCAGCTCAACTTGTCACACAGGGTGGCTGCTCAAGATACGGCTGGGAACAGATGAAGTGAAGCTTGTATCATGTCAGCATAGGCTGGAAGTTTGCCGTAGCTGGCGTGCTAATGGAGGCTCATGGATGGAAGGGAAGTTGAAAAGAAAGAGAAAAAAAAAACATCAATCCACTAGTCGATCAATTGATAAAATACAGGTGGATTGCTTACCCTGTCAATGAAATAAGATGCGTATATTTTTCATACGAATTAGAAAAAGGGAGCCAACAGGTGGAAGGGGGGAGGTGTACTAAATCTAAATTACTGAATCTATATTACTGTGAAATTAACGTGGTAACTTGTGTGAGACTCACGCCAGCGTTATACCACACGTCTATAGTTCAAAAGGCCGCCACTAATTACGCTTTTTCATGTAGGCAGCCTGGTTGGTGGTGGAATACTAAGCGGTACAGGTACACCATGACAGCAGCTACATGGGAACCACCGGGGCAAGAATTATATACTCACGAACCGAAAACTGTGCGTGTCCTTGTCAGTCCCCAAAAATTTCCGAACAAAATGGTCAAGATTAAAGCGTCATGCATTCATGGCCGATAAACACATCCAGTGAGCCAAATCAGCGCTGTTTTACCACTTTTCGGCGTTTTTTTTTTTTTTTGTCAGACTCGAAATTTCATCATTAAGTGTGGGGTTATATTACAAAAGTTTAGAATGCAACAAAAGGCATCCCATAGTTTCAGATGCTATTTGGACCTCGCGTGGCAGTAATGGTTGTTCTAATTATGTACTGTACAAATGTACGCCCATTTCTTACGTAACAGTCCCTTCTGAGGAGGCCTTTAAAGGAATAAAAGCGACGTTCTCGCAGAAGAGTATGCATAGATCTTAATTTTTCTTTCTTTATCCATCATCAAATACAGAAGAGAAAAAGAACTAAGGCAGCTTTCACAATGGGCCCCGCCGCGGTGGTCTAGTGGCTAAGGTACTCGGCTGCTGACCCGCAGGTCGCGGGTTCGAATCCCGGCTGCGGCGGCTGCATTTCCGATGGAGGCGGAACTGTTGTAGGCCCGTGTGCTCAGATTTGGGTGCACGTTAAAGAATCCTAGGTGGTCTAAATTTCCGGAGCCCTCCACTACGGCGTCTCTCATAATCATATGGTGGTTTTGGGACGTTAAACCCCACAAATCAATCAATCAGTTTTCACAATGGGGCCAACCCTCAAGAAAGGACGGAGCTGGGCAACCTTCTTTGTTTTTCTTTGCCCTTCTTTTTCTTTCTTCCTCTGTTTATTTATGTTTCTCGTTTCCCGCTTTCTTTCCTGTCTTCTTTTATCTCAATATTTATATTTATTTCTTCATCTCTCCTTATCTATTGCTTTCTCTTTCTCATTTCTATTTTTCTCATTTGTTTGAATTACACTGCCTATATATCGCGTTTTTTTCCTGTTTTTATTTTTTACTTAATTTTTTGCCTGCGTTACTCAAAGCGCACTTGTAAATGTCTTGCTGCTGATGATGAGTGATTTTCATATTTAAGGCGCTCAAATAACAAGAGGAAGAAGACTCCTTTTTTATTATTGAAATGAAAATAAACAAAGGAGTTGTTGTCACCGTTACTTGGCGATGGCTACTCCTTTCCACTTGGTTGTTACAACTAAGGAAATAAAAAAAAAGAATATCATATACACACATTTGTAGAGTCCTACATAGGCGAGTCCGAAAGCTGTCATTTGGCCAGGACAAACACGTTGCCGCCACGCTCCCTTTTAATATAGTCCGCTAAGTCGGGGTCACAAATCTGTGTCTCTTCGAAAGAACGTTGCAGCACCTTCATCGCTTTGCGATTTATTCTAGATGGCTATGGGCCTAGTATTTTCTCCAATGCGTTCACTCGGAATCTGGCGTACGGGGTTCCTGTTCTTGTCGCCGTTGGTGTGTGTCGTGTTTTGGAGTGTCGAGAAACAGACGTCCTCGTCGTCGTGGCCGCATTAACATGCTGACGACGAGGACTTCCCCTTGGCGTGAGCTCGCGTTCAGTATGTGACTCACGAAGCGTTACGACAAGCGACGATGAACGCCCATTTCGACACACGACAGCTCTGCCCCCTACCGCACTTAAAAGCGATAACTATGAGGCGAAGTACTCATTGCCATCATTACAGGTTCATCCATGTCCCAAAACGACGACGGTGATTACGAGGGACGCTGCATTGGAGGGCTCCGGAAATTTCGACCTTCTTGTGTTTTTATTAAGTGCACCAATATCGCACAGTGAACAGGTCTTCACTTTTTTCATCGCAAAGCGACCGCCGCAGCCGGCATCGAACCCGTGACCTTTCGGTCAGCCGCTGAGCATCGCAGCCACTGTTCCACCCAGGCGAAAACCTCGCTGGCTTGGACAGATGGAATAGCCGTTCGGTGACGCTGACGTTCCAAACTTCACAGCCAGCTTGACATATTTGATCAAACGAGGGAATTAGCGTGAGGCTATCACGGGACGACTAAAGGGTGGTCCTTCAAAATGCTCCGCGTTTAAAACATGCTTACAGCTGTTCCAATGACACACACACGGTATACGTATTATGTGGCACATGTATATTTATTTTGCCGGGCAACTACTTCGGGATCCGATGAGTTAAGCTTCTCCGCTCTACTGCACCGTTGAGCAGCATTTGCACTCTTCTTCTCCTTGGCTATACCACAGTGGCAAACGCCAGTCAGAGGCGCTATCAAGCGGCTCCAGTGCAGTGTCAGATGGCGACTGCACAGGGAAGGCGCGCGCGTCGGCGTCCGTATGTCTACCACGGCTATGACAGCACTCCTATGGAAAGCGCACACCGGCGGCGGCGATTCGCACGCGGCCGCGGCCGAGTGCGAGGGAGGTGCCGGCTCCGGTGCGTGACACCACTGATCATCTGCGCAGTGCATCGAATTGCGCGCACACCGGCGGCGGAGTATCATTGCGCACGCGCAGACCAGTGCCACGCGAAATTGGCTCAGCGAGGCCAGTGTAGCTAATGCTACAAAAGGCGATGGAATACCCTTTGTGCGCCTTTCGGTGAAATAACCGCCCTTGGAGACAAACCGTCGGCTGGCGATTTCCAGCGAGTCTAGAGCGAGTATTTTTCGGTGTGCGCAGCCAGCGTGTCGCCAGATCCGACGCATGACTCTCGGCGGCAACCGCCAAAGTGAGATGCGGCCCTATAAATCTCGCCGCCTGCAACAAAAAGCGCAGCCGGAACAAGATGTCCGCTCCCGCGGTGGGAATGCGCCCGGCGCGAGACTTGGCGACCTGTCCCGTGTAGCATTTCTCGTCCTGATAAAACATGCGTCCTTCTTGCGCCACCGCCGCGGTACGCCTTCTTCTTTCACAGTGCCTCCGTGTCTTTCTTTCTTTCTCTTTCTTTCTTTCTTTCTTTCTTTCTTTCTTTCTTTCTTTCTTTCTTTCTTTCTTTCTTTCTCTCTTTCTTTCTTTCTTTCTTTCTCTCTTTCTTTCTTTCTTTCTTTCTTTCTTTATGAATTTGTTAGCGTCATGGTCTTAGTTCAAGGTTAGACGAAGTATCTATCTACCTGTATACTATCTACGCGACATTGTTTCTATGAGGAACCAACGTAGCGGGGTGTCTTCAGGTAAATGTGCACGGCTTCAAATAGCGCCTCCGAGCCCATGATTGGTATGAATAATGATGTAAAACCCTTTGATCTCGGCTGCAGTGCACGTCCGCCCGAGATACTATAGAATACGCGACATATTTATTATGCGCATAGTATAATTCCAACTTTATAACGAAGAAGCATAACGATGATAAATGCACGTTGCCGGGAATGTATATATGATCCGAGAACTGCAGGACTGGTCAGATTGTGTTTGATATCACGTAATGATTTATTACCTACGGGTTATTCAGAGCAGTCTCGAATATTGTGGCCATATAGTATATGCAACGTTCTCGCTTCGTGCGAGTTGTTAGAGGCTGAAACGTGCAGCCTCGCTGGCTTCGGGGTGAACCGTAGCCCCCTCGCCTATTTGGCAGCTCCCACATTTTTGTCTCGATCACGCGTGCGAGCCTCGTTCCAGTGGCGGTGCGAGTTCAATACGGCCATCCGTGCGTGTAACGAGAAGCGCGCTCTGCGCTGCACGACGTTCTGATATAGAAATTTCGCCGACACGTTCTGCTCGCGGCCACAGGTGTTCTGAAACGGCGCGTTGATCTTAATGCTGTTGTCGCTTTTTCTGCTTCCATTCTCCGTCATACGTGCAGTGTACCAGCTCGCGCAATGTGCGTAGTTGCGTGCAGAATGGAGGGTTATACGCTACACTCATTTGTTTGTATTTGTTTACAAATACTGCTGTCTCCATTTCGAGGCATGGCAGGAGTGGGTACAGATACGAACACACACAACGAAGGAACACGCACTAGATTATACGAAACAAATAAGCAGCTATGACTAGATAGTTTCTCAACGAACGCTTCATAAGGTAATGCATGACGCGAACCATCCAGGTTGTTTCCTATTTGAGCCCCACCGTGGTGGTCTAGTGGCTATAAGGTACTCGGCTGCTGACCCGCAGGTCACTGGATTGAATCTCGGCTGCGGCGGCTGCATTTCTCATGGAGGCGGAAACGTTGTAGGCCCGTGTGCTCAGATTTGGGTGGACGTTAAAGAACCCCAGATGGTCAAAATTTCTGGAGCCCTCCACTACGGCATCTCTCATAATCATATGGTAATTTTGGGACGTTAAGCCCCACATATCAATAAATCAATCAATGTTTCTCATTTGAACTCCGCGCGTAGAAAACGAGAATTAAGAACAGTCATAGTGTGTCCTAAAAACAATGTTTCTTCTTTGGATTTGTCCTGTGCAACGTGGGTTAGGAGATAGCCCCTCGCGTTCTTGTAAGTCATTTCTGCGCAGCCAAATTTCCGTCGCTGTGCTCCCAAAGTCTTGATGTACACAGCGCGTTTAAATTGCCAACTTAGTCGCAACAGGGATTCTGTGCTGCCAAGTTGGTTCTATTTAGATTTTGCAGGTGAAATCGTTGTCAGACATGTGCTGATTATTTAGTTAAATAGGCATACTCATCGCGACACTTGTCTTGTCTTGTTTCTGGCCTGAAACTTGCCTTATTCGCAGCAAGTTCTAGCCTTGAAGAAGACAAGTGTACTCGTCAAAACGTTGGCTTGAACACACAACCTGTGTTTACGAATTTTGTTCATCGCAATATGTGTGCAACGTAGAAAGTGCGTACAGGTCTTGATTTTCCTTTAATCTTAACCGTTATTTCGTAGTGAAAAAAAAATTGGGGCAGCTACGTACTAGTGGCGGTAAAACTGACGAAACTGTGGAGATGATGTCCTTATTATGCGGCGGTGAGGCTGGGCCTCCCCGTCCCAACGTGGGAGCGACCCGCGATCCTACCCCTATAAAACGGGGGTGGAATCCTTCAGGACCCCAATAAAAGTTTTTCATCCATCCATCCATCCATCCATCCATCCATCCATCCATCCATCCATCCATCCATCCATCCATCCTCAACCTTTGTCACCTCCTCGATATGTTGTAGAACGCAAGACTGTGCTATACACTTACCCTCTCAGCTTATACCCTCATTTCCCTAAGCGTTGAATTGCGCAAACAAGAAGAGACGACGACGCAGACAGCTCTCTTTGCGCCTTCGTCTTGCGCAATTGTTTGCGCAATTCAACACTTAGTATCATAAAACACCAAACCTGACTGTCAGCCATTCTAAACCAATGTGAAAGTATCGTTTCGCACCCGATACTGTCACATTGATCGCTTTTGCACATGATAGTGTCAAATCGTCAGCAAGCTTAACACGAGTGCTCCGACGCGTGACCTGGACTATACTTTGACTGCACGATGCCAGCCACGACGCGCAAGGCGCTGTTGCAGAGATGATACCTCGGCATGTTTGTGTAATATCTCGGCAACAGAGCTCAAAGATACGCGACGCTAGCGTCAATCTAATTGTTTCAAAACGCTGCTGCGGAGTGTTCGTTTTACAAAACACCGAACATGGCTATTTTTTGCTTCACAATTTCCCCTACTCCTCATCATCACATCACTCATCGCCCATGGTCTGCCTTTGCTGGAAATTGCTTGGCACATGTCTGCTCTCGGTGCCGCATACCCACCCGAGCTTGTGCCAACGCCACCCGGAGTTCTGCCAAGGTTACTGTTGAGACATACATTGTAACATTGTGCGATTGTAGTCAACCACTTTTCACATGCTCGGCAGTGCTTACTCAACGACGAAAAAGTTCTGTACTCCTATTTGGCCGCGTGCACGCTACGACCAACGCTCTGAGCAGTAAATAAAGAAGAAACAAAAATAGCACATTCGGCATGGTCAAACGGGTTCGACTTCTCTCTCTACTTGTTTGTTTCTTTTGCCTCATTGGCCACAAGGTTACCACGGCACTGCGCGCAAAAGGCGTCCTGTATACGGTAGCGATATCGGCTCAGCGCGTTCGCTTTGCTTCGCTCCGCTGGTTCTCGCACTTCTCTGGCTTGCACGACTGCATAGTAGCGAAGAGAGCCAACCGCGCGTGTTAACCGAAGCCGCTGAGGGGGATAAGCGGTGCATTTCGCGCGAGGCGCCAAAGAGCGCGTGCGTCCAGAGGTCGTGATCGCCGCATCCCCTTTCCCCATATTTTCCTGTCTACAGGGGCGCCGGCGTATTACGACGGCGCACATAGCGTTTGGGGCCCGCGGCAGCGTGCTCAGTTCGTGTCGTACGTGCGTTGCGCGAATGCTCGCACGTTCTGAACGCTTTTACGTTCGTTCGTTCCGTTGTTTCTCCCGTGTGCGAGTGTGCGCGGTTTTATGTTTCGTTAGTTCGCCGCGGTAAGCGTGCGTTCGTGCACCTACACGCTTAAAGGCTGCCGTCCAGTAGGCGAAACGTTCACGAGAGTCGGCCATTGCACTCTTCACCCCCTCTTCCAAACATACCCCTCCAAATCCGCGCCTTTCGAACGCCGATCGTGATGGCGCCAGACGATCACGAGAGTAATGAAACGTCGCGTAACAGGTCGTTTCGGTTGCGGAGCACACTGTTCGGTAGCTAGCGCGAATAAAAACAAAGAATAAACAAGGCTGCTCGGGAAAGGGGCTTCTTTTTATACTCGGTTTCGAGTTCGCCGCTGGCACATACCGGGCGTGCGCGGCGTGGTTTCGGGTATTCGCTTCAGAGTGCGCGGTGGTTCGTCCATTAGTTACACCAGCGCCGCATCGTTAATTTGCCACCTTTACGTCGTGCTGCAAACAGGTACAGGAGAAGCAGCGTAGCAAAACTGTTTGGACACGATAATGATAAACCGCGTGTGTATTGCCGAGGTGGTCTTGGCACTCAGCGGTCCATACGAGCCGGAAGTTTGGTGTCACCTTCTCCGCGTGGCGCAGCGGCGGGTCTGTGACGCGTGTTTAAACGAAACTGGTGCGCCACGTAGCGAGAACAGGAACAAAAGTGAAACGTGACTTCTCAGTTTGCCTTCACCGCTGGGCCTGCTCAAGCTGCGTGGTTATATATAATGACGTGGGACGTCTCGATGGACTTTCTTGTTCGGGACGTAAAGTTTCACGCAAGTAAAGTAAAACGCCAGTGAATAATTTTTTATAGACACCATAAAAAATAAATGTGTAAGCCGGGAAACGCATAAGAGCCCTGAAAAACAGCAGAAACGAAGAAAAAATCAAGCAGTTTTGTCCTATAGTGGTATCAAGCGTGACGGAAGTGCGGCGCTGGCTAAACATCTTTGTTTTTCTTCGGTTTTCTCTTTTTGTCCGCCTCTTTTTTTCCATTCCGATTTCCTGTTTTCACTGCCCTTTCTATCTGCCTATTTCTATCCACTTCCATGTGTCTTCACAATTTTGTTTCTGTCTCTGTCTTTCTATTTCTCACTTGCTTCCTCTTTTCCCCATCTTTTACTGACGACAGCGTAAGACATAGCTGTAGGGTCTCTAAAGCGTTGCCCACATATCACGATCAAGGCGCTCCCTGAACAGGAAAAAAGAAGGCACCTCTATGGCGCGAGTGAGCGCCCACTATGCGGCACATGGCTGTGCTATTTGTGATTTTTCCGGCGTTACCCCAGGTGACGAGGACAGCGCACGACAGCCCGGGGCCCCTCCGCACTTGCAAGATATTTAATTGTACAGGACGTCATTTCAATGCTCGGAAAAATAGCGCGAGGTTGTCTCATGCGTTTACTCATGCCCGAGCAGCACAAAAAGTTTCTTGTTTTGTTAATGTTCACTAACAAGAAGAAGGTACAAAGGAACGAAACACGTCTCATATCTTTTTTCTCCCCCCCCCCCCTCCTCTCTGTCTCTCTTCTGATTTCTGCCTTTCCTCACTGCAGCGTCTTTCATCTGCCTATATATATATATACGGTACTCCAAAACAAGCGCAGTCCTTGTGTCCTCAGCTGGTTTTCACGGCGTTCCCTGCTTCTTTGCCTGTTTTTTTTCTTTCTTTCCTTTTCGCATCATCGTATGTACAGGGAAGCAGCAGAAATTGTCTCAGCCAGCAAGGCTTGTGGTACAGCTTCCGTAAAGTGCACACACCGTATACACACGCCACACTGCCGCAATGTCATGGGATCTGTCATGGGGATCTCCGGCTACTTGAATACAGCAGCATACCACCGGGTAGCTGCATGGCCGGCTCTATTTCTGCAGTCAGAGCCCTGCGGAAAGTTCGTGCCTCGCTGGGCTGCGTCTTCGTCTGTTGTTTATTTATTTATTTATTTTGCCGCTGCCAGCTTCACGCTTGCGAATGCTTCGAACTTCCTGTTGCCTGTGTAACACTTACAAGCACTACAAACCGGCAGTGATGTTATACGGTTAGTATACGCAAGAAGGTCGGAGGTTCATTTCCCCGTTGCGAGGATCAGATCCTTTTGCATGTGAATGGTATATATATATGCTGGATATTGTAATATTACATCCATTATTTCTTTGTTCTTGTGCCGAAGACGAGGTGTTTCTGGTGGTAGAGTTACCTTACCGTAAAGGCACTTGTTAAGATACCCATCCAAAGAATTGCTTTGTCCATTATGTACCAGCTATAATAGCCCATTCTCGTACGTTCTTCTGTTTAGTACAGTGCTATCGCACTAAAGCAGATTTTTTAGATTAGCGCCGTTCCTTTTTAATGCAACGTAGCTTAATCGTTACCTATTGGTCTAGTGCGTGGTTTTCATCACGCTGTCCAGCTAAAATACGATATCATAAGCTTTCGATAACTTATGCAACGAGGTTCTGCTTAATCGGACTATAAGGATCTTTTGTCTGGCGGAATGAGAGTCCTGGTTTGAGCTAAAGCTCTCAACTTGACACATTAACTCGAAGCATTGAAAAAGCTGTGGCAGAATAGCCAATGGCAGTGCGAGTTACTTCAACACCCGTTATTCTAGTGTTACACTTCCTGTTGCTTGCATGCATACATTGCCGTGTGATCGTGATGGTGAAAAGGCGGCAGTCTCACTGTTCAGGATGAAACTCTCTTGAAAGAATTAGGCCCACTAAAGGAAAACTAAAAGTACAGGAAACTCACGATGTACAGTCGTCACCAAGCTTAACCGAAAAGCTCCACAGTGCTGATGTCCGGAAATGGTTTGATTGAAACCAGTGCCGCATAGCTCTGGATTCTGTTGCCGAGATACTACAGGTGCATGCGGACATACTGTATCCAAGCGTACCGATGTATTATATCGTCAACAACGTCCAACGCTTGATGAATGGCTGTCATCAGCCGAACCATGCATGCGGTTTAGGCTCGCTGATGGCTGTATGTGGTAGCGACGATGACAGTCGTCGACCGTCGGCATTGTGCTCGTCTGTTAGATGCGTCGGCTTTTGTACCTTTGTCGAACCTTACGGCGCGATCACAGGAGCTTGCGATAGCTCTAATGTAAACTCGTGTCCTCTGCGTAATCTATAGCATAAGAGCCTAAAATAATCGCGAAGTTTCTAATTAGTGCGGAGGGGTCTGCGACGAGCAGCGGTAACAGTTCTCGTTCGTAAAACCCATTCACATGAAAAAGAAGAATAAGTGCGCATGGAAATATTGTCACCTCCCCAGTCTTGTTTCTGTTCAGATCCATCACGCATTTCCTTGAATGCTTTGTATGACCATGTCGAGATTATTAAAATGCTGAACTATAATCTACTCACCTTTGTCTTTTTGCTTGCAGGAAGGCTGGCGGTGACGATGGAACAGGAGCCGCGGTCGTCCAATCACGGTCAGTCCTATTCTGTTTATTTATCTTGCAGGTGACGAAGGTCAAGCACGGGCGCCACTTGCTGAAAAGAAGTTTCGCGAATGCTGACTTTGTATTCGTGTGATCAAACGAGGTTGTTTCACACGCAGGGGCTATGACGTGTTGATCGACTGCACCAATCACACTACACATAAACATTGACTTGATCAAAAACTTAACCTGGTGGACCCAGGGCGAATACTATGCCCGTGGCCATCACGGATAAATAAAAAACAATAAAATGCTGTGATGTTGTTGTTTGTCAAGACAGTAACACTTGTGATCACTATTTAGCGAATTGATTGAAAGAGGGCACTGCGACCGTATGCGTGCTCTGCTAAAACGACAACTTTGGAACTTGCCAAATGCACAATGTATGTGCATATATGCTCTTTCTGTTACATTTTTTATTTTCATTAAGAAAAACCAAGTGAAAAGAGGTAGCCGTCATCTATAAAGAACAGCTTATATTTATATATGTTTACTTATATGAGAAACGGACATCGTCTTGTTTTTTATTTAATTAAAGTAACTGTTGTATTTTATGCCAGTTTTAGTTCTCGTCTTGCTCAAACTTATTTGCGCTGATATTAATTTCGAACAGCGTTGCCTTATACGACAGAATTTCAGATGAAGGTGGAAGGTTTAATTGGTGGGTTCTTGAACTGAGAATTCCAAAGTAGACGACGCCCAGAATGTTCTATTATCATCCTTGTTGGACGAGTTCGCATTGCTGTTGTCTGAATGTTTGAGTGCAATAAAGTTAAAATTATTACATTCTTGCTGTAATCGCTAATGTGATCAACCACTTTTGGGGTTTCTTATTAATGATAAGAATTATTGCTCCAGAAAGTAAGTTTATGGAAAATATTCATGAAATTCTCAATATCTTTCACTAATATAAAGTATGTCTGCTTCCTTTGTTGCATAGATTTTAGAAAAAGAAAAGAATGACTAAGCATCAACAGAAAGAAATTAGAAACAAAAGGTAATATGAGTGCCATACCTCAATAATGGAAGCTTAACAAAGGTTTTAGGTATTCCAGCGTTTATAACTAAAGTGTCAGTGAGCTATGATTGAGTGACGAACTTTTCCTAGAGTAAATTCAAGGCAATTTTGTTACTTTTCGAAAGTAATAATAATTCCATGTAAATGCGATTGGTCAGCTTTAATTATGTTAACCACATTTATGAAAATATAAAATGTTTAAGCAGCGTAATTTAATTTCATATTATGTCCACATCTGCCATCTGTGATAATACTGTATGACGCTCATGGGGGCCCTAACACAATCCGGTCATTGTAGTGTGTACACGTACGCTCCGCTATCTCTCCATCACGAAGTCACGTCTTCGATTCCTGGTCGCATTGCCGTAGAGAATGTCGTTATTGTTGAGCTCTTTCGCAACTGTATTGCTGTTCTCTTTCACTTTCAACAGGCCATCCTGTGGCAGGCGCGTAGGCAGATTTTGTTTGTTTCTTTTTTTTTTGGGGGGGGGGGGGGCGAGTGCACCGCCTTGGTCTGGGGGCGAGGCAAGATTTAGTGCATGGAGTGTCGCTTTGTGCTCCGTATGCCATGGCAAAACTAAAGGAGAGATGGGGAAGGGCACGGGCCTGGTTTGCTACCCCTCGGCTACGCCACTGCGCTGTGGTCCATAGCCGGCCCTTATGACAAGAAATACTCTCACGTGTACGTGTAATCTGCAAGTGGACTATGTAAACTGTGAATAGGAAACACTAACTTATTCTCAGAGTGGTTAAGGACCAATTAGCTAGAATTGTATACGCAACAACGACTATGTTCTTCATGTTGGCACTTGCACTCCTTTGACAAAGTATTCCCTAACTACACCGTACGTACTGCTATTATTAGTGTGTTGTTTTATTAGGCTACTGTATTACAATCTTCTAATATATTACCACCGAATTGATGTACATTTTTTTGTTTATTACCCTCTCCGTAATGCTCTGAGTCTTTGAGGGTACAATAAATTCAAGAAATCTGTTCATTCGATTAGCAGAGGGATTGAAATCTTGTTACAAATGTTGCAATACTTCGTCCTTCCTTGTCCTGTTCTCGTCCAAGCTTCTTTCGCGCAGCGCCTTGCTTAACCTAGAACCATTTATCATTGCTGAATAAGTTTCGTGTTACCCTCGTCCACCCGTTCAAGGTATCGAACGGCCAGACCGGCCGCTCCGTGTCGCCAGGCGATTGCTTCGTTTCGGATAGCCGAGAACTTCAACGAAGAAAATAGAAAGCGAGAAATGACGGCGAGGAAAAAAAAACAGAAATGGGGACAAAATAAGCGTTTTGCGCGACCTTGGTGCGGTACCATCTCGTCGTCGTCGTTCTTTTTTTCCTTGACCCTGGCAGTGGATTGCGAGCAGCACTGTCGCCGACGTGGAGCAGGCGAGATGAAGGCCAGGGATTGCGAAACTCGACGAGATTGCATCACGGACGCTTGCACCGTGCCGGCCTCGCCTCGCGCTGTCTTTCGACAGCACGAATGTGCCGGTCATGTATTTGGCTATTTTACCTATCTGTTTCTGTGCCACCATATTGAGATGTTAACCTAGACATCTTGTATGTCGTTAAACACTTAAACTAATAATGCGACAGTTAACGCACTCGCATGAAGACGTTTGTGTTGGGGCATTCGACGTTTCACTACATTATCAATGCACGTCACGGTATGCGAAAATGCGAGAACATTTGTTTAGCAGTCCCAGACAGCAGCACCAACCGTGTCTAACGTTAAATTGTCTGTATGCGTACGTGCTCTTGTCGTAGTGCGCGTTAACCTAATGGTCGCTGCCACATGGTGCACCCTTAGATGAGCAAACTGTTTGCTTATAAGTTATCTATTGCAAATACCCACAGCGCCCGAGTAGAGTATTATGGCAAGGGATTCATTACAAATGTAAACTTGAGAAACGGAGCGTCACAAACAGCAGCATCCAACTTCCTTATTACGAAAGCACAACCATCACGATAAAAGAGCAAAAGAACGCATTCGATACTAAGGAATAAAACATCTCATTACACACAATTATTATTATTATTATTATTATTATTATTATTATTATTATTATTATTATTATTATTATTATTATTATTATTATTATTATTATTATTATTATTATTATTATTATTATTGGTGTGCATACAAACGAAGACCATATTTTGAACTTTGCGTAAAACAACACACTGGGGGTATTATCTATCAGAATCGCGTAAAGTTACCTGTCAAGGAGTTATAGGGTAATTGTTTTTAGGCGGGTATCTCTTTCCAAAGCAAATTCTATTTTTCAACTATTCTTGGATTGTAAACTTCAATACATCGCTTCGACATTGCTCGGGCCTTAATTTCTTTGAATTTACGAGCCCCTAAGAGTGACAATGAGGTAGTTGTAAGTATATGTTCTTACCGATTCCTGTGCTACCACTGCAGATCTTGTGTAAATCATTTGACCTGACTACGGTTAAAGCTTTTAAGGTGACCGGTGTGTGAACACCACTCGCGTTGAGTCAATTCCTAGTCGCGAGTTTGAAACGCTTGTTCAACCGGGGCTGTTGCGTGTGAGGGGAGAATACGAAACTATCAAAACCGTAAGTTGGGCCGTGGGGTATAGGGATCTATCTTTAACCTGGTTATAGCGCAACGTGACTACAGAAGGACTTGAAACATATGTGCACCAATTCAGTGTTCTTCAATAAAATATCAGCAGAGAGTCAGCGCCGTGCTGCAAATTTCTACCTTTTGTCCTTGTCTCTGTTGCGCTGTAACCAAGCTAAGTTCGACATGGGCCAAGTTAAGTATACTAAGGCCTCGCCACCTGAAGTATTGAAAAAGGTTTTTCTGCTCATCTTTACGGAAAGATATAAAATGTAGAAAAGGGGAACAAGCAAGGAGAGAAAACCGCTTCGTGAAAGTAGTTGAACCTCTAAGTAATGCATGTAAATACAACGAAATTCTCTACATAACGAAGTATTTCGCCTTTCACAACTTCGTGACTATAGAACGCCATGTATACTTTGAACCTCAATATAACGAAGTGTGTTCATGGGTGATTTCAATATTTCGAAGGTTCAGTGCTGGCCCAGAAAAAGACCGACCCAATAAATGGAAAGTTATGCTTCGTCCAGGGGCCGTACGGCCGAGTTGCACTTATTTTTGCAGACACGTCATGGTGCACTGCGTTTCACGCGTGAACTGTGGTCGTTGTCCGCCTAACCCGTGCAGCGTCTAGTAGTTGCGGTCGTCGGATCTCATGTTCCACAAAATTTTATTTTTATTGAGTTATTGAAGCTAGATTCCTTGTGATGCCATGTTATGAGTATTGGACGAAATATACGTTGCTGAAGATTTAAAATTTCAATTTAACGAAGTTTTGATACAACGAAGTAAATTGACGATTTCATCGACTTCGATCTATCAAGATTCAACTGTTCTCGCGGTGCGGGCATTTCTGATCTTTCTTTTTTGTTTGTTTTTCGCATTTTCCCGTGTTTTGCGTGGAAATTGCCGACAACCGTTGAGGCGACGCACTTGGAAACTTTAGGCGAAAGCACACGCCAGTGCAAGCCACACGGGGTAGGGACGAGCAACCCAGACTACGACGACGAGGCGAAGCGACACGTAGCGGATCACGCGTGGACTAACGGCGTGCACCCCTGCATCCCCTCCCCTTTCTCCGGCAACGTCGCCATCCCCTGCTTGTACCGCCGTCCATACGACGCTGCAATACGGCACCGTACCGCACGGCCTGCGAAACCCAGTAGTCGCTTGCGAATCACGTCCGCACTAGTCGATGCATTAGCGCGATGATTCCGATGTGGCGCGTGATTGCTTTGTCGGTCGCTTTCTCCTCCCCGCACTCCCGCTTATATCCTGGTCTCGCGAGGTGGCCGAGAGATGCGCCGCTAGAATTATATCATTGCTATCTATCCCCCCCCCCCCCGTTCTCCTAACAGCGAATATAAGACAGTGTTTGTTCTCCCTTTCTGATCTGAGTATTTTTTTTTCGTCTGGTCTCCCACTCGAAGTGATGCCTTTTCGAACGGCACGCGTAGTGGCAACGTACATTTTTCTTTCCCTATGTGGCTCGGTGTTTTCACCCCCCCCCCCCCTTTCGGTGTAGTACATATGCTGTTCCCGAACGGAGCAGCGCGCGCGATATAATCCCATTGCGCTCCCTGCACTAGTTTTTTCCTCCAAACTCGAAGCGCGTTCGAGTGGCGCGGTGCATTCTCGCCGGAGCGTTCTCTGGCGGTGCGCGCGCACCCGTTTATTATTCAAACGCGCCGCGCGTCACGTGCTCGCGAGAATGCCGGCGCGGGTTCCCTGATTTGCATGATGGCTTCTGCACGTGTCCGCCTCCGATCCCGGTTTTCCCTATGTCGTTGCCTTCTTCACCGCACTGTCAGCGTTAGCTCCTGTGCGCCTAGATTTTTTTTTTTTCCGGTTCTCGTTGTTAACAGGGAGCACGCTTCTTCACAAGTTGAAAACACTTTCAAAGTAGGACGTTGCATGCTTACTTTCCTGATAGTTCCGTTCATCGCACTGCCGGCTTTGCATCTTGAATGAATACACAGCGCGAAAGAAAATGTGGACGAGCCGAGGAGCGATGGACAACAGCGTTGGCGCTCGAAAGTAAAATTTTATTTAGAAACAAAGCGGATATATGTAAGAACATGAAAACAAACGAGCACCATGCATGCGCAAGATGACAAATGTTGCTAAAAAACAACTAAAGGGCCCCTAAACCTCTCCAAGTTCGAATTCAGGACAGCAGTTTCATTCTATACCTTTACTGCTCTTCTCGCCAGCACTTTGTCTTCCTCGCCACTTATTTATTCATAAAACATGTGAAGTGTCAGCACTATGCTTTGAGCCAGTCAGGATATCACGCTTTCCGATAACACGCTGATATCTGCGCTAGCACTGGCGCCAAAGAAAACGAAGTGAACTCAGTCTATCGTGATAGCCATGCGAGGCAAGGCAGAACGGCCGCGTGATTGCATGGCGAAGCAGGGCTATAGGGGAGAGTTCTTAATATATATCTCTCGTATATCAATCAATCTAAGGGCTTATCTCATCGTGACGTCACGTGAACAAACTCCTGGCGTCACGAATTAGGGTGCAAAGACAAAAGAAGGCGCGACTAGATTAGCATACTCTACCGGGAGAGATTATCAGGCTCGTTATTTGTAATTGTATTGCGTCATGTTCACGTGTACTCTGTCACTTAAGGTTCTTAGCTAGTTTTGTCACCTTGTGCTTGTGTGATGATTGTTTGTTTTGATCCTTTTATGTCGGTTATTGTTTTCACGCTTTCATGAGACCTGTGTTTCAGCACTCGAGCACCATAACTGGTAGACTACGGGTATACACTGTATTTTAAGATAGCCAAATGAGTTGGCAAGACCTTAGTTGAACCTAGCAACGTCGACGGCACACCTAGAGAGATCCATCCGCACGTGAGGCCCCGCTTTCAGCAAAAGTTATTCCGCGGGAAACTGGTGATCCACTTTCACGCACAGGGTGCGCGGCTGTCACTTCGAAGTACAGCAGCTCCTTTGGTGATAATGGTGAATGCGATAATCGCGACTTTCACCTGCTTTCACCAACATATTTCAAGTATCGAGTGTTTTTTCCAGCCCATGATAGCCTAAACGTGAGAGAATAATTTTAAGTGTGGGACTGAATTTCTCTATCTTTTTTTCTGGTTTTCCTGTTAAAGTAAGGAAACGCTTGGTGTGGAAATTATTAAGGCATAATCTTAAAGAACCAGTTTAACAGTATAAACTGATTTGATCTTTCGCCATGCACTCTTAATCAGGCCCATTGCTAGGTGTATACAGCCAGGAAACCGGACATTTTTGGTCTAGTTTTCTGGGTATGCCCAGCATTTAACTAGGATCTGATTAAGAGTGTAGGGCCAATCGACTTCATAATTATGCTCTGCCGCCACGAATTGCAGACATACTGGTCTTAATAGTTGAATTTATTTGGCGTTCCTTTTGTTGGCGCCTTTTGTAATGGCACATATATTCTGTTTGCCCTGACGACTGCCCATGCTTTCGCGTTCGCTGCACCCAACTATCGCAGCGCGAAGCCACCTTCGCGTCTCTCCCCGCCTTGGCCGCCAGCGTTGTCACTATCGAGCCAATTCAGGGATCCAACTGCCGGCGAACGCGCACACTCCAAACTTGCACGTGCCGAGCACGCGTTATGGCTGCTTTCGGAGTCGAGCCGGAGCAGTATTGACTCGTCCCAACCGGCGTGCGACGTTAGACTGCGTGGACGTGTTTTTTCTTTGCGTCATGCGAGACGGAACTATACCATCACCCGACCGTGAGATGGTGAACGTGCGTTAACGAATGACCGGGGATTATACAGCGGGGCCGCTTGCTTGTGAGGCTGTGTAAGTGCAGCATACGCATATAGGCGGCGCGGGTGGATTCCCCGAAGCCTCCCTCTTTATCCTTCCTACATCTATATTTTCCTTTTTCAATTTACCATTTCCAACCGGACATGTATCGGGTTAACGTCTGTGGCTTATCTCTTATCCGCCATGGATAATCGGTAGCTACAGTAATGTTCTGCAGTGACATGAAGGTCACTGGTTCGATCGTGGTCATCTTTTTGAATCAGCAGATGGTATGCTTCTGATGTCTTGGCCGCG
Source organism: Rhipicephalus annulatus (assembly GCA_013436015.1). Taxonomy (NCBI): domain Eukaryota; kingdom Metazoa; phylum Arthropoda; class Arachnida; order Ixodida; family Ixodidae; genus Rhipicephalus; species Rhipicephalus annulatus. The sequence continues at coordinate 189,589 of WOVY01014832.1, read as the reverse complement.
ATGTCTTTTAATGTGCGTTGTCAGCCCACAATAAAAATCACCAGATAGTGAAAATTTCCTGATCTCTCCACTACGGCGTCACCTGTAATCGTGTCGTGGTTTTCGGACGTGAAACCCCACATAGTATTGTTAGTCTTATCTTTTTTTGTTTAGTTTTTCTTCCTTCCAGGTGCTTCTGCGGAGCTTTGCTGTCGTGCTGTTATGGCGAAAGCTTAATATGTCTCGCGGTAATATTTACCTTCAAAGAAAAGCCGGCGTGAGTGAAGCAAAAAATATCACGTGACCGCGCTAGCTGCCCGCACCCTTCGTATTTGCGCAGGTCACGTAAATTAAAAGCGTTTAAAAAGTAGCGTTCACGTGATAAAAAGGGCATGGTGGTATATCCACACCGAATGAATTTCGCCTTGAAGTCGTCTGAAGCCAATGCATTCCCCGCTTCTGTCTCTGTATCTCTCTTTTTGTTTGCGAAGACATCGTCTTCCTGGGCCTCCTGCACCGACAATTTGTTAAGGAGGTGTGTCTGCATTCTGAGCGATTTCAATCTCGTATATGCTAGAACATAAAACATAGAACATTAGTCTGTACTACTGATATACATAGAACATGTACATTAGTAGTACAGAATAATGCTGGCTACGTGTTGGCTGAAGTTTGGCTATCCGCTGTAATATCAGCATCATCATCATCATCGTCACCAGCCTGAGCACGCCAACTGCGGGGCAAAGTCCTCATCATTATGAATTATTTGACCCTTGAGGGCCCCTAGGGGCATTACGTAAGGAACGAGAACATTATGCAAGGGACGAGAATACAGGAAAAACAATGCCAATAACAAAATATTACAAATACATGAGCAATAGTTTTGCAGAAACTGAGAACAGACTTAAAAAATATACAAATATAAAAACATGTGCGCCCAAAATTTAGACATACAAGAGCACGGAATACAATGACTTTGGAGGAGTTTTAATGGGCCTCCAAGTTTAAGTGAGCTGTTAGTAGCTGTTTGAGTGCGTACGAGTCCCGCTTTGAGACGATGGCTTCCGGTAATTTATTCCATTACTTGATGGCGACAGGAAGAAATGAATTGTTTAATGCAATGGTCCTACCGAAAGGACGTTGGAGGCTTCAGGCATTAAATAGCCGAGAGTAGCGGTAGGGAAAAAGTAAGAGAGAGCCATGCAAGGGAGAAAAGACAACATACCTCTGTCAGCTAGATTCTGCAAGTCTAAAGACACTTAATAAACGTTATACTTTATGAGTGATTGAATTGGGCGTGGTAAACCGGACACCCTTATTCAGAATGGTTTCCAACAGATTAATCAAATAAGTTTGGTCAGGGCTGCAAATGAACGATGTGTATTCGACCTTCGTACGAACGAAGGTTACGTACGCAGCCAGGTAATAATAATAAGTGATTTATTTCAGACGCAGAGTGAGTTTTGGATGGCAAGGCAAAAGGCAGAACATTGTCTGCCCGACTAAGGCCTTGCCACCCGTACATCTTCAACAGTGTGGCAGCATAGAATGCAAAAGCGTACACGAAGTTTGTACAGTAGAGTAACAAACATAAGTTTGTTACATATAAATGCAAGAAAAAACTAACACATTCCAAGAAACAAATATTTTCTATATGCTTACACAATTTGTGATAACAAAAAAAATGTGGCAATCTAGAAACTGACATGTAGAAATGTAGAAACTGACAATGTAGCAAACTAAAAAGATAATTAAGCATAAAACAATTAACGAAAACGATACGTCAAAAAAGAAGACACCTAACAATAAATTCACTCACTAACAGAAAGGAAGTTCTCTCCCATGTTCCGCCAATTACCCTGTCTTGTGCTTTCTGCTGCCACGTTATACCGGCAAAAGTTCTTAATCCCATCTGCCCACCTAATTTTCTGTCTCCCTCTCACGCATTTGTCTTCTCTTGAAATCCGACCAGGTATTTTCAATGACCAGCGGTTATTCTGCCTACGCGCTATGCGTGCGCGGCCCATTTGCGTTTCGTCTTCTTGGTTTCAACTATGCATGATATCTTTAACCCCAGTTTGTTTCTTGATCCACTCTGCTTTCTCTCTGTGTCTGTTGAAGTTAGACCTATCCCTTTCCTTTGCATCGCTGGCTGTGCCGTCCTCAATTTAAGTTGAACCCTTCTCAGCAACATCGATCGTCTTCATGTGAATCTCTTTCTAGCCAGACAGCAATTAAAGTTCTGTCCAAACGAGTGAACAATAGCGTCACACGAGTTCTGTGTGTCGAGAACGCTTGCAGTATAAGCACATTGTGATCTTCTAATCCTCATGGCTTTATACTTCGGATAACCTTCTCGCCCGTCCCCCGTTGTATATATATATATATATATATATATATATGTCTAGCCCAAGGCTTTACAATGGGCCAGTTTGTCTCTTCGCGAAGATATGGGTTATAACACAACGGCAGCGTTGTCAATAAGGATAAATATATTAATGTCCCAACATTTACAGGTGGGTTCCTCCGTACACTTCTATAGAAAATGGCTGTCCACCCCACAGCAGCTTTGGAAAGTGGGCACAGATGGATGGCGATGCACATAAAGATTCCCGCAGCACAAGCAATTTCTCCCACAAGAAAAGAAGGAACTGGCAGCATTGCCTTGGTATTTTCTCGCATGGTATGAGTATTAGGTTGATTGGAATAAATCCGCAACGCGCTTGCATCGAGGACGGCTGCTCGGGTCGGCATACGCTAATATCACCCCGCTTAGTAAACCTAGTGCTGCTTTTACGCTATCAAACTGCTTTCCTCTGCGTTCCCCTCACTGCCAATCTTCCCTCGTAGGCATAGCAAGCATCCGGAGTTGAGCCTAATGCGATGAAAGTTTCACGTGGCAATTTCCCACCGCGTTCTTTTCCACTACCGCTTCCTCTCGTTATTTTATTCGTGTTTTTAATCCAAAGGAGTTCACCGCCCGTACACAGCGCGGTAACTTCTACGTGGTCATCAACGTAAGAAACTCCGAGTCAATCACATCAACGTTTCCGGCCCTCGCTATAGTATCGGCGTCCTCCGCAGTCTCCGTCTAACTTTCCGCAAAAGATTCAAACTCATTGCGCGAGAGGGAGAAATGGCTTGTACATCAACAATTTCACCTCTGGCTGTGATGGGATTAAGTCCTCCCCCGCAGGCCCTGAGGGTCATGTATAAGGTATTGGTCGAAGAAGAAGAGCGTTTCTTCCGCTGGGCTCCTCTTCGTTTTTAACATTTTTTTCTATCTCTCTTGGTTTTCTGTTGTTCTTTTTTTTTCGATTACACTCCCGCGGTCGTCCCGAAGGGCTGCTCGTCGGGCCAGGTTTTATAGTCGCGTGAATAATGCAGCGATGCTGATCTGTGCTCTCCGAGAGTCACTCGCATCGTTCTTCGGTGTGTACACTAGGTGGCGTGCGGCCGCAACGATCGCCCGAGACCCCTCCCCCCTCTCTTTTCCAGCCCCTAGTTACGCACCGCTAAGGCCTTTCTCCTGGCCTGCACCTCGTTCCCGCAAAGTGGCCCATAAATAGGCAGCTGCCACAGCAGGGAACATCTCGAAAGAAGAATAATAAAAAAACCACGCACTGATGAGCCGATACGGAAGCCAGTGAATAAAGAAATAAGAAACAAACGAGGAACGCGCAGCTTCCAGTGCAATCGACATAACCGGGGCACGTGAGACAAGCATCACTAGAAAAACTACGCAAAGCGCAGAACGATTAAGCGCTGAACTGCCCGCTCAAGCGTCTTCGTCGATACTCTATAGCTTCCACGTGTGGGAAAAGGGCGTGCGAGAAGCGCAAGAATGTGGATAACACTGCAAGATTCGAACCAGCAAACCCAGCACTATACGGTTCGCGATGGTATGGCAGTGCACGAACGCGGGGAATCGTTAGTTCGGGAAGTACACTGATGTGAAATAGCGCCAGGCATAGAATGGAAGGGAGTCGAACCTGACAAAGGGTAAGTGATGGGAATAGCACCACAATATGAGAATAAGCAGTGGATTACAACGATAAATATACGGGACTAACTAAGTACACAAACCTTCGGGAAAAAAAAAACAAGTGCAAAAAAAAGGGCGCAGACCTTCTTTGTCCTGCAGTGTCTATTCAGCGCTGTTTTCTAGTGGAAATCACGAGCTTATCAGCCCAAATGAGTACCCGACTGGAGAATAAGCAATTGCAAGTGAGAAAGAATTGTATCACAAGTCCAGATACTTAAACAGAAATACAGAACTTTTACGTCTCAACAGCGAAAAACGGTGGACACAGGAAGAGATGTGTAGGCAGGATGGACGCTAAATATCAACTTAACGTTTGCTGACACAAATGGATCACAATCAACACACGTGCGCAGAACATACAAAGAGATGCAGGTGATCTTGCACTTGACTGTATTTTCATGCAGTTATATGCTACCACAGATACCTGCAATGTCTCTTCAGATAACGCTTTTCCTTGGCATACGAAAGCCAGTGAAGGTGACACACTCAGCTTATGCTACGACTTGATTCAGTAAGCCTCATAGATTTCGCGAACTTGCTGAATAGTACTGCTGCGAGCAGATATATAAACAGAAGAATGCAATCAAAACATGATGTACATTGTTGCTGACGAGAGCGAACCAAACTATATGCGTAGGTCCAGACCTATGGGTGTAGCGCGTAATGCAGCAACAATGACACACACCACGCAGCACAACGTAACAGTGTTTAGGCAAAGCAGAGATACAACAGTCGAATCTGCAGGCCAGGTGAAGGGTGCGGGACGGTAGCCGACAGAGAAGCTATAAAAACCCGGCACCTGGCCGCGTCGACGCAAGACAGCGTACAAGGGGGAAGTAATGGAACGTTAAAACGCTGGTCCGGCGAGCTATAATGGGAAAGGGTTAGGATTGACCGGCCGGGATGCGGGCTGTAAAAACCGGGCACCCGGGCTCATGTGCACGTTAACGGGATCTTTGCATCTCCTGGGATGAAGAGACGCTGAGCTGCTCGGTTATGCGTGACCGTATGCGGCTTCCTTTTATAGCGGCTCATTGACTGCAGGCTTTGCCGCGCGCGGGGGGAATGTGGCCGGTGTGTTTACGTGCCACGCGGACAGCATAAAAGGTGATACCACGGGGTTCGGCTGTATATGCCTTTGGCCGATATACTGGCTCGCATAAAGTGGCGGTTGACAGGTTCAACTATTGTATATTGATCGGTTAATATATCTATCTATCTATCTATCTATCTATCTATCTATCTATCTATCTATCTATCTATCTATCTATCTATCTATCTATCTATCTATCTATCTATCTATCTATCTATCTATGTGTATGTATGTATGTATGTATGTATGTATGTATCTATGTATGTATGTATGTATGTATGTATGTATGTATGTATGTATGTATGTATGTATGTATGTATGTATGTATGTATGTATGTATGTATGTGTAAAGTTTGTATGTGCGTTTCCTTTACATTTATCTCTTCCGAATTTGCCTATAGGACTTCGTGTTCCCAGATAATGCACATTCAGTTCCGAGGACAGCAGTGTAGTTCCCTTTCAATTCCCGTGGAACATGTTTGTTTTGATTTCAGTTACCGTTTTTCGGTTACTTTCTCCATAGGTGTATTGCACTGTACTGCTTCAAACCGGTATACTTTATATTCCTCGATTCCAGAACGCGTCACTGAGTTCGCTTCAAAATTCTCCCCTTTCGGTTTTATCTCTCATCTGTCCGATCCCTTTCTGTAATCCTTCAGCGAAAGGTAGCCAACCAGAAGCTTTTCTCATTAACCTTCTTGCCTCTTGCCTTTCTGGATCACTGCCGTTCCTGCCTTACTTGATTGTGCACGTTTTCGCACACGCATTGCTTTCATTAATGCTAAATGCACACAAGTAGTGAAGGCAGGAAATACTTCTTTCTCTGCTGACGTGAGCAATGTGTCGATCAAAAAGAGGCATGTGCTTGCACTGTTGTGGTCTGGTGTGTGTTAAGGAACGGTACGTGGATCATAAGAGGGTCGCGAACAATCTCAGCGCAGCGCTCTCGAATGAGCAGCATTAAGATGGCCGGAGCTGTGTGTCATTGTTTCAGCACGATATGGGTCCACTATTCTGAGAATTTAAGCGATACCGATTCCCGTGGTAACACCCTCGCACCAGCTTCTTTCACAAATCTCTTTATTATAAGGAGCGTTGCATGAGAAGTCGCAGGGTCGCTTAAGAATTCGCCTAAGCCGACTAGAAGGAGAAAAGAGTCTTCATTTTTAACGTGATAGCGTGAGAAAGCTCGTTTCGCAGAAATTACAGCGTCGACGTGTCGACGTCGTGTCGGCGTAGGCGTCGTTGATTGCGAGCGAAAAATCGCCATCGTGTCCGTGACGAAAACATCAAGAAAGTTGCAAATAAAGTAAATAATGAAAACTTCGGGATCCGCGGAAGAATCGAATACAAACTGTCTGCGTTGTAACCAAATGTTCTACGACGGAACCACAACATTTGTTGAAAATCATTTTTATAATACTGAATGAATATCATGTAGGGAAACGAGTCTTCTTAACGCATCATACGTTGCATGGTAGAAGCTTAGAATCGCGTCAAGGGTCAGTAGATGTAAGTTGAGAAATTAATGGGTGTGTTAAAGGCCCACTTATTACAAATTGATGAGACATTTAATCATTGGCAGGGGCAGAACCAGCGAATGGCTTCGTATATTTAGTTTCGCGTGTTGCCCTTCTAACCCGGCCCTGCGCTGATTCGCAAAGGCAATAATTATTGCGTATAGTAGACTCTCAACGATTGCACTTGCATGAGGCGGCCAACGATACTTCGAAATGGCCAATGTTGAGCGCACAGTCATTGGTTTCCTTACGGCACGGTCGAAGCATGCAACGAGAGCTGAAACACTTCATGCAGAAGGCGATGTGCAGCAGGCCTATAGCTGTTAATTACGCTCTCGCGATCTACTCTTCAAGGCGAAGCTCAAACGTCCTTCTTTCTCTCTCTCTCTCACGCGATGTATTAGTCCTCGGCTACAGACGTTGGAGCCTTTGAAGAAAGTTCCACCCTGTAATGAACATTGTTTATTTATAATTAGATCTTTTCACTCTCTCTCTTCCTACCCCTTTCGAAAGCTTTCATGCAGCTGACCTGGTTTTGCACTGCTTCCGTGATCGGCCCAACTCTGCCCAAGCGATGCCGTTATGTGATGGTTTCATTACGGGAAGACGGCCTTTTGTACTTTGCCCCGTTGCGGTGGTCTAGTGGCTAAGGTACTCGGCTGCTGACTCGCAGGTCGCGGGATAGCATCCCGGCTGCGGCGGCTGCATTTTCGATGGAGGCGGAAATGTTGAAGGCCCGTGTGCTTAGATTTGGGTGGACGTTGAAAAACCCCAGGTGGTCGAAATTTCCGAAACCCTCCACTACGTCGTCTCTCATAATCATACAGTGTGGTTTTGGGACTTTAAACCCCACACATCAATCAATCAATCAATCAATCAATCAATCAATCAATCAATCAATCAATCAATCTTTCGTACTACTTGTGTCAACACCTACGCCGCGGCGGAACGCTGGTGATCAATTTTCCGTTTTACGCTGAATTTAAATGCTTTCGGCCTTCCTTCATTGGTTGATGGAGAGAGCTGCGGTTCGTTTATTCTTTTTTTTTTCTACCCCCTCTTTCGCGTATTTCTATTTTTTAGTACCCTCCTCCACTTGCGCTCTCGCGGGGGTGTATGTATGTGTTATGGTTCACTCAGCTTCGCACGGTGAAGCGCAACCTCCGTTGCCAGCCTGATTGAATTACAGCACGGAGCTGAATGTTCGACATGAAATATGCAGCCCCGGATGGTGACCCGTCCTTATGGAATATAAGCATGGCCACGAAGTTTGTCCGCCCCAAATCTGAGCTGCACGTGCGTAGTTTCACTGCCTTCCCATAAATTATGGCATGCAGTACTTTCCCCGGCCGTACCATTCCGGTGCATATTTGGTTTGTTAATTGTAACGCTAAAGTATGGGAGTGTGGAGGCGAAAAAGGGAGCCCACATTTATTTATTTATTTATTTATTTATTTATTTATTTATTTATTTATTTATTTATTTATTTATTTATTTATTCAGTTGATTCATTCAATGTGCAATCCTGTGCTGCCAACAGCAGTGGCTGTGTGCCTGTGCTCTATTTATTTCTCACTTTCTTTTTGCCTTTTTATAGCCCCTTTTTGATAGCTGATTGTACATTTATCCTGCATGGTTAAACTTTCTGCCCGTTCCTTTATTTCATTCTCGAATGCCAACAGCGGAAATTTCGAAACAAGTAGACATTTGAACAAACAAAAAAGAGGAGCTATTTTGGGTGATGCCATGAACGTGAACGTCATGAACACTGATGTCGTCACCTTTCGATTCCTGTTAGTCGTACACGCACGTCAATTGATGCACAGTTCAGTGCACGGCGAGGCAATTAATCCATAGCCATGAAATCACGATGGCTTCCGGTCACGTGCGTGATGACGCATACGTGACATGTACGTGTTAACTCATAATGCCGCTCAATAATGTGATAATGCCTCAACGCCAATCTTGACTTCATCACGTTACGGAAACCACCTCGAGACCGCGCCATTTCTACATCCGCCCTCCGGTTCAAGTAGCACTGTAGCCCGACTCGTCAGCAGCACTGCCTCGAGGTCTTCACACGGCATGAAAGAGGATGCCATTCGCACCTCCAGTGGTGCCAGTCTTTGTCCTAGCTAAATGTCGGCGCATTCCTGCCTATGCGACGTCACACTCATTTTCCTTTTCTTTGCCACTTCCCCCCTCCCCCTCGTTCCACACCATAGACAGCTAATGGCAGAAGCCGGCGGAAGAGTCAAACGGTAGGGGAGGCCGGAGGTGGGGGGAGAATATTCCGCTTCATTAGAGTCGCAAGAACCTTATCAGCCTGAGAAAAAGGAAAGCTCGGCTCTTCGTCGGCGGATCCGCGACGCGTCTTCGTCTCTTCGCAAGCTTTTGTCGCTCTTGGCGTTTCCCCCGAGAACCCCTCTCCTCCACACCTTTCAGGGGTTCGCACTTAATGCTTCTCTTCGGCCCGAAGTACGCCACGGAGAACGCTGAAAGGCGTCGTGTTTATACGCGATTCTTTTTTCTCGCTTTTGTTGGGCCTTTTGTTGCGCCAACACCGTGGCGGATCTCTTTCCTGGCCGCCTTGTTTGTTCGCCGCTCCTTTTGTGACGCACTACTCCTCGTCGGCTCCGGTTATGAAGCCTTGTTACGCGACTCGTCTCTCAGACTCATTCCATGAGTCGTGTGCTCGGAAGGTGTCGCTCCGGACTGAACGTTCCGAAGCAGACCTGCATTTTTATGTGTTGGAACGGACAATACGGCGGAAACACGTGAATTGTTCGTGGCGGTAAAACGTTTTCAAAAATGCGCCCCTCTTGAAAGGGCCGCCAAGTCATCGTTTCGTGTTCCGTGTTGACGTCACGCAGTTCCAACGTTTTGTTCACATAACCCGAGCAGGCTGCACGTTTGGAACACTCACATGCCTCTGTCCGTGACCATCGGCGTCGCAGAAGGGCCAATTCGTCTGTTTGAGCCAGTGAAATGCTAGCGCTGGCAATTAGACGCATCGCGCTTGGATCTGCAAACACCGGAACAGTCGAAAGAAGACCATAGAACAGTAAATTAGCCGTAAGTCGCAAAACAAAGCAGGTAATCACAAAGTAACAACAGAAAAAAGATATAGCATATCACATAGTCACACGAAAAGAACACAACAGAGCAAACAAACACAAGAAGACAACAAGAAAGAGCTCATAAACACTATATAGAAAATAAAGCTTAAGAGCATGTAAACACAAGTAGAGAACATGGAATAGCATATAAACACAAGGTAAACACAGGGCATCAGTGCTCAGTAGGTCTTACAGCTTTCACTTGGGTGAAAACTGGCTTTTTTTTTTACGTTCAAACATTTTGTGGAATCATTACCGTCGTCCCATTGGAGTGGTCAACCTCCTTTAAAGTCCATTTTGTTTCTCCATGTGAGGGAGTAATCATTACGTATTGGACTAAGGCGACTGGAAAGTGTGTGAGTAATTCTTTGAAGGAGAGAAGAAGGCACCTATAATGTCTGTCGGCCTCTGGGGCGGCACGGCACAGTGCCTTGCAGGGGAAGGGGAATGAAAGTGGATAGAAGAGAGAGAGGTGTGTGTATGTGCAGAAAGTCGAGCCGTGTTCGTCATGGCCGGAGCAGCAAACAGGCGGCAGCAGGGACAGGGGTAGCAGTAAGACGGTAAGTCGGGCCAGTTGGTTAGGATCCATCGTGAACTTTCTTACAGCGCAACACCAGAAAAAATACACGACAGGGAAGGAGTAGAACAGAAAGAAGAACAGGGCCGTCTTTTCTTTCTGTTCTACTCCTTCCCTGTCCTGTATTTTTTCTGGTGTTGCGCTGTAAGAAAGTTCACAGGGGTAGCAGGTCCCAGCTCAATGGCAGGCAGCAATTCCCGTCTCTTCCAGCAACTCGACCAGGCTACGGAGTGCTGGCAGGTGAGGACGGGACGGGAAGAGCAGGTGTGGAAAGCAAAAACCACGCTCTTCTTCTCGGTGTAATTATCCTCCCCGCACACGTGGTTTCACATTGCGTCCGTGATCGGCTCACGTTTGGCCAAGTGACGGGGTCAGGGAATGTTAATCTGTGTGACGTCATCGTTACTCCGTGACGTCGTGACGACGTCCTGTGGTGACGTCGTTTACTCATGATTCTTGCACCTCTCGTGCTGACGCTGCCGGTCGCCGATGGTCAATTTTTGCCTTCAATGAGGCATCTGAGGCCTTTGCCCTATTAAATAAGGCTGTGTCGGCTTTTCTACCTCTGGAGGAGTTTTTTATCTCTCTTTTGTTTTTTAGGAGCGCCCAAAGTGTACAAAATCTCTTAGAGTACGCTGGACATTTACTAAGCCAGAGGTGTATCGTCTAGTTAAGAACCTTTTTCAGCAGCCGACGCCATAATGAGACTTGTTCCCGAGTAGTGACGGATGAGGGGACTGACTGCCTTGAGAGAGTTGCGAGCCAAAAGCCCTCACAGCCACGGATGTAGACCGCTACGCTGTGGGGCGCCACGTCCAATTAACGTCGCTGATTGATTGGACACGCACGCACGTGACACCTCGTTTAGCGCGCGCGGATTTTTCACTTTCAAAGCAGGTGGCACAGTTCTTTCGGAGCGCGGTTGCAAGCACGATCTGCCGCACGTGCTCGTCACCTGCACCGGCGTGGGTGAGGGGAGTGATGGAGCCGCGGAATAGTGTACAAAGATGCACGTAGCAAAATAGAACATAGATACATTCAGGCCTGGCCCCGAATTGGGGAGCCAGTTATGCTTATTAAAGATTAAACACGAGTTATTGTTAAATGACTATATGGCTCGGAAACAAAACAGTCAGAGCATGACCCTTTTGCATAAGGGAAAGTGATGGAATGAATCAGAAAAAGAAGATATCAGTTTAAAAAAAACGCAACTATGTACGCAATGCACCACTTTCGTTCACAATGGGTTGTATATTGAAAAGCTTACGAGGCCCCTATGCATGCATTTAAGATGACCTAAAGGCTAAAGCAATGTTATTTTTCGTCTCAGTGGATATATTGATACGGCCGCGCCACCCTCCGAAAGCTTTCTGCTCTTAACGTGGTCTTGAACTGTATCCAGAATAGGAAGCACCTGGTTTTGTGCTGTCGCTGCGATCGGCAGGTGTGCCTTTAACTAAACTACGATGTCATGCGATGACGTCATCGCATGACTTTTAGTCATAAGATGTCACATTGCTGTCACAAATTCGGGCGATCTGAGGCGTCACGATGGAGCGTCATATGGGGATGTCATCGCGTGGCTGGTGATGTTCTTGCGTCACTCGTGTTGTCCCTGACGCCGCCGACTCCTGCAAAATGAGCTCTTTCACGCTGTCGCGTTGAAAGAATGAAGTGGTCACATAAATGCACGTGCTGCTGCTTCAATTCCATGAGCATTTGAATCTCATAAAGAATAAACCTCATAAATAACGCGACAGAATACCACCTGCTCCCATTCCTCTCAAACAACTGACCACACTGTCAGGAAGCATTTGTCCTCCCAACTCCCGAAGACCAGTGGTGACCGGTTGCGGCGATGACCGACAATTGGTACAAAGCGCAAGAAACGGAGGCGACTGAAACGTGATAGTGAGTGTGCTCCAAGGGAACGCTAGCCGTTTAAACGGCTGCTAACAGGTGGCACCACTCACGGATTCGCACTTATCCTATCATAGCCACTATCATCTGTTTTCGCTCTTCTCTCTTACGAGGGGGAGACCCTCAGTGGGAGCGGATGCTCGCAGGCAAACCTGCATGTCTCAAGTTCGGCTATTAAAATAGATAAAACAAAAGTGAGTGATACATATATTAAAAAAAAACGAAACAAGAACACAGGTCGCCCGCCGCTCCCAGTTCGACCTCCTTTCCTACTTTTGCTGCCCCTTGTCCCTCCTCTACCTCTGTTTTCGTCTGCCCCCTCCCCTCGCTCACTTTCTACAAGGCGCGCCTATGGGGCATCTAAAAGAAAGAAAAAAAATCAGCCTAGCTGTATATAGAGGGGTCATTTTATCTCAAACGGCTGGCCGCGTCCAATTTGTGCGAAGGCAGAGCAGAGGGCTTCCATCGAGAATAGCTGGTAGACGGGGATTGAGGGAGAGGGGGTGTAAGGCACTCACGCTGCCCCCGATGCACGAGGCTGGACGGTTGAGGATAGCTATGAAGGGGCGGGGGGGGGATTGGAGTGACCATTTATCAGTCTGTTGCGCTGCCCCCTCCAAGTCAACTCTAGCCGACTCGAGTCCAGGGCCAGCAGTGTATGCTTCCAGTCACTGTAGCCTTGATCAGCAGAGTGGTGCACCTCGTCTGCCACTGGACTCAGGTTGCCTTGTGACGTTAAGCTGCTATTGAATCATTTTTTATTACCCTACGAGCCTCCGAGAATCATTGGGTACTGAGGTTACGGAAAAATGACAATAAATAAGACATAGAAGAAACACTCGGCATTAACGTACTGCGAATTGGTTAACCTAACATGTGGCAGTGCTCTCGAATTTTGGGAACTCAGGGTTTCCGCTGAAGGACTGCAGGTTCCTCTGTAGGCCCGTACGCTGCTGTAAGGCCAGCAGAAATTTCCCTGGAGACAGTACCATCGATCTTTGCTTGCTTAATCTTGACGTAGGAGCCCCGCCACGGTGGTCTAGTGGCTAAGGTACTCGGCTGCTGACCCGCAGGTCGCGGGTTCGAATCCCGGCTGTGGCGGCTGCATTTCCGATGGAGGCGGAAATGTTGTAGGCCCGTGTACTCAGATTTGGGTGCACGTTAAAGAACCCCAGGTGGTCAAAATTTCCGGAGCCCTCCACTACGGCGTCTCTCATAATCAAATGGTGGTTTTGGGACGTTAAACCCCACATATCAATCAATCTGGACGTAGGACGCTCGGGAATGTGTTCTTACTTTCGCCGGAATTTTCAGGAGCGTCACACCGTTTTTCTGAACGAACACATTTAGATCCTGAACAGTAGTTTGTTCCGGAAATAAATTTTCGTCAGACTGAGATCCTTCGCGGCTGAAGCAGTTAATTCTAGCAATATATATATATATATATATATATATATATATATATATATATATATATATATATATATATATATATATATATATTGAAATACAACGGTGCAGCTGACGCTTTATTGAAGCAACAGCAAAATGGCGCCGATCATGAAGAGGCACGGGCTGAAGACTGATGATGGTTATTGATAGATGAGGAAGATGACGTACAATGAATTCTCACACTAATTTCCCCCGTCGACGGAAGCGGCCAGCCTGGCCGCGAATTACGCTGTGAAACGCATACAATAGGGCTTGAGACGCGAAACGTGCACAATCTCTGTCCCGCGGCAGCGTTGGTCAGTGGGGACATGAACAGGTGTGACACGGTAGTTCACCGGTGAGGTCTGTTCGATAACTTTGTAAGGGCCAAGATAGCGTGACTCAAACTTTTCGCATAAGCCAGGCGTTCGCGCAGGAGTCCACAGAAGTACATTGTCGCCAGGGTGGTAGAGAACGACGCGGTGAGTGGCATCGTAACGATGTTTGCGATCTTCTTGGCTAGCTTCGGTGTTTACGCGGGCAAGACGACGGCATCGAGCAACGCGGGACAGAAACTGGTCGCAAACGAATGGTGAAGAGTTGACGGGGCCAGAAAAGAATGAAACGTCGAGTGGTGATGTCGGTTGGCGTCCGTATACTAGGAAAAATGGAGAATAGCCTGTGGTTCGTTGAACTGACGTATTATATGCATACGTGACAAAGGGTAGTATGGCATCCCAATTGCGATGGTCCGGTCGGATATACATGGACAGCATGTCACACAGCGTGCGATGAAATCTTTCCGTTAAGCCATTGGTTTGCGGGTGATAGCTAGATGTTGTTTTATGAACTGTTTCTGATGCTTGAAGAACTTCACTGAGCGTGCATGAAAGAAATGCCTTTCCCCGGTCGCTCAAAAGGACACGAGGGGCTCGATGACGTAGATAAATAGCATTCCAGAAGAAAGTTGCTACTTCCGAAGCACTTCCTGAAGTGATTGAGGCCGTCTCAGCGTACCGGGTCAAGTGATCAACCGCGGTGACTATCCACCTCTTGCCGTCTGATGTAGTTGGGAGGGGCCCGAAGAGGTCAATTCCGACGACAGAGAACGGCTCTGATGGACAAGGAAGTGGTTGTAGGGTCCCGACTGGAGCAGTAGTGGGCCGCTTGCGGTGTTGGCAAAGTGCGCACGAGGCAATATATTTAGCTACTGTCGTGGAAAGACCTGGCCAGAAAAATCGACTGCGGATGCGCTCGTATGTTTTGTAGTAACCCAAGTGTCCTGACGTCGGGTCGTCGTGGGAAGCGCGCAGAACTTCAGTGCGTAGTGCGCGTGGTACGACGGGAACCCATCGGTGGCCTTCCGGGTGCAAAATGTATCGATATAGCACATTGTCCTCCAACTTGAATAGTCGGAGTTGTTTCCGGAGCCTGGCATTAGGGGAAGACGAAGCACCGGTAAGCCGACCAATGATGTCAGTGCAATAAGAATCGGCTCGCTGGTGAGTAGCAAGTGCTGACGGACGGGTGGATGAAGGTAGGGAAGAAATGGATGATATCGACGAGGCGTCCTCCGTATAGCCAATTTGACAAGGGGATGTGACGTGCACCGAAAACTGCGGCAAAGGGCATCGTGACAAAGCGTCGGCATCTTGATGTTGTCTTCCAGTCTTGTAGATGACGTCAAAGTCATAAGATTGTAATCGGAGAATCCAGCGGCCAAGTCGTCCCGACAAGTTTTTGATTGTGGACAACCAGCAAAGAGCATGGTGGTCTGTCACAACAGTAAAATGTCGACCATGTAGATACGGACGAAATTTTTGGATGGACCAGACAACAGCCAAGCACTCTTGTTCGGTTATCGAGTACCTCTTCTCTGCAGTGGTCAGAGTGCGGTTTGCATACGCGACAACTTTCTCGCGAAAGGCATGGTCGCGCAGGAGCAGTACGGCACCGATTCCTTGTCCACTCGCGTCAGTGTGTAATATCGTAGGTGCCTTGTCATCGAAATAACAAAGCACCGGTGGGGATGTCAGTGCCTGCTTGAGTTCTTGGAATGAGGCTTCGCATTGATCATTCCAATCGAAGGAAGCGGTACTAGCAAGGAGCTTGTGGAGAGGAGCGGCAATAGTGGCAAAGTTGCGAATGAAGCGGCGAAAGTACGATGCGAGTCCAAGGAAACTGCGTAGTTCTTTGGAACGAAAGGGTCGCGGAAAGTTGAGGACTGCGGAAATTTTGTCCGGATCGGGCTGGATGCCATCTTTAGTAATGAGATGTCCTAGAACTTTTATAGCTGTGTTGCCAAAATGGCACTTCCTTGTGTTTAGTTGAAGTCCAGCGTTGGAGAGACATGTGAGCACTTGATCTAGGCGTTGCAGATGATCATCAAAAGTGGAAGAAAACACGACGATATCATCGAGGTAGCATAGACAAGTTTTCCACTTGAGGCCACGAAGAACAGAGTCGATCATCCTTTCAAATGTGGCGGGAGCATTACATAGACCGAATGGCATTAGGTTAAACTCGTAAAGACCGTCCGGCGTAGAAAAGGCGGTCTTTTCTTTGTTTGCTTCGTCCATTGGTATTTGCCAATACCCGGACCGAAGGTCAAGGGTGGAGAAGTATTGGGCGCCTTGCAATGAGTCAAGTGCCTCATCTATACGGGGCATCGGATATACATCCTTTAGGGTAATCTTGTTGAGCGCGCGGTAATCAACACAAAATCGTACCGATCCATCCTTCTTTTGTACCAACACAATGGGTGATGACCAAGAACTGTTAGGGGGTCGTATGATGTTTCTGTTTAGCATATCGGTCACGTTCTCCTCGATGATTTTGCGCTCGGCCAAGGAGACTCGGTAGGGACGACGGCGTACAACAGTCTGACCTTCAGTGTCGATGCGATGATGCGCAACTGTGGTCTGTCCTAGTGCTGAAGCATTGGCGTCGAAGGAGGCCTGGTGTTTCCTGAGCAAATTCAGCAACGCCTCACGCTGAGAAGCAGAAAGGTCAGGATTTATCCCGGGAGCAAAGGAGGAGGAAGTAACAGACTGGGCCTGTTGTGGCTGAGCTGTCAAGGCGTCAAGAGAGACCAAAGAAACCGGTTGGGTATCCACATAACATGACAGTGCAGAACCTTGGGGTAGAAGTACGGGCTCTGGGGTAGGGTTCAGGCCAATGATTATCGCTGCACTGTCTTTGAACCGCACCAGGCTGGAGGGGACTACAACGCCGCGAGCTAGACAGCTGCTGGAAGGGGTGATAAGGACGTCACCATTGGCAATATTCGGAGAAGTGATGGTGATGAGTTGCTCTTGACCCGGGAGTAGTATGGATTCGGAAGCTGTGAAGAAACGCAATGGTTTTTCGTCGACGCGTTCGCTGCAGTGATCGGTCTCGGTCATTTCGACTACACGTTGACGGCAAGAAATTAATGCAGATGCTGATGAGAGAAAGTCCCAACCTAAAATTAGTTCATGAGCACATGAAATTAAGACAGCGAAGGTGATGTGATGAAGAATACCATCAATGAAGACACGCGCTGTACATTGGGCCGATGGTCTAATTATTGCTCCATTGGCCCCAATCAAAGATGATCCAAGGTAGGGTGTCTTCACTTTCCGCAATCGAGAACACAAGTCGGCACGCATAACTGAAATAGTTGCTCCCGTGTACACCAAAGCCAACACCCGCACACCTTCCACAGTTACCAATAACATGTTTGACGGTCGTTCAGGAGGACTTAGGTCATTTCGCCGCGATGCAGTTTTCCCTCCAAAAACTGCACTGTTTAGTTTTCCGATCGCTGGGCAGCCAGTTGAGAGACAGGCAGAAGTGGTGAAACAGAGCGTCGGAGTGGCGAAGGGGAGCGTGGTCGGGATGCACGTGTATTGTTGGTCGTGTTGGAAACGCGCACAGGAGACGGTGATCGGTGGTTGGAAGGACTGTCGGCATAACGGTAGTAACCTCGAGCATATGTGTCGTCTCGTTCAAAAGCGGCATAACCACGACGTTCATCTTGCTGCCGACGTCGACATACCCGGGAAATGTGTCCTCGAATTCCACAGTAGTAGCAAATAGGACGTGGGGCCCGCCAGGAAGAATGGTAGGTAGGGTTCGGTGGACGGGCGACTAGAGGTGCGAGATGTTCGTGATCAGGTACAGGTGGTGATGCTTGAGACGGCGAGGGTTGCATTGCAGCGATCTGTGCATACGAAGGGGGTTGGGCGCATGGTGGAGCACGGTGAATGCTTTGGAACGCTGACATTTCTTCCCTAATAATTCCACGCAGATCGCTAGAGGCGGGTTGAGCGGGAACGTTGTTAGAAGGAGGTAAAGTGTAGGCTTGCAATTCCTCACGAATTATGTCTCGAATGATGGATCGGAGCTCCATACTGTTTGCCAGGGGGTTCTCAGAGAAGTCGGGTCGTAGGCGGATTGACTGCAAGGTATCAAGCCGCTGGCATACCGAGACGACGTCGGAAACCGTCGAAGGGTTGTGTGCGACGAGGGCGTCGAAGGCGGTAGGTCCGATACCCTTCAGAAGGTGCCGGACACGATCACCTTCTGGCATGGTGTCGTCGATACGGCGGCAAAGTGCAAGCACATCCTCAATATAGGAAGTGTAGGACTCACCGCAATGTTGAACGCGTTCTGCCAGTTTCTTGCGAGCAACTTCTGAACGGACGGTCGGTGTACCGAAATTGCGTCGGAGCTGGTCTTTGAAGGAAGACCAATCGCGGAAGTCGCTTTCATGGTTTAGGAACCACGTCTTGGCAACCTGAGAGACGTAGAACTGGACGTGTGCTAATTTCGATGCCTCGTTCCAGTTGTTGTAGACACCTACGCGGTCATAGTTGTCGAGCCAGTCTTCGACATCTTCGCCAGGCAGACCGGAGAAGATTGGGGGCTCCCGAGGGGGGTTGTTGACCGGGCTAGGGTTGGCGGCTGGTGGTCGCGCCGGCGAGTGGTTCGGTTGGGCTTGCTCTTGGGCCATGGTGCTCTGCTGGCGCAAGCGACGTCCCGAACGGAGCTCCAGGAGCTGGCTTTGGATGGAGAGAGGTCGAAGAGATCGGGAAGCACCTTCCACCACTTGAAATGCAACGGTGCAGCTGACGCTTTATTGAAGCAACAGCAAAATGGCGCCGATCATGAAGAGGCACGGGCCGAAGACTGATGATGGTTATTGATAGATGAGGAAGATGACGTACAATGAATTCTCACAATATATATATATATATATATATATATATATATATATATATATATATATATATATATATATATATATATATATATATTTCTGCCGGCGTTAAAGGTGCCGGCGGACATGCAACGACGTTTTTATCTGCAGACATACTTTTAGAAAACATTTTTTTTTCTTCCTCGGTAAAATACCCCCCCCCCCCCCGCGCCTTCCTGGCTACAGGCCTGCTAAGACTACTCGACTGCGAAATCCATCTTGTTCGTTTTTCCCTAGTCAATTGTATTGACTCCCCTCGAATCGACCCCACCTTCATCAACGACGGTCCGATGACGTCACAAATAATGGTGACCTGCGATAGCAAGATGGCAAGTTGGGTCAGTTGAATTATGTTTATAATTGGAAATTTTGTTGATCAAGTGCTGTCCTTGTCAGCGTCTTCTGTCCATCTATTTTTTTTTATTTTGCGCTTCAACTAAAGTTTAAGTATGGCATGTGACGTTCATGTCGTATGGTGACGTCATCCCATGTCGATTTTTTTTGTATCACTCGTGTAGACACCGATGGTCAGTTTTTGCATTGATGAGGCGTAATAGGCTTTCTCTTTGTTAATAAAGATTGAATAAGCAGTGGTTTGTATACGACCTTTTGAATATTTGCGCACCCTCGGTATTTAAACGTGAGTCGCACTTAACTTTACAACAACGCCACTTGTTAAAGTCATTCCACATTCGTGCATAAACTAGGCAACAGTGAACCGTGTGGTTCTTTCGTTGTTAAGCTGGTCTTGGGGTCTTGGTTCCACGTGACCTTCTGAAGTGTTTCGCTTAAACCCACCTCAATCGTAGTAAAAAAAAAATACCTTATTTCGTGCACTACAGTGCATTGCGTAAGTATGTTGCACAAGTCTCAGAAGAAGGACCGGATGACGGATGGGGAGATATTATCGACAACCGTACCTTCTTACGACGCCAAAAACTGTCGTTAAAAGATCCTAAAATATTCACATGGTTTCCGGTTATGTGTATGAACGACCCTTTATGGCTGGACCGACCTTCATGCGAGATATCCAGCCAGCAGCACGAGGCAGAAAAATGGAGCCTCTCCAAGATCCGCCTCCAGTTCTGCGTATATTGCCGTCTCCAGAGATTCCGGTGGTTGTGCCGCTGACTTCGATAACGATCTTACTGGAAACAGGAGAAATACTGAGATGGAATGAGGCTTCTACATCGTAAGGGCTGCCTCCGTAGTCACCTAAGAGAGAGAGAGAGGGGGGGGGGCGCAAAGTCTGCTCCATATATTAACTTAATAGGGAGGGTGCACCGGTGCGATGAACATTCGCACGCATATGCCAGAGAGAGACCATAGAGATAATCGAATATTATAGGTGTTCAAATCATGGAGGCTGCATGGGGTCCCTCAAGAAAAAAAAAAGCTTGAGACAAGTCCCGCCTTTGCACCTTACCCGTAATTATTCGCAATATAATAGAAGTAATGCGAGTACTGTCGAGCAAAGTCACAGAAATTTACTTTGTGAAGACGCGGGATGCCGAACAAAAGTCCATTGGCGGCGTATGCTTGAACTCTGCTCTATAAGCCGAGAGAAGAAGCAGCTTCGAAACAGGTATAGTTTTTCGCATCCTTCAATGTCAGAACTCTGAGAAAGTTACTGTAGTTGTGTACATATGAAATATACCGAACTTATTTAAAGGGATTCGATTACTATTAGGCATAAAACTCGCAAGGTACCTTGTGCAATCACCTGAGACGACTTGACGACATAAGCTAGCTTCTTGATTTTCAAAGAAGCAGGAAACACGAGCGGTGGCTAATTCACGTGGAACTGCAGCCAAGCGCCGTATACTCATTCTCTTCTCTTGAGGTCGCGCCATCTCCGGTTTTGTACGAAGACGCTCATCGTATGGCGTTACGTCATATGACGGCGTGCCAGAATTTATGACATTATGACGACTTCACAAATACTAGGGGCGCAGCACCGGCCACACAAAGTCAGACCGCTGTCGTCGAGGCCCGCCGTCGTCCCTTTATCGTCGAAGCGTATGTGCGAAACATCTGTGTGCAATACTGTCGACAGAGTGTACATAGCGCGGATATTGTTTGAAGGAATAAAAGGTGACAACACCCTAGAAAGGCGACATTTAACCACCCATCCAATTTGCCCGTTTGATGAGACATTCAATGCTTTAACTTTAATAGGTTCACATCTATTATATCTAGCGTTAAACCGTAATACACACAAATATGCAAGTTTAGTTCGTACATTGATAATCACGAATGATCAACTATCCTCGGAAAAGCCATCTATGAGGCCCACTGTGCCATACTGTACAGAAAATAAGGGACGCCGCTTATACTTCACTCGCGAAACACGCCGTGTATACAAGCGTACAACGTCTCGTTAGAGAAACGCTAAGAAGCCACCAGACATCATCAATTAGACTTTAAAATCTGACAGGCTGGCAGGTAGTATTGCCGGATATCGATTCGCGGTCGACCAAAACTTACACGCGAGCCTTTTAGACGTCTTTCGAGCAGAGATTCGCATCTTCTGTCGAGATCTTCAGCCGAGATCCGGAGCCGCGGCCAGATGTTTGAGCGAGGTCGCGACCGGGAATGGAACAAAATGTTCCCGATTTGTCTTTGATCGGAGAGGGCGACCGCCGCATCGAGACGTCGACATTTCCCGCTACACGGCTTCTCCGATAAAAAAAGAACGCGCCGTCGTTCAAATGGAAGTCGAAGAGGTCCCAGACTCATACACAGAGACGGCTGTCATTACCATAATGGATATACCATATATATCGCAGATCGGACGCCGCTTTCATGTGGACGGCTTCTTTTTTTTTCTGCTTCGAAGCCTTTTGAGTCAGCAACTACGGGTGAAACGTTACTCGGGTCGAGTATGCGCGCGATAACTTCCTGGATTACATCGAATGTTTCTCCCGTCGGACATGCGACCTAAGTACCTGGCGCGTCCTGCAAGCGCGCGAGGTTGGTTGGTGTCCGTGAGGAGGGATTTCGACGACGGCCTGGGTTGCAGTGGTCGTTAATAAACGTGGAGTTTAATAACGTATTCAGGTAGGTTGTCACGTATTCAAATAGGTTGCTTTTCAAGACGCGTGTATCTTGCTCTTCGCATATGCCCGAATGTTTCATGCGCATTCTCCATGCTTGCTTTACGGGAGGAGCTGACATCTTGATGAGATCATGCTGGCCTTTTCCACGATGTCACCACAATCACCTGCCCAACAAGCTGCATGCATAGCGCTTCAAATGTAACTTCACATTGATCATTGTGACAGCGCTATCGACTGCATATTCAACGCCCCTTCCCCCCTCCATGTGGTACCTTCTGATGGGTGTTTAAGGAAATAAAAAGAAACAAACGAAAGAATGAATGATACGCATCGAATTTCCCCTCCCGCTGAAACTTTTCACTGCCCTCCCTCTTCTATCTCTTTTTCTGCGAGACTCTTGATCCAACAGACCAACAAACTGGTTCCAAGAATCATGCGATGGTATAAAACGAACGTACTCATTGCAAGAATAGGCTTAATGAATTCAAAGAGAAGATTCTTCGGGTTATGCTTGTCATGTGAGAATATTGGGGCTGTATGAACGGGAGAAGAGCTCAAGGATGTAGATTTATGTACATTCTGGTACGCTCTTCGAAGAAAAGTCGTTATATGGTGTTTCGTGCGTTTTTAATAATTTTCCTTGATGTTCAGAAGTTTGTTTGTTTTTTTTTCATCTTTTTAAAGGGTAAATCGTGTAATCAAGCGTCCGACACGGAACCGCCTCGCGAGAATGCACCTAGTAAACTAAAGAGGCGTGTCTCTGTTGAAAGTCGAAAGTGTGATGCACTAACGGTGTTTCCCAATTTTCCTAGCGCCCTCGCGGGGCTCGTTCGGCCTTGGTACGTATAACGGAGAACGCGCACCTTTTAGTGAGCGCACGCCACTCACTTTTGCACAATCGCCGACACCATTAGGGGCTCATCAGCAGGCCGGCGGAGAAGGAGCGTTGTCAAGACGCTAACGGGCCCCGCCCACTTCTCTGCGTGTGTGTACACGTTGTGACGGCAGCCGCATGAAGCCGCCCAGCGTGTGCGTTGAATGCACGATCAGCGCGCGTGGTCCGTGTTGACACGACAAGGAGGGGGCAGCCTAGACGAGCGAATATTTCCGAAGTAGTTGGGTGCAGCACGCAGGAATCCCCGACACCGATAGACCTTTTTCCGGTATCGCGCTCACACCTCGGCATATTCAGCGACGCTGCTGTGCAGCATTGAACTAAGGAAAAAATCGGCCGGCAGCATCACGTGATAATTTCGAAGCTCAGTCGTATAAAATAGGTAAGGTGAATAGAAGATATAGACCGTCTTCGTTCGATTGGCAAACTGAAGTTTGCAGTCCACCGCCGTGAAGTAAATAATGGTTACGGTACACGGCTTGTAACACGAAGGTCGCGAGTGCGATCCCGGCCGTAGTGGTCGCCTTTAGATGGAGGCGAAATGTTAAGCACAACTCGATGTCTAAATTTTCGGAGCACTCCACTACAGCATTTCTCATTATCATATCACGGTTTTGGAACGTAAAACTCCAGACATTATTATGATTGGTTTCCAGTAGCTGAATGCGTGAAATAGAAGCAGCAACATGGACAGAATGGAGGGGCTTTAGTTAGTGAACGAGGGTATCAAAAAATTATCATCAATCAAACAAACCCTTGTAAGTTCTGGCAACAAGGGGAGGGGGGATATTTTCTACCAATGCGCAAGTGGGCCCAGAAGGAGGCAAGCGTGACACGACTTCAAAGTTAGTCGAGGCTACCGACCCGTCTTCATGCTCCCTCCTGTACGTTTCCTTCTTTCTCTATGGTGCACTCTGTGAAGCCTCTGTACTGTGTGTACTTTCGTGATGTTGGCGTTTCCAACAAATCTGTGAATGGATACAGAATGACCATCACAGTATGGTGGCGTTGGACAATATTGGGCATGAACCAAGGAGGATTAAAAAAATTGCTGGAGTGGAAACGACTACCCAGGAGTGAAGCCGTTCCACTGGCAAGATGGCGGCTGTGGTGGTCATCTTACTAGGGGCATGATAAATTATCACCGTTCAGCGAATAAAAACGAAGCGTTTCTCTCGCACGCCCAACAAGTTTAAAGTGGGAACTTTTTCTGGTCACATAGTGCTCCAAGTGCGTGTTACAGTTATTAGTTTTCCTTAGTGAGCCTCTAATTGGAGGCAAAGTTCTTTCAAGATTCAGTCATCTCTACTGGTTTATGTGTGTTATTTCGTCGGGAACAACTACCTTTAACATAGAACTAACGTTGCATTTACATAACATATCAAAGCCACTTGATCTTTAAGTGGGCACCATGAGAAAAGAGCATGTTTCCGCCATCTGTAGCAGTGGCAAAAGATGGCTTCACTTCTGCTGGCAAGGCATTGCTGGAGCTTCCACTCCAGCAATTTTCCTTTAATCTTCCTTGGCATGAACAAAGGGGGAAAAAAATCTTCCAACCTGTCAAGCGTAATCTGCCAGAGTAATGTGCATTGTTATGACTGTGTATGTATTAGGTCCAGGATAGCACCCCATATAATTCCACTCGAATCCAGTCCTCCACTTTATGGACTGGATAAATCAACTTTGAGAGCATCGCTTCCTGTCATACTGTGGATAGGATGTCAACGAGCATTCTGACCGTTTTTTTTCTACCCCCCCCCCCCTCATCTAGAGCATATTTGTGACCGTGGAGAGACAATGCTGCCATTAATACTTTCGACTAAAGGCCCGACGAAAAAACCGAACATGCAGTCTTGGCTGACTGAACACTCTGTCGTCTGTCGTTCTCCGATGAAGAGAAGATGGGCTCATGAGCTTATCAACAGCTTGTTCATCGGATATGCATTACGCGTAAATAGGTGTGTCGGTCATTTTGCTATGGTAGCAGTATGATTTGATGCTGCCAATGTGCTTAACGAAATTAGTATTGACTTCACTGTATCTCTCATTCCACATGATCCTACAGGAAACCCGTTCGTGAGCCGATTAGCTGTGCCATGTTTTGAAAAACAGGGCCGAAAGAAAGGGGGATAACTCAAGTGGTCACAGCAAGCAGTGCACCGTATGCTCTCATGTATAGGTGTATAGAAGCGTGCATCGTGTGACGTTCAGCTCTTCACAAGCGCGCACAGTACACGCTTAAATCATGGGTCCATAGACCCATAAGGAATATGCACAAAGGTAACGAAGTGGAGTTATCCCGATGAATTGCATGTTGTCATAAAACATGATAGGAGGCAGCAAGCAACCGGCTTGGTGGCTCAGCCGGTATATTCTGCAGCGGCGGCGCTGCGATGATAGCGTAATTCAAGTGCGGATTCCCATAGCTATAAGAAACATGGTTTGAAAAGTCCCCAAAACGAGTCCCTCTTTTACACAGCAAAGCAATGTCAAGACGACAAACAAATGAATAAGTCTATCTATCTATCTATCTATCTATCTATCTATCTATCTATCTATCTATCTATCTATCTATCTATCTATCTATCTATCTATCTATCTATCTATCTATCTGTCTGTCTGTCTGTCTGGTCTGTCTGTCTGTCTGTCCTTGTCCTGTCTGTCCTGTCTGTCTGTCTGTCTGTCTGTCTATCTATCTATCTATCTATCTATCTATCTATCTATCTATCTATCTATCTAATCTATCTATCTGTCCTGTCTGTCTGTCTGTCTGTCTGTCTGTCCTGTCTGTCTGTCTGTCTGTCCTGTCTGTCTGTCTGTCTGTCTGTCTGTCTGTCTGTCTGTCTGTCTGTCTGTCTGTCTGTCTGTCTGTCTTCTGTCTGTCTGTCTTCTGTCTGTCTGTCTGTCTGTCTGTCTGGCTGCTGTCTGTCTGTCTGTCTGTCTGTCTGTCTGTCTGTCTGTCCTGTCTGTCTGTCTGTCTGTCGTGTCTGTCTGTCTGTCTGTCTGTCTGTCGTCGGTCGGTCCTGTCTGTCCTGTCATGTCTGTCGGTACCTGTCTGTCTGTCTGTCTGTCTGTCTGTCTGTCTGGTGCTGTCTGTCTGTCTGTCTGTCTGTCTGTCTGTCTGTCTGTCTGTCTGTCTGTCTGTCTGTCTGTCTGTCTGTCTGTCTGTCTGTCTGTCTGTCTGTCTGTCTGTCGTCTGTCTGTCTGTCTGTCTGTCTGTCTGTCTGTCTGTCTGTCTGTCTGTCTGTCTGTCTGTCTGTCTGTCTGTCTGTCTGTCTGTCTGTCTGTCTGTCTGTCTGTCTGTCTGTCTGTCTGTCTGTCTGTCTGTCTGTCTGTCTGTCTGTCTGTCTGTCTGTCTGTCTGTCTGTCTGTCTGTCTGTCTGTCTGTCTGTCTGTCTGTCTGTCTGTCTGTCTGTCTGTCTGTCTGTCTGTCTGTCTGTCTGTCTGTCTGTCTGTCTGTCTGTCTGTCTGTCTGTCTGTCTGTCTGTCTGTCTGTCTGTCTGTCTGTCTGTCTGTCTGTCTGTCTGTCTGTCTGTCTGTCTGTCTGTCTGTCTGTCTGTCTGTCTGTCTGTCTGTCTGTCTGTCTGTCTGTCTGTCTGTCTGTCTGTCTGTCTGTCTGTCTGTCTGTCTGTCTGTCTGTCTGTCTGTCTGTCTGTCTGTCTGTCTGTCTGTCTGTCTGTCTGTCTGTCTGTCTGTCTGTCTGTCTGTCTGTCTGTCTGTCTGTCTGTCTGTCTGTCTGTCTGTCTGTCTGTCTGTCTGTCTGTCTGTCTGTCTGTCTGTCTGTCTGTCTGTCTGTCTGTCTGTCTGTCTGTCTACAGGTGCAAGCGCCCACATTATGCTAATTCACTTTCGTCAAACGAAAATGCAAACAAACCTTATTAATTCATCCTATTCTAGCGACGGCGCGCGTAGACTGCCTCGCTGCACGAAATTGCGAGCGGCAGCAGGAGGAGGCGGTCGACGCTCGCTGCCGACGTTCGTCAGACGGAGGCGTTGCCGTCGTCACGCGATGGAGATGGATTGAGCCGTCCGAGGCCTGTCACTCATTACTCCCGCCTTTACTCTCCTCGCTCGATCGCGCCCTTCACGGCTCGTTGGAGGAGCGCTGTGGCTAGCTCGGCTACATGTCGTGAGCTGCTTACTCCAGCTATTTGAGCCTTTCTACTCCCTCGCACAGTAATCTCCTTTTCATTTTGGTAAGCGATTTTCACATCATGGACTAGTGTTTGTACATGCAGCACGTGCAGGCAATGACATCCGCTGTCGTTTTTCAGGGACGTGCATGCATGGGGGACGGGGTGGGGTGGGGGTTCTTGTTTACCATCACATGACCGCCAAGATTAGTCAATAGGGTGCAATAACCTATGAAGATGGCTGTTATGTCGTTGCACGCAGATGTCGGGTCTAAAAGTGTGCCAATCAACTTGTGCAGCTTGTCGCAACACTGCATAAAATATTATTTTCTGAAAATTTCAGGGGGGATGTTAGCCCCCCTCCCGCATCCTTTTCCGAACACCCATGCGTGCAGACGATTGAAACGCGATGCTCGGGGCTTACGGCTGAGGGTGACGGTGAGGGTGACAGCAACCGTGACACATTGTGACTGCTTCCGGTGGACAATCGATCTTACAGGCTGCCCTCACTGGGCCCTTACAAAAATAAATTTATACAGTTAATAGGTCAACTAAAAATGGGTTTAGGTAGCCTTCAGATTGTTTATATCTATGTATAGTGCCGGCGCAGCGCTGCTTGCCGTGACATCGTAGTGGCTTCATAGGGCGCCTCGATGCCGACGCTCCTTAAGTCGCCCTGTATACGGCTTCAAAACACTGAGCTGATGTGCCATGCCACGCGAAACGGTTGGAGCTGGCTGACGTGCGTTACCAAGGGCTGCAGCGCTCCAGGGGCTCTACCCAGAACCACAAACGAAACGACTGTTTGCTGGATGTAATCGCCGTGTGTCATAAACGCCCACGCCATCACAGTCACCACTAGCAATCACGTGCTCTGAATATCGTGTTCCAGTCACGAAGCAATCTACACTGCTTGCATTTGTCGACGAATGTTCTGTCGTTTCGTAGATATAATTTTGCATATGCAAGAATATGCATGAAATACGTATGTGCATATAAAGTGCACGGCGGTATATACCCACTGGAGGGCTGCGCCGCTGAGTCGTCTTCTGCGGAATGAATACGGGACCTCGTCAGTGCTCATGGCTAAAGCCTTAAATACCTCATCAAACGCAAGAATCGAGTGTCGGAATCGTCAATACGAGTGACACAAAAATAATGATCACGTGTTGATGTCCCTGCGTGACGTCATTACCTAACGTGACGTAAAATGATGATGTCATCACGTGACGTTGCTTAAGCAAACGTGAGGGGATGATGGAGGCAGTGCAAGACCATGGATTATGGGCAAAAAACTTGCACTGCTTCTTATCCTGCATGGATGCAGTGCAAGAACAGCGCCACCCAGAAGGGGGAGGATCAATACATCGGCTGAGATGGTGCACAATATTTTATGACTTTCGCCTTCGAATCGTCACAAAGCGATGCGTAAGGAACCCTGTGATTTTTTTTTCCCACTTATTTACCAACCATTCTGTATAGCGCGTTCTGTGGCGTTCAACAACCGCGCCCCGCCGCGGTGGTCTAGTGGCTAAGGTACTCGGCTGCTGACCCGCAGGGCGCGGGTTCGAATCCCGGCTGCGGCGGCTGCATTTCCGATGGAGGCGGAAATGTCGTAGGCCCGTGTGCTCAGATTTGGGTGCACGTTAAAGAACCCCAGGTGGTCTAAATTTCCGGAGCCCTCCACTACGGCGTCTCTCATAATCATATAGTGGTTTTGGGACGTTAAACCCCACATATCAATCAATCAATCAGCGTTCAACAACCGCGTTTTTCCGCGGTATATGTTTTTCGGGCGCGACGACTAAAGCACATCGGACAGCGGGCTTCTAATTCGCCCGGGCTGCAGCGCTCCGGGGCGCCTTATCGCGGCCCTTCAGTCACGCCCGTCTCTTTTTATGGCCCGATCACGAACGAGCGACTCTCTTCGTCTCCGGGAAAAGATGCAGAGCGCGCGCAAACCGTCATGCATACGCTTGCTCGCAACAACGATTTCCCAGCATCGTGTACACGGAACGATGATACGCGGCAGGCAGAAAGAAAAAAAAAAGGAGGGGGGGGGGACTTTATGTGTACCAGTACGTGTGTATATAGGAATACGTCGAGTACGTATACTGCATGCAGCATCCGTGCCGGTGCTCTTCGCTTTGGTGTTACCACTTAACAAGCGTCGGCAACGCAATGGGTCTAATAATTACCACTGTGTGCGCACCCTCTCGTGGCACGATTGGCTGGCAGCAGCGAAGCGTCCGCAGAAGCTAGAGCGCGCACGCGGAAACAAAACGAGGAAAGAAAGAAAGTCGCCGCTAAATAGCCCCTTCTCATGGGCTCGCTGTTTGCGAGCCCACTTGTGCGCGCGGTATCCCGGGTGGTCATAAATCTGTCCCGATGACCACGCAATTGCTGCTGCGGCCAAAAGCAGCCGTTTCTTGCCTCTGTCCTGTGAGGCCTCTTTTTTTCTTTAGTACAAGTGAAAACACTATAGGCGGCTCTTTTTACACCGTTCCGCTAATTCCATGCACTGTTGTGGAGAGTATGTACACTCGAATAAATCCCCTGAAACGCGAAAACAGGAACAACTGAGAGGCACAAAGCAGACGTATTTACACGCAGATGCCTCATTAGTAAAGACGGCTTCAGCACACAATGCGCGGAACAAAGCGATATAGTACTGCAGCGGACATATCGCTTCTCCTCGCGAAACGTAAAGTCATTCGTTTGAAACGCATAGCTGCTATTGTGTATTATTACCATTTTCAAAAACATTATTATCCAACCACTACACATTACAAACAAACACATTACAAACACAACACATTACAAACACATTACACATTACAAACATCCAACCACTACACATTAGACGCCAAGTTGCCCGCTTAGCTTTTATGGAATCCCTAATTAAGTGTAAAACTGGATTATCACCCACTCCATTCATTAGTCCGTCCACCACGAGGAAAACACGACACACACATAGCCACAGTTTATCCCCATTCTTTGCCCGAACAAATACCTTTAAGTTTTCATACTTTCCACGCACGGTAGATGACTGGAATAAATTGCCAGAAAGAATTTTTAGTGGAAATTTTATAACAGCCCTACACGATCATTTTAGAAACTTTTAATTACTGACGTTCGGGTTTTTAGCAATGTTTCTTGAAGTTGTGCGTGATTTTCTAGTTTTTATTTGGATTGGAAACCCTGCTATGTCTGTGCGAAAAGTCGGTTATACTGTTTCTTGTTTATTTTGTAGTTCCAAGTGAATTCTGCGTTTTGTTGCTTCATTGTTTTTGTTACATTGCATTTCATTGTATGTACGTGAACATTCTTTTTTTCTGCCCGTCCTGCTTGGACCATTAAATTGGTCTGCAGTATTGTATAAATATAAATAAATTATTTGAAACGTGTGTACTCTAATATTATAGAAGGTTATTGCCGAGAACCGCATGATTTTGTGACACTTTCGCTTATAACGAAAGTTTCGGTGTACGCGGACCGTATTGTTAGTGTGTCGGCTTAGCTTATTGACGAACCTTGTTAAAATGACGTGTAACATAAGAGAGGACAGAAAGCGTGTATCAAGCCCGATATCAGTGGACGATTGCATTGTTCTTGAGGCGCGACGACTCGCGATACCTTACCCATGGCTCTCCGCGTAACTTGGCCTTGCGCAACATTGTGCATGATTCGTATCGAAATTCAGAGAGCACCCCTATGGGACACAAACGTCGCTAATCTGCTCGGGCGTTGTACGCGGACGTTTACGCTAACCATTTCCGTAGAATAAGGTGAACGACATCGCGGAGCGCCGTCGCGGAGGTACACGTCGTGGTGTCCGCGCCTCTCGACGTCGCCTTGCCCACCTGTAGCTTCCAAAACGTTGCACAGTTTAGTCGTAACGAGGAGTGCATGCACTAAGCGTCCCATTGGAAGACGGGTAGACGCAAGGCGGCGCGAGAGAATGCTCCGGGAGGCAATTAGCGAGCTCACGTAGGCGAAGCGAGCCAGAAAGCAGACCCATTTCGCACCGGCGACAACAGCCGGGGAATCGGCATGGGAGACTTCATATGACGTCGCTGGATGCAGTAAGCGCGCGCCCTCCATCTCTGCGGTGGCTTCGCAGTGATGGTCTTTCTTCGCGGCGTTTCAGGGCTTTCTTTCGCGGGTCGTATACGCGCCTAACCGTGGCAGCCCGAGCGGAACAGAGCCCCGCATGGCGCCGAGTTGCCACAGCTGTCACAGTCAACGATCCGCTCAGATTCGGCTTCGCTCTGGCGCTGTCCCTAGAACAAATACTCTTGTTAGAAGAATGGCATGCCTCTATGAGGCTGAAAGGAAAATTGGCGTTGATTGTGCGGCTTCCGTGGCTTAATGTCAGCGCTTATGCTCGGACACACGTGTGTACCGTATATGCTTGGTAGGAGACTCGGGCTTTCGCAAATCCGAAAATCGCTACGTATTTTCATTACCATTTAACATGATAGGGTGATAGCTATCTATCTATCTATCTATCTATCTATCTATCTATCTATCTATCTATCTATCCTATCTATCTATCTATCTATCTATCTATCTATCTATCTATCTATCTATCTATCTATCTATCTATCTATCTATCTATCTATCTATCTATCTATCTATCTATCTATCTATCTATCTATCTATCTATCTATCTATCGGCCTCTCTCTCTCTCTCTTTCTCTCATGGCGGCGATGGGGGCTAGTTGGTACGTCTTCATGCTTGTATGTATGCGCTGCATGACAAGAAAAAAAAAACGACAGATGAGACAGAGGGATGAGCGAACTAACAACTACTTCATTTTGATCATGAACAGCGTTACGTACGAGAGCTGAGAGGAATGCAGTGATGAAAAATAGAATACTTAAAGACAAAGAAACCTGACCAGGCGTCAATGTCACTTAAACGTGTTAGAAATTGCGTAGCCGTGATACGTTTTTCTTCAATATGCTAATTTATTCCTGAGAGAGAGGGGGATTTTTCTTAACCTGCAGCGCATCACGAGCATAAAAACTAATTATCTCGTGGTCATTAAGCCATCGGTATACCCCCCCCCCCCCCCCGCCCTTCTCTGGTGATCGTGTATCGTTCGGCGCAGCAGAGGGTATACGGTCGAAGATTCATTCGCCCTAGCATCGCGACTGAGTGCCTTTACAGCGGCACACACTTTCCATTGCAAAGCGCGTTAATTCTTCGCTTTCAACGGGGCGCGGGGTGGGTGTTGTATAGGTCATCCGAGTGTTTTACCTGCCCCATCAGCGGACACTCCCGAAGTTCTCGGAGTGCGTTCTCTTTCTGCTTGCCCTGCTCGGGTTGAGAGGAGTGGTTTGTTGGGGCGCGCTTGAATGAATGCGGCGGTGTAGCGTGTGTGGGTGCGCCCCGGTGTTTCGCCGTGGATGTGCGCAAGCTCGTTCGCGTCGATTCACCGACCCGAAGGCCGAGGGCGAGCATATGAGAGAGTGCGTCTCGAGCGTCTCCGACGTATGCTGGCTCTGTAGAAGGGACCTCTCTCTCCTGGTGAAACACCGGTCAGACAGCCGGGTTGGTGGTTCCCCCTTGGGTACACGGTCGTCAGTGTGACAGTGCAGCAACAGCTTCCTCAATGTGAGCCTCGAAAAGTCTGAGGCGACCACGGCGTCTCCTCAGCGTGCCGTGCCGTGGTCGCCTCAGACTTTTCGAGGCTCGCATTGAGATATCTCACTCACTCATATCTCCCTTTGGCGTGAGATGTGCTAAATAAGGGCTTTCGAGGTCGTTCTCTCATTGTAATTAACAGCAAATTCGCTAATGTGAAGTGGTACTCTAAAGAAAGCGTATCCTCTGGGACAAATGTCTCCGGAATGCGAGTTCTATAGTAGAATGCGAATTTATGCACTGTTAATTAAACAAAACATATATAGCTTTACTAACGGCCGTGAATGCCACTCTCTTCAAGAAAAATTTTCAGTGCTTTTAAAGCGCACTTCTTGTAACTTCTTCATGGCCAGAGCAAAAAAGTTTCCCTGAACTTAATGCCCTGCGGTCTAGTCACATTAACCGTATATGTCTCATGCAAATGTGTCCTGGCGAAACAGTTCATAGTGAAAACAAGAAAGTGAAAATTATCACCGGAACGCTAGAGCTGCGCGTTCGCTTCGTCATTCGATGTTCCTGTGACTAAGAAAACACCTCAATCGGCGTCCGCGTGCCTCGGACTACTGGCGGTTGCGGAGAAACGCGGGAAGGGTGCGCTATGGAAGACGCTGAATCAAGCCCTGGTGGATCGTGTGGTGGTCGGAAGAATTGTGAAGCTTCAGAGCAAGCTCGATAAGCCGAAACGAAGCACAAGCCAAATGACTCATTGGATTCTGACTTGACGTTTCGGTTCATCAGCAACATTCTATCGCATTCGTGTGTAACAAACCACAGGCATTTTATGTCTCACAATATCTAAGGCAGGCTGCAACATTTAAATAAAAGCTATGTTTTAGATTGAGCGAGGATCCATCTATTTCGAAAATATTGTGTCGTGTAAACTATATTATACTCCGAGTAACTTCTCTCAGTCCGAGTACGACGCAGCTAAGGAAAAAAAACTCTACCCAACGTTTGTTCCAAGCTGTCCAGTGTGTACAATCTTGACCGACCTCTCTGCTTTCTTCTAGTAAACTCTCTGTTTCTCCATGTGTGGCTGATTACAATATATTATGCAAGAGGAATCTTTGATAGAACTTCTAATGCATCATTATTCCTTCATAAGGCGTGTACTTCAGCCGTGATCTCGATCTTGCTGCCTGACGGTGCACTCCATGGGGCACGTGCAGGCCGGTCTGTGACCCTTTGGGCATTGCTGACTAAAAGTACGCCGCGCATGAGAGTGATTCAGACAATTACCGCGCCCTCTGCCGAGAAACAGGGTGTGTGCGAATACGTTTCTGCCGCGTTTGTCTTGCCTTCGCAAGCGCGCACACACGCAAACATAGGCGCACATATGTGCACACTCGCGCAGGCACACCGAAATCGCGTACACGCAAGCATTCGCATCATATATAGCGTGACTCGTGTCAAGTATTCATTAGAGGCCTAAAGCTATTAGGTGTGAAAAAGCTTTCTTCTGACAGTATCTATCTATCTATCTATCTATCTATCTATCTATCTATCTATCTATCTATCTATCTATCTATCTATCTATCTATCTATCTATCTATCTATCTATCTATCTATCTATCTATCTATCTATCTATCTATCTATCTATCTATCTATCTATCTATCTATCTATCTATCTATCTATCTATCTATCTATCTATCTATCTATCTATCTATCTATCTATCTATCTATCTATCTATCTATCTATCTATCTATCTATCTATCTATCTATCTATCTATCTATCTATCTATCTATATCGATTCTACAAAAGCCAACAGTGGTGTAATAACGTGGGACCTTAGTGACCACCTCCCAATATTTGCTCTACTAAGAAAGCAAAATTTCACGATAAATGAAAAGCATCAGTACATTTCTTTTCAAAATATTACACAAACAGGTTTGGATAATTTTAGAGCTGAATTGCTACTTAGCGATATTCCGCAAATTCTGAAAATAGACGACGTTGACATTGCATACAGTAAACTTATTGATGAAATTTCTCGTGTGTATAAGCGTCACTTCCCACAAAAAAAGTTTAAATTGGGTAAAAAAATAAGAAAACCATGGATAACCCCTGAATTGTTACAAAAAATTAAGTGTAAAAATGCGCTTTATCACAAGTTCATTAAAAGTAAGGAACCAAGCATATTGAAAGAATACAAGTCGCTTAGAAACAAACTAAACAAAGAACTAAGGTCACACAGGAAATGCTATTTTCAAGCTGAGTTTGATAGCTGCTCGAAAAAACCCGATATGTTATGGAAAAAGCTTAATACTGTCCTAAATCGCCGTAAATCGTCTCCACGTGTAGAAAAGCTATTTCTTGGTGGCCACGAAATATGGGGCGATGATTTGGCGAATACATTTAATGATTATTTTGTGAGCAATTCTAATTCTTGTGCATCTGCTGATATTACAAAATTTATGCCTGATAGCAATCCATCTTCCTTTTTCCTTCGCCCATTTACAGAGTCTGAAGTACTGTCAGTTTTTCTTTCGCTTAAAAATAGCTCAAGTTGTGACGTTGAGGGCATGCAGGTTCGTCCAATCAAGTATGTGCTTGATTTAATTTGTCCATATCTTACCTACATCTTTAATCTGTCTTTGGCGAGCGCTATCTTTCCCAGGAGGATGCAGATCGCAAGAGTTTCTGTGCTTTTTAAGAAAGGTGACATAAACGATATCAAAAATTATAGACCTATTTCGATATTACCAGTATTATCCAAAGGGCTGGAGAAACTTATACACGTGCAAATGTCTAATTTTTTCGATAAGCACAATCTTATATCTACAGCCCAATTTGGATTTAGAAAACACCTTTCTACTGAGTTAGCCTTGCTACAACAAAAAGAATTCATTTTAACACAATTTGAAAGCAAGAATCTTGTGCTCGGCCTTTACATTGATTTCAGTAAAGCATTTGATTGTATCCATCATTCCATACTACTTAAAAAACTTGAAACCTATGGTATTCGCGGGCACTGCTTAAACCTCGTGAAGTCGTATCTAGATCATCGTCATCAGTACGTCCAGATTGAGCATTACCGTTCAGACTTAAAACACATCAGCAGAGGCGTTCCTCAAGGTAGTATTCTCGGCCCATTTCTTTTATAGTTTACATCAATGACCTAGTAAATATCTACAGTGATGCGAAATACGTTATGTACGCTGACGACGCTAGCCTATTTTTTTCGTCACCTGAACTTGGTAGCCTTCAGAATAACACCAACACTGCTCTAAGGGCGCTCCAAAAATGGTCAGCAGCAAACGTTTTGCAAATTAATACTAAAAAGACAAAAGCCGTGATTTTCAGACCAAAATCTAAGCAGATAACCTGCGATCACATCACCCTTCTTTACACAAATGAAGCAATAGAAATAGTGAGTAGTGTGAAAATACTGGGAGTTACCTTTACACAAAATATGCTTTGGGATTTACACATCGAATCAGTTTTAGGCAAGCTATCTCGTGTGGTTGGTATGATGGCGCGTCACAGATTGATATTACCTTTTAAAATAAAGCTTCTTGTTTACAATGCGCTCTTTTTTTCTTCCTTGTATTATTGTTTTTTGGTATGGGGTACGACGACATATACAAATCTTGAAAGACTTCATGTACTGCAGAAAAAATTTCTACGGGCGCTTTTCAATGTACCCTACAATTCCCATACTTCAGATTTATTCTTGAAGGGAAATGTCATCCGCGTGTTTACCCTATACAATTACAAGTTAAGTATAGCGTTCAAACGAGAGATAAAAGAAAACCTAAAGTTTTTCCACGAGTTATCTCATCTTGCCAAAAACACCCATTCATACGGCACTCGTTACATAGAACAGTGGAAGGTGGTCACTGCGCGGACAAGCTATTCTATGCAGAAGCTATCATACACGCTGCCAACTCTTTTAAATTCATTTCATAAATTACACATTGAATTGAAAATAACTCCTGCACGAACACTGCGCGAGCATTTCATCAATTCATGCTAACATAGTAAATAGTGTAAAATATTGCTTTTTTTCATTCTTCCTTACTGATGTGTTTTTTTTTTAGACATATCTGTATTCCGAATATGTGTTTCTTGTGATTTTTTTTTTCTCTTTATGTGAATGTTTGCCATCGCTGCCTGCACTGTAGGGGTGGCTGCGGGCCTCTGTCAAGTTGCTTGTGCTTTCAAGCAACTTTTACCCGCAGTCTCCTCCATCGCTGATGGAAATAAAATTATTATTATTATTATTATTATTATTATCTA
This sequence comes from Rhipicephalus annulatus, assembly GCA_013436015.1. Classification (NCBI taxonomy): domain Eukaryota; kingdom Metazoa; phylum Arthropoda; class Arachnida; order Ixodida; family Ixodidae; genus Rhipicephalus; species Rhipicephalus annulatus. The sequence goes on along the minus strand of WOVY01014832.1, from coordinate 152,680 downwards.
TCTATCTATCTATCTATCTATCTATCTATCTATCTATCTATCTATCTATCTATCTATCTATCTATCTATCTATCTATCTATCTATCTATCTATCTATCTATCTATCTATCTATCTGTCTATCTATCTATCTATCTATCTATCTGTCTATCTATCTACTTGGGGGGAGAAGGCTATGACGACTACATTTCCTTCGAAAGTAAAAAGAAATAAAACGTGGCCATTTTGATGGGAACACTAACGCTGCTTGATTATTCAAAACGAGCGCAAATACCGTGAAGCACGTGACGTCAGCAAGACTACGCCGACAGTGAACTGGCGCGAAACTCAAGAAGATCGTCTTTAATTAGGAAACATATTTGGAAAAAAAGGAAAGAGACGGATATTCGCAAAAATACTGCTTCGTATAAAGTAAATGAACAGACGGTTTATTTTCAAGGCGGGAGCCTTAGAGGGCTCGTCAAACGTGAAAAGTGACGGTCGACGTCAACATCGGTGGCGTCAACGCAAGGGATGCAAGTAGTCATTACACGATGACGTCACATATACGTCATCACACGATGTCGTTGCTTGGTGAAAGGGGGGCTGATCGCGGAGGCACTGCTAAGCCACGTTAGATGCGGAAAGCTTTAGGGCATGATGAGTGCAATCGACAGATAAAATAAAATTTTCCGCGTATCTGCGTGCTTTTGTACAAATATCGTCGAAATATGATAGTCGTTTGACGGCCTTCTTTTGTGCATAGCATCGAATTTTCAGGGCAACCTAAAAAGCCCTGTAATTTTTAGGATCACACATCTAGTAAAGGAACACACCACCTAATACTTACGTGATGATTATACGCCTCAGATATGCGTAATATTGGCTTTTTGATCGGCAATGTTAACCAGTATGAACGTAGCCACCAGTTCGAGATGGTTGAAAGTTCAGCAAGTATACTTCAACTTTGGCCGGATGGTGCAATCGTGTGACAGGCAGATAAACAGAAAGACAGACAGACCCAAATTTTGGCGTTCAGGTATACATGAAAGACTATCGTCTTCAATACCAGACGATGGATTTAATTTTCCAGTCATTTTAGGTGATTGAGCAAGGAACCGTGGCGACTTTCTATTAAATATATGTATAAGGAGAAAAATGGTGACACTTCGTGGAGGAGCCGGCTATTCTTCTTTACTCCTGCGTGCAAGGAAAGGAGGTACATTTGGGCAAGCACTAAACTTTACAAGCCCACTCAATAGAAGTAGCGAGTATACTTCACCGTGAGTGACAATCCTTCCCAGGGGGGGATGAACTTTATTGACACCAAATTGGCTTGGTGGTAAAGCTAGAGGGAGAAGGGGAGCTATGATAGGGACCCAGGGGGCCGCATCTCTGGCAGACCACTCCTTTAATACTCATTCCAGGATTCGGACACATTTGTATGTGACACCGTATCTCGTTGGCGGCAACGGCACCGTGCCGTATAACTGGAGGTGAAACAGCAAGAAAATTCATATCTGGCGACATAAACTATTTACCAAGCTTCATTCCGGTTTCTATTCAGCTGATATTCACTGGAACGTTTTGGCGAGATAGCAGCAGTGCACTACAAAGCGTGTGACATTTTAGGTCATTACTGGAACTTGCAGTGCCTGCTTTAGAGCCACAATCCATTAAATTTTCTGTTGAGCTACTTACCATGCAACTGGAATTTCACCGAAATATACCAATGCGTACTTTCTGCTGTTTATAAATGAAAATATGTTTTGGTAACCAGAATGCTTGGTCAGATGTTTATCTCTTTTTTTCGTCTTTGCAATTCAACTGCTGTAGGTCGCCGTTTACGCGACCAATTAATGGTGCCACGGGTCCATGCCCCAAAATACTGGTCATGCGATACTATACTGCACAATACAGCATTTATATAGTGAGCAGACACAATTTTCTGGCTCACTAGGTGCTGTATTAAGCGCATTATACATGTAGGTGAAATGAAGTCGAGGCGTGTCTCTTTCAGGGCGTAAACATTTCGTTTCAGGGGCGAAGCACCTTCGCTTGGTCGGCGTGTCATGTTGTCGTCACGGTCCATCACACACAGGCATACGCCACGAAAATTGGGTAATTCCCACTATACTCGCCACCGTTTCATACTATTCATGCTGTGAGTTAAAGGTTATTCGTTACTGCCTAAAAAATTGTGTTTGGCTTAGCAGCTGGGTCCGAATTCCCAAGTGAGTTTACCAAAGCACTCAAGTTTCTTATCTGAAACCAGGGACGTACGCGCATCTTTCCGGTAAAGTCATCCGTTTGCAACTCCGCTTTCTGTTACATACAGTGATAATGCTTTAGTCTATACCAGTGTCGAGTAAAGGAGTAAATGGCAAAGATTGCATACATACTGTGCGAAACACCGGCGTACACTGTACGTTTCGCCGCTCCCCAGGCATCGCGTTAAACACCCTTGCCTATTTGCCCATTGACCGCAATTTTCAATACTAATCGGGCCGGGATGTGATGCGAGATTCACTACGTGTCCGCAGAGCCAGTGGAAGCCATGATGTGGCACACGCCCGCGTACGCCGATTTGAACGTTCGCGCGTAAAACGCGAGCAAGAGCTGGAAGACCAACGGCAGGGAGCACGTCAACAAATTGAGAGCAACGCTTGAAAGCGCCGGCGCAGACGGCGTCTTACCGCGTCTATTCTCGCGGAGTGACCACCGCACGGAAGGGTCTGGCCTGGCAAGAAGAAAAGTCCGGCCTGGCAAGAGCGCATTTGCATGTATTTTGTGTATACGTTTTTTCTTTTCTCTCATCCAGTTTTCCTCGGCGGGTTTCTCGCTTCTCAGAAAAGCGCATTCGCGTACTCCATATTCGCCCCAGACGCACACATCACGCGCTCGCATAAGCACACGCAGGTCGAGACAGGGAGCCATACATCTCTTCCGCCAGCGTGCTTTATGAAATCCGTTCCCGCCGCCGCGTACATACAGCCGCAGTGTATACGTATATACACACGGCTCGTCCTCTTCATGTAAGGGGATTCGTTTTTTGCTCCGAATGACTCTCCTGCTCACAGAGCCGTGCCTTCATCGGGGCACGTTATTCCGCGGCCACACGTCTGCTCAGCGGGTCGGCACGTGCAGTACGTGGTATACAGAAATCGGATGCGCGCGTCTAAGCTGCGGTGCGGTATCTAACAAGGCAACGCTTATACCTCTATCCCGCAGTGAAGACCCGTGCTGGAGAACGAACGCGCCCCGTGGCGAGGTTAGTATAGTATAATGACCAGGCTTCACAAGGGAAGCGTTAAGCTGCTGTTTGCGCTCGCTTTGTGGCTCGGCCCGTGATTTCATTTAGACGCCGCGGATGCGGGTGCTCTGGTTTGGCCCTCGACTATAGGCGCGAGAAGCGGTTTGCGGATTCATGAGCGAGACAAGCCCGCAATACAACTAAGCTCCTCTTTAGACGACGGCGTGGGCGGCCGACGGGATCCGGATATGCAAATTGGGGAGCGGCCTCACCGGCGCCCACAGCTAATTGGGCCGGCACGCCCGAGCAAGATGCGTGCTCTTGCTAAGCGCAGAGCACGTTCTCTTCGTGTATGTATGTGTACTGCCGAATTTCTCGCGAGATTGCTTCTGACTACTCGCCTTTCGGGTTATATGCTTTGGACGACAAGTATACCGCACTCGGGTGCGTCCTCGCAGAACCTGTGCGCTTTTGTTTGTTTACTAGTCGAGGGAGGAAAGAGAAGATGGCAAAAGTTTGTGTTAACTCTGCAATGCAAAATGCGTCAAAACCGCACCACTTTTTTTTTTGGCAAGGGTTTGATGTGAGTGAGTCCGACGATTGCGGCAAGTAAACCGGATGACTATTCGTCCTTATTAAACATGAGGGTTTTAGCCATGACAAGTGAACACCTTCTCACACCTACATGGGAGCAAATCTTTAGTGGGGTCCATATACGGCCACTACAGCGGAACCTATTTACCCTCCACACCTTTCAGGCACGTATACCCAGAAATAATTCTCAGAGGTGGATAGGGAGGGGGGGGGGGGCAACTGTTTTATGTGTGTTCGTGCGTGTTTGCGTGTGAGTATAATACACACAAGCGAAATAGGCAAATTTCGACCACCACCCCTCTTCCTGACCGCGCTAGTGCCGCCGCTCCCTATTCGGTTTCTTGATCATCTTCACAGTTTTTAAGATGTACTACAGAAGAAGGCTACACCAGACGCGCCCACATATATAACGGTGGACTCGACACCAGACAACCCTGCAAAGGCGCCGCCGCAGACCACTTCGCACTTCCCACCCTCTCCCGTCCGCAGCCAACTCTGTGAAAGCGAGAGTCGTATAGCTCGTATTCACGAGCCAACCCTATAGCTTTATCTCGTGTTTACCCTAATGGCCTGTGCTATATATTACGTACATTTTAAGAGCACGAAATGTTAACAGGAGAAAAGATAACTGCAAAATTGGTTTGTGAATACTGCCTCACTTTGTTATTATTTATTATTATTTGGTTTGTGTACATATAAAACACGAAGACAGAGAAATAGGGAGGGAACAGGCTGACAACTGCCGCCTGTACGGGCAAAACGCCTGCCTGCTTCTCCGAGAAGGGGAGGCATAGAGGAAAGAAGGAGGGATAAGACGAAAGTAAAGAAAAAGAAGACAAAGAAAAACGCACGCAAAAAAATAAAATTTGTTTGTCAAGCGCACTAAAAGCACAAAAAAAAGATGAGGCGATTGTGAGAGCACAAAGTTGGTTTATGAACACGGGCCTTGGATTCCTTACCAAACAAGAACATGGCGGGCTCAACATAAGGGATGAAGTATATATTGTGGTCGCCAGGTGAAGGGACGGCTTTCAGCTGTCCCATGGTAGAGTGCCGAGTACTATAAATAGTTAACCACTGTTTCTAAACAGACGTCATCGCATGACGTCACAAATCGACAAAATGTGTGTATGTCATCATTACATGCATCGTCGCTTGACCGGCCAATCACACAGGCTGTGCAAAACCAGGTTAGGTGCAAAGGAAGCTTTTTTTTTTTTCAGTACGTCGACTGAGAAGAAAAAAGAAATGGCTTTTGCCTTGGAGTCTTCTCAACCGAATGCATAAAGGCCTGACCTCACGTACGCGTTGCTTCATAACCTCCGAGATTGCGGGGGCGCGGGTCCGCGATCTCAGAGGCCATGATTGCTGCGTGTGACATTATGACACGACGCGTGGAGAGGGCGTGCCGCTTCGCGTAGCCTAGGGTGCTTGAATGGTTTCCCTCGCCCACCGCTTATTTGCCCATAGCGTACTGGCGCTGCTCAAAGTTTTGGTGGATCCTGCCTCTCGGTTGCCCTTTAACTGGCGGTGGTACTCCACCGCGGAGCTTGTTGACGTGGGTGGCCGCATCGTCAGATGTGTTGGAGCCCTGGTTAAGGTGCTCGGCTGCTAACAAACCGTTCAGGCATCGTATACGTAGCCTTGTGCCCTCGCTCTCCTTAAGCAGTGCGTGCGGCGCCGCGTCAAAAAACCGTGCGCTTACACACTGCATGCACGTACATGTGGTAAACAAGCCTGAAGGGATTGGTGATTTCTTTTTTCATCGCTCTATATTTGTTATTACGCAGTACAATGACTGCAAAATAAATGAAACACGGAAGATGAACCAAACTTTTAAAAAAATTATCGGGGGGCTTCCTCTTAATGTACATGTATATGATCATCACACATATGGTACAAAATACGATTAGCAACTAAGGTATTGTATATAGAAAACAGCACTATAATACAAGCCGACACATCAGAAGTAAATAAGCTATCATGACACTTTATTTGAAATTGTCATGACCGTTGACTAAAATTGACTGTTGACTCAAAAATCACAGCATATCCACGGACTGAATGATGATGGTGGGGCGAAGCGTTCGTCAGTCCGACCATGCTTCTTTCCGTCCATTCTTTCTTGCTTCCGTCCGTCTATGCGTCCGTTTGTGTGTCCGTCCATCCGTGTGACCGTCGGTGCGTCCGTCCGTCCGTCCACGCGTCCAACCGCATACGTCCGCTCTACCGTCGGTTCGTGCGTCTGTTCGTGCGGCCGTCCACCCGTCCGCCCCTCTGTCTGTCTGGTTAGTGTGTGTGTCCATCAGTACGTTCAGTAATCTGTATGACCGTCCGTCCGTCTTTAGAGCGAACACTCCAAGTACAGCCATCTCACATCTTTTCATCACGTAATAATCATATACAAGTTCCGCCATCTAGCGGACATTCTAAGGACCGCTCTTTCGGGTATGTGCCACCGCTGGTTACATACTACAACGAGGGACGCACAAGCCACGCCATAAAGAGCTTCGCCACTAAAAGTAATTGGAAGGCAGACAGGGACAAAAACAGCGGTTGATACAATCAACTGAGAAGAAAAAGAACACAATGGAACTTCGTCACGCTTTGTTTTCCTCAATCTCTCTCGTAGTAAGCCCCGATGGAGTGTTGTTGGCCGGCTGGGATGGCGATGTTTTGACTTCCGCCTGATTTGTTCGTACAATTACGTTGCTTGTATATATAAAAAAGCGTTTCGGCCACATGCTGCTTATGTCATGTTGTTCTGACCACAGACACGCATGTAATTAGAATGAAAAAAAATCAACCCACCCTGATGCATGATTGAAAAACTGTGCCATAGTTGCTGGGATTAAAGAAGTTAGGGAGGACAAACGTTACAATGTAGATACGACTGGCACAAACTGTCAATGGGAGTTATTAAAAAAACATCAACGAAGAAGAGCTGAGAAATGGGTGGTATCGTCACCCCCGGAAGCTTTTCAGGCCTGCGCGTCACGTGACGTGACGTCGACGACGTCACATCGCGCCGGCCGGCCGGCCGCCCTTCGCTGGGTGGCTGCGCCAGCCGCGAGCGCCCTTCACGCCTACCGACTCGGGCGAGGTTCCTTGACACCATGTCCGCACGATTTATCAAGGTATCCATTGATTGTATGGTTTAACGCGCCGACGCAATGCAGGCGATGAAGCGCGCCGTAGGGGAGAGCTCAGGATCAAGTTTTACTACCTGGGAATCTTTATTGTGTGCCGAAATCTCGTACACACGGGCGTTTTTGCTTTTCGCCTCCATCAGAAATGCGGCCGCCGCAGCCGGGTATCGAAACTGCGCCCTAGTGCTCAGCAGCGCTACGCCTTAGCCACTGAGCCACCGTTGCGGGGGAACTTATCAAGGTATCAAGAAATAATGAATATCGTGAATGGAATAATGCGTATTTATTTATCACAGCCAGACGCCGTCTGTACAAATATCACAGTGCACATTGTTCTCGGTCCAGGCAGACGACAGGCAACACAAGATGTTGCCCTTAATGCTGAAAATATGCCAAAAGTACAAAACACAATATCTTGCCACATAAAACTCAGAAAACAAAACAGATTGTAACAGCAAAAACATCCCCGAGCTTTGGAACAGAAAAAGCACACTTTCATTTAAATTGTAGGTTAGAGGAAAACATACCATTCGTTTATCATAGTAGCAGTAGCAACACAAGGTATCAGGTTCAAACACTTGCCAAAAAATACAATACAAAAGAACACTGGTGACTAAATTGTGGTCCACAGCATGATAAATGACAGAAAGAAAAGTAATTGTACTGCCACAGGTAGGTGCATTTCCTAGGGAAAAAATCAAACAAAAATCTAAGAAAAAAACAAATCACAGTGCACAACATGTCTGTACACAGAGTGCACAAGGAAAGTGTACACAGCTTAGGTACCAAAACGGACTGTACAACTGCTACAGTGGGCACCGAGGCAGTTCGAGTTAAAAAAAAAGAAAAAAGTACAGCACCTTTAAAAGCTAACAACTTGTAAAGAGATACAAAACTGGAAACAAGGCTCAAACAAGGGAATGTATTGCTTGAGCCAGGTGGCAATAAGTGCAGCGCTCCTCAGACAGCATCGACAGGTTGTTCAAAATTTCCAACAAGGAACTTACTTTTTGAACTGAGTCTGGTACAACAGCGCTACCAAGGTTCTTGATTGGTGAACCTTGATAGCAGGCAAAGACTTCAAGGTTTGCAAACACGGTCAATGACGCATTCAAACAAGGTTCACGATAGTCGATAATGTTCAAAAACATGGAGCACTCTTCTTTATGAATCACAGTCCACTTTGGAGACACTGACACCCCTTGCAGGCGAGCCCTTAGTTCTTCGAGGGACGAAAACCGGTCTCGTTTTTGCTCCGCTTCATATGACGCCAGCGACTCTTCTACAGCACGGGCGAGTTGGGAGGCTTCTTGTCGGCTCCTCTTGGCGTCAGGGGTTTCTCTCGTGCTCTGGTCTCGTACTGATAGGTAGGACGGACAGCCGGAAAATACCGTTGGGACAGATCCAGGACGCAACCGTGGTACTGGGAGTGCAACTTCAATAACTCTCCCTGTCCTTGGATCCGTCTACGATGTCGTCTTCTCAATGCATGAAGCGTCGAAATGATTCGCGCACACCTGCAAAAACGTTTCAAGAACGTCTGAGACGCCACTTCTCAAAAGAAAAAAATGCGCTCCCGTTTGCATGACCGCGTTTACAGTCCGTGTAGCTAAAACAAAGTCTACCTACGTTTCGCAAGCATCTAAATAAAAGCGCTGCGCTAAGCGGTACAAGCAACATGAAAGGAAACACGGGAGCGTGATGTCACCGCACTCCACGAAGCGCTTCCACCGAGAGCTTGCAAGAATGGACGACACCACGGCACTGTTAGTGAACAAAGCGCAGCTGACCATCCTTGCTGCGAACGCTGCTGGCGTCAGCGCTTCGCGAGGCCCGGCGGCCACACGCTCAAGTATTTCCCATCATAGGTGATTTCTACCCGAACAAGCAACGACAAGCTAAGAACAGGAGCATCTCAAATTCTTACCTTAGTGCACGAAGTCGGCACGAAGTCCTTCCTAGGAATGGCGCGTAGCCATTGTTTGAGAGCGTCGGCGTCTTTAGGGAAGGAAAACACTTGTATCTTCTTTCCTGTTTTGTAGTTGCCGGTGCATCCGGGTACACAACACTTATTCGGCATTGTCGCATCACTCCAGCATCACGCACGGAAACGAAATTGCCGCAAAACAACAACGGAAAGCAACAAACGTGAAACACCGTCAACACCACGCCGCCGAACCGTCACCACCGCCGCCCGCGCTGCGCTCGCAGCCGCTGCGGCTTCCCCGAGAGTCGGCCGGCCGGAAATGACGTCAAATTGCTGGGCGCAGGCCTGAAAAGATTTTCCGGGGGTGACGGTGGTATACGAGTTTACGATGATGACTATAAGCTTGCCGCACTCTGCTGCCCCTAGCTTCTTTGTTCCCTAACTACTGTGTCTTCCTTTGCTTCCCAATTTCAGTCTTACATCGGATGCTTCCAGAATCAGAAGGACTGCAAGCTGTTTGCGTCACTTGATTTTGCACTGCCTCAGCAACACGATGTGATAATGCCAGTTAGCCCCACTACCCTTGTTTTAGCTAACTATATACCATGACACACCCAGCATAGCAACTGCATGGTGACGTAGGCAGGCGCGTGGTCTTATATGGGTGAGGGCAGAAGGAAGGTAGAGTTACTGTATATGCTACCTTTAGGTATGCTACCTAGAGGTAGCATATACAGTAACTCTAGAGGAAGGGCGAGGCGTGCGGCACCTGGCGAGTGCTGGAGCAAGTGCACCTTTCGCGAGCCTCGTCCTGTGATACGCGAGGCGAACGCTGTGCAACCCGGCGCGCAGATGGCGTGACCGGGAGGGAGCATCGGGGGAGAGGACGCAGCGAGGAATTTGTTACCTCAATTCGCCAGGTGTTCTTTTGGCGTACATTCAGACACAAAGGAGGAGGGGCAACTGCCAATGCATTTATGACTGCATGCAGCCTTCTGGGAATAGCCGTAGGAGGGCTGAGTACATATCTGTGAGAGTGCATCGCGTTCATGAGTGCTGATACAGCTCTTTAGTTTGCTCTATGTCTGTTTCTTCTACTGCTATATTTTCATACTATTCTTTTGTTTTCGTTCATTGATCCCGCTGTCTTGTACGTGGGCCCTTAGGCATGTTCAAGTGTTTTTTTAACCGCTTATCGCGTGAGCGACCACCAATTTTTTTTAAAAATTATGGAAATAAAGATTGCTTGCTTGATTATTTGATTGATTGATTGATTGATTGAGAGTGTTATTGGTTGCGCCATAGGAGAATTTGACTTTTACGGAACATTTCGTCTCATACGGCACGTGCGACAGTTGAATAAATGAGCTCATTTGCGAGAAACCTGAGAGAGATGAAAAAAAGCCACTTGAATTCGTTCAAAGCCATGATTTTTGTGTAAGTTGTGGTAATCCTCACACACACACACACACACACACACACACACACACACACACACACCCGTATATATATATATATATATATATATATATATATATATATATATATATATATATATATATATATATATATATATATATATATATATATATATATATATATATATATAATAAAACGTGCACTGCGGTTTCGCACAGACGTGATTTTTGTTTTTATCAATGGTTCTAATGAGTAAAGTCTCACAAATGTTTCATCAATGGGAAAAAAATACGGTGCAGTAAACATACAGCGTGATTCGCCCTGTTAAACTTGCAATTCGGCTTGGCATCAGAGATGAGGAATTCTTCCTGATTTTTCTTGATATATTTTCGGCAGCAGGAACTCTCTTATGCGTCTTATTTATTATAATCTTATTTGTCTACTTATACTTGCGAGGTAACGAAATGTCAGTACAGCCATCAAGTAATATTTTTTTTCTTGCTTAGCCCTTGTTACTCATGCACAGGCATGATACTTTTCCCGTTCCTTTTTTTTTTTTTAAGCGTGTAGCATTTTAGCAGCTTGGCTGTCTGTCCACTGTCTCATGTCACGCAGGGGTCAATCCAGGCCTGAGAAGGCAATGCCCAAAACCAGTGCAAGACAGTCAATCTATAAAGTAATGTATATACTAGAAAAATAACCAAGAATCATTTGCCGTATAGTATACCTGAAATCGCGGACAACGCTTCTAATAAATATAATAATTGTTGGGGTTCCACATCTTAAAATAACGATACGATTATGGGGGACAACGTAGGGGAGGGCTCTGGAAATTTAGACAACCTGGGGTTCTTTAATGGGCACCTAAATATAAGTACAAGGGAGTCATTTATTTGCTTCTCTATATCGAAAGAAAAAATACGCACGATCAGAAAGCAAAAATAAAAAGTGACCTGCGTGCTCCGCCGCAAATGTCCTAGAAAGTCAAGCAACCATTTATGTATGTTTTCCTTTGCCTCAGACAACGCCTCATTTATGTCGAATCGGCCGCATCTGGCTGGCACTGATAAAATAGAGGAGGTGCTGCATTAAAGTTACTATATATGCTACCTTTTACCTATAGATAGCATATACAGTAACTCTACGCTGCGTGAGGTATGGACGCCATCTGGCAGTGCTGTCGGAAAACATAAGCTTGTGCAGAATCCAGGGCCAGTGCCAGATGGCAGCACCATACCGTCGGCAGAATGCTTTTTTTGGGCATACGTCGCATTTCCCGCGCAGCGTAACACTAATAAGGTATTTAGAATTAGGCATACCTGTTATAATCTTGTAAAAGAACACACCACTTGATACTTTCGTATTGATTTTGCGCCTCAGATAAGCGTAACATTGGCTTTTTGATCGACAATGTTTACAAGTATTAACGCAGCCACCATATTCAAGATGGCTTAAACAGCAAGGGCTTAAACATTGGCCGGATGGCTGAATCGTGGGACAGACACACACACAAATAGACAGATCAAAATGTCTGCGTTCAAGTATTGCAAAAAAAGACTATCGTATTTAGAGCGCGTGTGAGACAATCGGCCTCTACCCGCACCACCACCCCTGCAAGCGCGCGATTGTCAAAGGAGTCGTTGGGCTGCCCGTCCGAAGGCTACACAAGAATGGAATTAGGTCAATCGTAGAATTTAGAACTATATACTCCAAGACCTACATTAACCACAGAATTATCGCTATACATCCTTAAAGCTAAACGTTTTGATGCTTGAATATACCAGATAACTTATCGCACCACTGATTAGCGGGAGCACCTGACCACTGGTGTCGTTGGTGATAATCGCTACGCCAAGTTGTGCAGAAGATACACTATTCCGCCGCCCTAAATGTTGGGATGGTAGGTAAAATGCTAGTGATAGTCCTCCAGTACTTAATCAATCACTCCGTACCCCCAGAACGTCGGTGTTTGAGCTCGTGAACAATAGCTGTGAACGTAGAACATCGCCAGTGATTGTCGCGCGCGACATCTCGCTGACACGCGTGCCATCATCCTGGGATACTGTGCGTCGTGGTCGAGGCGCGCGTATTTCATCTCCGTCTTCTCTCCCACCGCGCGCGTTGGTCGTGCTCGTCGTGTACCGACGTCGTCGCGTTGGTGCCGTCGACGAAATACGATCAAGGCCCCTCCCATGCGGCTCGTCGAGACGAGGAAGAGGAGGAGGTTCGCGCCGGTCGCGGCTTTCTCCGCCCACCGCGGCGGCGGGCGGCCTTCCTGAGGTGGAGCCACCGGCGCAGGCGCACACGCGGCCGCTCTCTCCTCGCACTCCGTCGCGCCGCACGTCACGGCTCCCATGAGCAGCGGCGCGCAACAACTATGGCGGATTCCATCGGCGGCCCCGTCGCTCGCCGAGCACTCTGACGAGGTAAACCACCTCCCCACCTCCTCTGCTTATTTTGTGTTTGCACGTTCGCGCCCGAGGTTATGCAACCGCCGCTGCACGACCCGGGGCTTGAGCCCCGTCTCGCGTCGTTCAGCGCGCGCTCGCCTCGCGCATGCGCCGGCGCTGCGGGAGCAACACGTGTCCGTGGCTCGTCGACGGGGCCGTGTTTTTCTTCGGCGTGCGCTTCGAAGGCTCTCGCGGAAAACACGTTCGTTCGCTGCGACCGCAGACTGACTGGCGAGCCGTCCTAGTCTGCGTTCCTTTCACTTCCGATTGTTCTGTTTAGGCGTTGGCGTCTGTCGCGTACTCCTATTGCGACGGTCTCGTTGCCTCGTCCGGACGTCGCGCGGTTTCAGGACCTCACCAGGACGTTCCACGGCTGTCCTTTCTTCCATCGGACTGAAGGTGCCCGCGAAGTAGCTGAACAGTTCAATCCGTGCCGCAGCCTGGTCCTAGCCCGAAAGATGGGCCTACGAGTCAAGTGTTTCGGTTTTGACGCTCGGCCGAGTATGGGAGAGGGGGTCGATGGTGGTATACAAGGGAGAGGGGGTTCGTCTGCACGATTTCTCCTCGGCGCGTGCTTGGTATAATCACGTTTCGTGGCTTCTCGTCGTCCCCCATTGATTGCTCGGATCGGTGGCTCACGCGCGGATCGTCTCTGGGCGATCCGCCCTTTTCTGCTTTGTAATTATTTGATCATCCCCGCGATAAGAGCGCCGCCGCGACGTGACTGGCGAGGTCTCGAACGCCTCGTGCGTAAATGTGCACTTCCCGCCCAGCAGCTTCTGTGTGACGCGATGGAGATATGATATAGCCACTGTTCAGTTACACGTTTAATGTGCGTGTACGTGTGTGTCGTACCGAGCTGAGTATATAGGGTATTTCTTGATTGATTGATAAGTTCGGTTTAACGTCCCAAAACCACCATACGATTATGAGAGACGCCATAGTGGAGGGCTCCGGAAGTTTTCGACCACCGGGGGTTCTTTAACGTGCACGCAACTCTGAGCACACGGGCCTACAGCATTTCCGCCTCCATTGGAAATGCAGCAGCCACAGCCGGGATTTGATCCGACGACCTGCGGGTTAGCAGCCGAGTACCTTAGCCACTGAACCACCGCGGAATAAAGGGTATTTATTGCCCTAAGACAGTGGTGGGTGTGGGCGTAGGCTGAATTTTTTTTTTCGGGGGATGCAGGGAGGAAGCACCTCCTTGGTATCGTCATTTTTCGCTCTGTGTGCCACACCGAAAAAAAAAAATGGCGTAGGAGGGACCATAGGCCTGTTGCGGCGCCGTCTGGCTACGCCTCTGGTGATGGGTCGAGATAGATGTTAATTATTCCAGCCCATCAGCGTATCGATATAATAGTTAATTATTTCACCCGATCCGTGTAACCTCTGCGTTGTTAACGAAGCTGGCCTTACAGTTGGACGAGATCGTACATATCTTTTCGTGACAAACCTGTAATGGGCGTACGGCCACCTCCGTTATTATAGTGAGATATGATACTAGCATTTGTGTTGCCTTTGCTCGATCTTTCTTCGTCTCAATGTGCTGTCTCGCACTTCGGAGTAAATAATGTTCCCTCAAATGATTAGTGTTTCTTCTTTGAGTTGCTCTGTAGACCCTGTTCTTAGTTTCTTGTATAGACCAATTTCTTTTCTTACTCGTATCGTCCATATGAATACCCGCTCTATTTCTTATCCACAGTCTACCCGGACGTTAATGTCGCTGATGTGTACTTGCGACATTGGATGACGCAACTTTAGCCTTTTTGTGATATACGCATTCATCCATTCACTTCGACCACTGCACGATGGCGATAAAACCGCGAGAACATCCCGAAAGTAAATTTTGTGGTGATTCGAGGGCTAGCCGGCCGACGCATGACGGCTGTGCCCGGGTCGCTCCTTCCGCACGTGTAGTTTTGGGTGATAACAGTGAAAGCAGCGAATCAACAGACATAAATTATATTCTTAAAGCTCCTTATCGGGTGCTATTTCTTGCTTCGCGCTTCGATTCAGAACGGTAGGTATCCTGCTTCGTGTAACGCTGACTATAGTAACAATAATAATTGCGGTTTAACCCTGATTATTATTATTATAGTCCGAATTATTATACAAGCCAGCGCCGTACATTGACATAATTGGGAAGGGGGGGGGGGAGAGTCAGTCCCATACATTGACATGATTGATTGATTGATTGGTTTGTGGGGTTTAACGTCCCAAAACCACTATATGATTATGAGAGACGCCGTAGTGGAGGGCTCCGGAAATTTTGACCACTTGAGGTTCTTTAACGTGCACCCAAATCTGAGTACACGGGCCTACAACATTTCCGCCTCCATCGGAAATGCAGCCGCCGCAGCCGGCAATCGAACCCGCGACCTACGGGTCAGCAGCCGAGTACCTTAGCCACTAGACCACCGCGGCGGGGCCATACATTGACATGATATGTGACATCATATGGTGGTTTTGGGACGTTAAACCCCACATATCTATCTATCTATAGGGAGGGGCGGCCCTGCAACGAACCTCTGCCCCCCACCCCCCTCATGCTTATGTACTGTGTGGTTAATGCATTCTACATTTTAGTGCGTATAGTTAGCCGCGTTCCCAGCAGGTTCTCGCCATGCATGTACGTAATAGTGAGGTTTTTCTGAAGCGAGCTTTGAATATGTCTGTGTGTGCACTGCGATGAACTTCATGCTACAGCTAGCTAGTTGATGCAATATCCTTCACTATCTTCTATCATCGCTTCTCTGCAGAATCCTACATTTGTTTATTTGTGGGCTTGCTGTTTCTGTATAAATGATTATGTAAACTGAGGGAACCCTAAACTAAAATAAGGCCAATCTTTCTTCCTCTGTGCATCATGAAAAGGCCCGTGCCTGCTCGAAACACTGAAGTAGCTGCCCAAAAAGCAGATTTTGCCTGCTCCAATAGCTGCTCCGAAATGTTGTTAGGCATTCCCACACCTGCACAGGCTTCTGTCCTAATTTCGTCGCATGGCTTTGAAAGCTCAGTGCGTGTAACTTTGGTGTGGCCATGCTCTGTATGAAATGGCATGACGCGTGGCTCTCATTGTTTCCTCGGTTTTTTTTATTCCCTGTAGAGTACTTATATACATAGGAATTATTGCCATCTCGTTTTTTTTATTTCTGAACCGCTGCGTCAAGCTAACAGTATACGGAGCTACAGGGGAACGTGTCTTGTACGGATGTGTGTATTGGGAAACGGTTATAATCTTGTCAACATTTCGTAATTTGCCGTAGCACGCTTGAAAAGTTTTTTTTTTTCTTCAGTGTGCTATCAGTTTTGTTGGGAAGCATGGAATACAGAACGCCTTCTATCGTGCATATTGCTGCAAAAATGAACTTGTATCTGTGCATTTAAGATTGTCCTTTTAATGCGTGCTCAAGTGCTCTAAAAAGAGTAGCTTCCCTTTTAGTGCATGTAGTCTCGATAAGGTTGCGATACGAGTAATACGGTTAACTTTCTACGGAGGCCTGTCTATTACCTCTTGTCTCGATATTGCCTGCGCACGACTGCAAACGCAAATTAAGAAGAAAGAAGAAAAAAAAGACACTGCAGGGTGGTGTCTCTGCAAAGGCAGCTACACGCAGCATAAATTATACCTTCGGCTGATTTACTTGGTCCTATATATACCGTGACTTAAATGTAAATTAGGTTACCGTGCACGCACTTAGTGCTATCACTTTCCCATGTCTTTTAATAGACTGCCTGTCCGCATAAAAGGTCCGCATATAGAGAGACATATGGAGATGCTTTACGCAAACCTCTACAAGCACGCAGTACAAGAATATAGTAGCGTATGTTCACACGTGTTGCTTATGCTGTTGTTTCTATCTCTGTATACGTTCTGGGGTGTGTATTCAATTTACTTCACTTTATGTTCTTACAGCTGCTTGTGTGTCTATTTGTGTGACTGCTGAATGTGGGAAAATCACCTCCTCGTGCAACTCTCTTTAGATAATGTTTACTACAGATAATCTCTACACTATAAATGGGGCATTACAACGGGGACAAGAAACAGCGAATAAGACCAGGGCTGAGTTTACCAACAGGCGCGTGTTTTGTTGATGTTGTTGCTGCTGCTGTTGTTGCACAAGTATATATAGAATGGTAAATTATTTGTTGTGTTGCGCTGTTTCTGGTCACAGTTGGCATACATAACTATATATGTCACTTGGTCGGCGTCATATACGTGACAATATATATATATATATATATATATATATATATATATATATATATATATATATATATATATATGTGTGTGGGGGGGGTGAGTGGGTGGGTCTGTGTGTGTGTTTGCATGCGTAAGTTCATGTTTTTTAGACCCAGTGATCAACAAATGACTCGACTTGCAGGAGCTGGTACAAATGAAAAAAACAAACAAACAAATGTCTGATGTTTGGACTGGGGACTGGCCTTTTTTGAGAGCCCAATCGACGGATACAGTAGCTGAATTTATTTATGTTCGCTCTGAGAGCCAGCGGGGTATAGAAAGAGTACAATTGCAACAAGAAAATGGCCGCTGCAGCAACAGAAAGAAAGAAGAAAAAGCATGCTGTTTTGAAGCAAGAGACGGTGCAAGTAAAACAGCGCGAGAAGCAAAAAGTTACAGATACATACTCCGAATTCAGAGTAGGGGAAAAAAGGCGGGGGGAGTGCTTGTACAGTGTTAAGAGAAACGACAAACCAATGAGTTGCGGTTGTTTGGAAACGAACAGTCCCCGTAAATAAAACATGTGACGCAAAGCGAATCTTAATATGATAAGTGATATGGAATGTTTAATGTCCGATTCACAAACTTCACGCGTGACGTCATACCACCGCCATACAGTCACTTTATTTATTTATTTGTCCATTCATTTTTTAACTTACTGCAGGTTCAGTGACAGTCATGAACAGAAATCACTGGCAACTGTATTTTAGTATAACGAAGGATTGTACGGCAGTATGATTCACAACTTTATTAGATAACTGCGAGAATACTGAGAGAAGTGCGAGAATACTGAGAAAAAGAGTGACTATTTATGTGCTGAAGTGACTTGAAGATTGTCTGATTGTTATACTGAGATTAATTCGGGATGATGGCGATGATGGCGCAAATACCAACACTTTACAATTTTAAAGTTATTGTGGTACGATTTAAAGCTTCAAAAATATTCTTCGTTATGGAAGTAATTGAATGCTTGCTTCCGCTAATAGCTCAGTGATACTGGATTTTTTAGAATAAACAGAGTATATATGAATCGATAGTATACTGTATGTGCTCAATGTTATCAATGGGGCGCTTTAGTCAAGAGCGCAATATTTAAATCGGTATACTGTAAAGACGGCCTTGATTGAGTGATAAGTGGGGTTTAACGTCCCAAACCCACCATATGATTACGAGAGACGCCGTAGTGGAGGGCTCCGGAAATTTCGATAAAAATGGCAACGAGTGTTTTATGGGCACTCAATTTGCGATGGTGTCGCGTAGCTCGCCTCGTATTTAAATTAAATGCCAAGTTCAGCCTGCCGTTGTAAAAGCCTCACTATTTTATTACGCTTGGTGGTTGGCCCGTCTCACTGGCGCCATGCCGCTTCGCGGTTTTCAGTCTATGTTTTAGCATCACGGCTCTGCCATAGCCAGGTTAGAAAAAGACGTGATGCTCCTCCAGTGACGTCATACATGACGTTTCAGCTTGGATCACGTTATCTCCAATGGTTGATGTGCAAAGAAAACGCCGCGGGCAGGTTGGCAACCCATTCAGAAGTATGTCCAGCGAAGCGGTCGCCGACTGTTGTATCAGTGTTGAAAACCCGCTGGCACTGAAGCCATGGAAGGTATAGGGAACGCAGATTGTACAGCTTCAAGTGTATTGTTGTAATTGTGGTTTACACGTGACGATTCAATGAAGTGGATGAAAAGACAACTTGTCGCTGGTATAGGAACCGAACCTGCGACACTATTTGGTGAGAGCATCTGGCGTGTTGTCCGAAGGTCGCAGGTTCGATTCTTGCCAGCGACACCGAACTATATCGCAGTTACTGCAGTACAATAAAACAGTATAAAAACAGTGCAATCAGCGTACCTTATATTTTCGTTGGATTCATTTTCTGTCGATTTTGTCGAAACAACTGTGTCAAAACAAACAAACAGCTGTGTCAAAACAAACCAATCTTTGACAAGTCCTTCCGTTCATTATCGTTTACGTAAGTTATTCACTCAATGTAATTTGAGTGACACATTATGTGAAACTTATGGACGTTACCCTTACCGTTATCTCCTTTTCGTTCTCTCGCAGGTGAGTCCTTAATTTTCCGCAGCGCGGTGACGCGTAGCAAGTTGCGCACATTGCGACACGTCATAGATTGTGCGTGCGCCGCCATGTGCTGACATCCCTCTTGGACCTGCCGATGATTGGATATTTCTGTTTATTTTTTTCACTCTACTTTTGTTCGTCCCGTTCCACGGTAAGTGCAGCAGCGCATCAATTGCACCAAAGCTTCAGCCATATAACTGTTCCGTATTCCTTTCCTGCATGCATATCACGTGATGTACGTCGGTATTTATAACACGTTCAGTGGAAGATGTCGCACTCGCGATGTTCTGTGCAATGAAAGCACTGTACGACACTCATGATAATGCCCACACTTACAGTTCCGGTTGTCGATGTTACCACGATATGTGGCTTTGCTACGATAGCAGTGACATATGATAGCCGTTTTTTACGTTATCATGCCCGTGCCCGTCTATGCGCTCTGTGAGGCGGATGATAAGATGCACGGTACAGTGATAAGCAACTATCACAACAAAGTGTACACTGCATGGGTAATCATGTCAGCCAAAGATGCGATTGCAGTTATCACCTGCATGTAGCCATGCATCTTAGAGAGTATAAACAGTATGGAGTATAAACTGTATGGTAATATTATATTAGTGTAAGATGAAACCCGAGCGCTTTGCCGTTCCCGCTTACCAATGATAAGATTCACTGAGTAGTATTGAAAACTGGGCAAGTTGGTAACCATTCATTGTTCGAGGTAAACAGCGCGAAAAATGAAGACAGAGAAATAGGAAGACACAAGGCACAGTTGAAAGTCAGCGCTCGTCTTGTGTCTTCCTATTTTTCTGTCTTCGTTTTTCGCGCTGTTTACCTTGAACAATAGTGGCTAAGGTACTCTAGTGGTCTATGGTACTCGGCTGCTGATCCGCAGGTCGCGGGATGTAAACCCAGCTGCGGCTGCTGCATTTTCGATGGAGGCGGAAATGCTGTATGCCCGTGTGCTCAGATTTGGTGTGCACGTTAAAGAACCCCAGGTGGTCGAAATTTCCGGAGCCTTCCACTATGGTGTCTCTCATAATCATATGGTGGTTTTGGGAGGTAAAACCCCACATATCATCATTACGAGATGCTATGCCGGTAAGCCGTAAAGCCTTATATTGCCCGGCACCGTCGCAGGATACCATCAAGTGCGCTCCAAGATTCCGCTTGTGTTCTCAGTTATTTCAATCAAAACATGGGATTCTTTTCGTCATACAGGAAGGAGAGAGAAAAGAGTGGGGATCATTGACTCATTGGGTTAAAAGCTAACAGGCAGGGGTGCAGCCATAGGGTGGCACACCGGAACCGTGCCCCCCCCCCCCCCTCGATATATATATATATATATTCAGCATGGCATACAGAGCGGAAAATGACATTTTCAAGGGGATTCCCTCCGCGAAATAATGGAGCTGCCCCCCCTCCCCCCCCCCCCAAAAAAAATCTGGGTACTGCCCTGGTAACAGGTGACGTGTTACTGCGTAACGAATCAGTAAATAAACTACAAATATGTTTTCCTAGCCCGCGACGCCAGGGGTTCTTGTGACGTGTGCTTCTGTTGATAATTATTGAATGCATTGCTCCATGAAAGAGCCTATAACATTGTAAAAAAACAAAAAAAAAAACAAGTAGATTGGTAGTTACGGCGCCAGACTGCTGATCCGAGGGTCGTGCGTTCGATGCCGGCTGCGGCTGTCCCATTTCGATGGAGGTGAAATGGTAGAAGCCCATGAGCTGGGGATGTCAATGCACATTAATGAACATCAGATCTGGTCAAAATTTTCGAGGACGTCGACTACGACGTCACTTATTGTCATATCGTTGTTTTGGGACGCTGAACCCCAGATATATAAAACTTATTAAATTTTACATCCACCAGCACTGCAATGTTTTCTCGGGTATATTTATACTACCACTACTCTTTCCTTATAACCAATTGAGGCACAGCTGCAGTGTTGAATTACCTTGCTGGAGAATGAACGATATTTGCACTTGTGACATAACTACATACAAATCGTAACATCATTTGAAGGAATTCAAGTTGTGCGGCCATAAAGCCACCACGAAAATATTTTCCAACTGACTCGGGTGCTACCCTAAGCAGGCTGTTGCATCTGGCATCGACAGGAATACACCACGCGTGGTACCCGCTCCCGAGTGCACAGCCGGGCGAGGGCCGACCTTCGGATTCTCTGCATCGGTCATCGATATTCGTTCCGAGGGCAGGGCAGTAAAAGAAGCCGTATACCCACACGAGACGATCATCCGATGGGATTTCGCAATTCTTCGAAGCTTAGAACGGCGCCGTATAGACTGCAGTGGTCCCATCTGGCTATTTCTCTCTATTGTCGCAAGACGTCGTCCCTCGGCGCTGCGCTCGAAAACGTGTTCCGCGACTTTTGACCGCGCTTAATTGCTCGCTTTGTTTCGCCTACTTTTGTCGTTGACAACTGAAATTGCGCAGGGCGGACAACACCATATAATGTTGGAGAGTAGAGACATACTTGTCGAGTTGGTGCGTTTTAATCGCTAGAATATCAAACAACGCTTAACATTCACACGGCTATCTTGATTCTCGACTGACCTTGTTTCTGCGGCGATATTACATTGATTCCGCTGAAAAAAAAGGGGGGGGGAGAACAAAAGAAAGAACAAGTTCACGGAACAAATCTTGGGATGTTCAGACCTTGCATAGCTAAACCCTCCGTAGTATGATTGTTGTTTTATATTTTTGAGACAGAAGGAGGCGTCGGTCTGTTCAAACTAAACGTTTATGACGTGTCGGCTTCTAGCATGAAAGCCTGGTTTACAATGAATGCATCATTAGAAATGGTTCGTTCATATCGGCTTGACTGATTGCTGCAGGGAATGTGCGTAGATGGGGTTCAGATTTTCGTCGTTACGATTTACTGCGTTAGAAATGGTCAGTATAAGCGATTACAGCCGAGGTGCTGTCATTTTTTCTTCTTCCGATGATTCCTGCGTTGTCAAAATAAATCTTGAGGTCAGTCATAATGGCGTGTTGTGCGAAACTGTTGTTGCGGATGCTCTTATTTTAATTTTAATGCAATAGTTTATTTAAAAACGATGCTTTGTAGAGGCGACATCAAGGTGTTTGACAGCGCTGGCACTACTTGTTGGCTGTGATCATATATATATATATATATATATATATATATATATATATATATATATATATATATATATATCACAATGCACTAGCTTGGTTCTGTACAACTTTCGACGTTATTTTCCTTCGTCCTCACCGTTTCCAGGATACGCAGAAATCTCTAAATCCGGATTCCGTCGCCTTTCACCGCTTGCGTCTATACTTTTCGTTTCTTCTTGTTTTTTTCCGGCATAATATTCGCATTGCCCCGGGTCCCATTCATGGCCTGCGCGGACTGGCGTGTTCCATGTATCCGCGAAGCGCTGCTTGGCACCGAAAACCTGCGCCGAGGACATTCCTCGTCTGCGCGGGGCAGCGCGATGGTTATCGCCTTCCGAAGCCAGTCGTCGCGAAAGGAAGCTCCTCGTAAACAACCCGCGGAATCGGACCGGCCGTGCTGCTTGCTGCTGCTCTACTACATATACACATAGAATTGCCTCGCTAGCACACACATACACAACGGTATTACTAGCATACCATTCTGCTGTGCGCGTGGCTCCCACATGTGGGGTGGTGGGTTGTGCACATAACTATATATATGTATTGTACCGGTGCAAATCGGCGCCAGCTCTGTGGCAATGAGAAAAAAAGCGACGACGTTACACTATATATATATATATATATATATATATATATATATATATATATATATATATATATATATATATATATATATATACTCGCTGAATCGCTACCTTCCAAGCTTCTGGCTTTGACTCACGGGCTCTGCGCTTCAGCGTATAGTATATTGCCCCCCCCCCCCCCTTTTTTTTCCCCTCAACATTTTTGTTTCTCTCGGCCCGGGATTGTGCGCAGTATAGTTATAGGCATTTTAGAAATCGGAGGAGGTGCATAATGGGGCAGGACACGAACAAGGGCTGCAGATATGTTATTGACATCAAGGGAAAGAAATGTACCTGGAGAAATGTACCTGCAGGACTGGCACCGTAATGCGCAGAAGAGAGAACCGGTGGACAGCACCAGATTTTGGTTACCAAGGAAGGGGAAGCGCAGTCGAGGGAGGTGGACTGTTGGATGGATGAAGTTTATCTGTAGTCCTTCGGAACGCGTTTTAGCCCGTTGCGGACTGCTCTCACGTGGAAACAGAAAGACCAAGTGTCACTGCTGCGTCGCGGGCCCGTTGGACTTGCCCAGATGGAGGGGTGGAAATTAAGAAGATCGCCGAAACACAGGGGAATCATCTCGCATAGGATGGAGTGAACTGGATGAGGTTGGGAGAGGCCTTCGTTCTTCGGTGGACTGAAACGGGCCGCAATTGATTATAATCAATTGCAGGAATCGGGTGCCGTGGCTCGTCGGCTGCCGCAAACTTCGAATAATGGTGTACAGTCTTGGGAACTCTCAGTACGTGCCTCACGTTTTGAGGGACACTTTCATGTGTACAACACGAAGCCGTGAACATGCGCAGTTAGCTTAAGGCTTGGTCGTCTTACTACATATTGCGCACCACGTCGTTGGTAATATACTGGTATCTTATGGCAGTGGTATCTTATACCTAAACGAAACTCATTAGCAAATTTGCAACTATATGAACACACACTGCCTTCGAATTACGTTCTATGATAGCATTATTTAACGGTCTTGATTCACTTGCGTGTTGGAAGTGTCCTTTGCTTTGTTTCATGATTACAATTATTTTCTGCACCTTCAGAATCTGTCTCAAATCGCACTGGGAATCTTGTCTCGCATCACTTTGGTCTTTATCATATGCATCTGTAATGGCGTGCTGCGTGGCTAGGTAGAATTTTCCAGTTAATTATTAAAGAATGTTTCCCGCCTCCAACATAACTAGATTTATGGCTGTCTACATGAAAGCGTTATTCAAATACAGCTCAAAATGGCAGCAAAAATTCACACGACTGATCATTTGCAGCCTTACTTTATCAGCGACTTCGCTCGCCACGTCAACTGACTTAGTATACTTCTAATTGCCTTTTATTACTATGCTGACAGTATACACATGTGTCTCGACTATCACGTGGTTGTGGCTGTAAAAAAGAGACGCCATAAAAGCGAAACTCTTTTATGGGTATACCTGTGCCTAGAATACCAAGTTGCATTCAGTGTGCAATCAGCGCTTGCGATACTTCGATAATGGCCACTACTCTTTTAGGTCGCCGATAACCTGATTGTCGGCCGAAGGCGTCGTATTTTACACATGAATGGTAGATAATTACAGCGCTATCGCTGAGGCTTGCGTTAATTAGCCCCAGATTAGACTCGACTACTGGTGTCGTGCGCGCAATCTTATTAGAATGCCCCTAAAAAAATGATCGAAAAGTTTTCCAAACATTACGGCGCGGCCTACACCGAGTAGTGGTAACTGTTTGCCGTGAATGGAGGCTTAGATTAAGGGCCGCGGCTCCCAACTAAATGAAAGGAAAGATGAAAAAAATACTCACAAGGTTTTTTTTTTTTAATTCGCCTAAGAGAAGTGGAAGGTGAAATGCATCTTCTCTCTCTCTCTCTCTTTGTCGCTCGGTGTACTGATCCTCCTCCATCCCCTCTAAAAAAACGTTTGACCTTTAAAGTGATTTCGCACTGCCTGCATAGTATTGAAGGCATTGCAGGCTTTCTGCACCGTCGCCTGTTTTTGCACTGAATCCGGGTTCGGCCTTCCGTTGTCCAAGCGATGATGTCGTGTGATGACGTCCTCGTGTGACGTTATTAATTTCGTTCATCTTTGTCGTCATGACAATTTCATATGGTGACGTCACTATGTTATGATGATTTTTTGTGTAATGAGGCGTCTAAGGCCTTTACCTTAATAAATGAACGTGAGTTGAAGTATTTAAGCCACATTTCGCGGTATCTACTCCAACTCATCCTCTACAAGCTACAACGACGCTAAGCTTTTTACCTTAATAAGTAAACGTGAGTGAAAGTATTTAAGCCACTTTTCGCATATAGACTGCGCCATGCTCCCGACCGGGCTGCAGAAATTAGGTGCCTTTCTCCTCTTCTAACTACTACTACCACCACCACCACTCGCTGTTTTAGCGCTTGCTGCCGAGCTCCCGCTTTTCCGACGACGGTCGTCCACACATGCATGCGCACCGCACGACGACCGCGTTTCCGTCGTCGCATACGGCGTGCGAGACGACGGATCAGCCGCGCTAATCGAATACAGACCTCCCCGCCGCGCAGCGCCCTCTCTCGGGCCCTGGAAAGTGCGTGTCGGGGTGAGGGCGCTTTTTTTCGCGTCCGCCGCTCCTAATGTATCACCGTGAGCCCGGCTCCAAATCAGCGGCGCCCCCAAAGAATGTGGTCGCCGCGCCGTTGCCTCCCGCGCCTCAACTCTGCCGCACCGGTGAAGCGAAGCGACGAGAACTCGGCTGCGCATTCCCGACAAAAGAAACAGTATGCGCCTACTTACGCGCCACTGAATTGTTCCGTGAAGCCACGCATTGTATTTGGATCGCTGAAATGGCCGGTTATCCCAGCATCTTGATTTACAGAAACTACAGAAAAGAAAAAAAAAAGTGCCGCCATATCCACGAAGTGAATGATGATGAGTGGGCGCAGCTCCGGAGGTAAACCTGGTAAACTATGAATCCTCCGTACATTTTGCCCACTCGAGTTTATTTCAATGCTCCCCCTAGCGTACGTCGCCACACTAAATCGAACGATTGCCTTCAACCAATGACACGTGCCTTATGTGACGTCACTCCTATTTTATTACATCTCGCATCTTTCATCATCATTTACAAGTACCGCCGTCTGGTTTATAACATCTCGCATCTTTTTATCATAAGCTACAAGTACCGCCATCTAGTGAACACTGCAAGAACTAAACAAGAGGTGGCTACATACATGGGACGCACAGCCCACGCCTTGAGGAACTTCGCCCCTAAAAGTATACGGGGGTGGGTGGGGGGGGGGGATTACTTAACTGACGTGTGTGAATGCGAGCCAGTTGGTACGTATCCGAAGTTAAACACAGCGCAAAGCAAACACGGACAATGCTAGCCTTGTGTGCATTGTGTCCCCGTTAACATCGCCCAGCTTTTTTTTTAAACATTAAAATGACTCCTGTACCACAGTGTTCAAACAACAACTGCCTATGATGCTATGTAGTAGCGTAGCCAGAAGTACTACTCTGCTCATGACGGCGCATACTCTGCGCATGAAGACAGTCTCTGAAGGGAGGCTGGTCCGTTTGTTAACATGTATGAATATTCTCTCTCTAGCACTCACTATCTGTCAGAAGCGGCGCCATTGTTATCTATTTGTTTGCCAAGTGTTACTTTTATTAGAATACATACCAATCGTGACATTACTAGACGCTGCAAGAACTGCAGTTGTATACACGTCGGTCAGGTACACAGTACAGGCCACCTGTGTGTTTGTGTCACCTGGCTTTAATCGGTGGCGTCGCCCGAAATTCATTTCTGACCAATTTACGATTTCTCGCTGTTCTGGGGGCGGCCAGCGCCGGGCATGCATGCCGCACGCAGCACATGTACTCTCCTTCGTTATCTTTGCTGGCAGCTTCGCGCTGCCGGCTGTCATGCTTTGCTTTTGTGTTTAGCCTTGTTGAGAGAGCGTCTGTTTTTCTTACTTATTGAGGAAATGAAAGGGAACGGACTTACGGTCGCATCTTCTTTCTTGGCCAGATTCGTCGTCTTCCTACATCTTTTCTCCTGGCCAGGAGACTGTCTCTCCGCTATGCATGATGGGAAAACAGAAGAGAGCAGGAGGAAATCCCCACTTCTCAGCGTTCTTTATTTTGATCCAACCGATCGTAATAAACTAGCCAGAAACTACAGCGGTGGTCAAGAAAAAAGGAAGAGAGCGGAAAAATAAGTGAAAAAAAAAAGGTAGTAAGTCGGACCTGAAGGCAAAACAGCGCGCGCGAATGTGGCGCGGCGAGAGGAGCCAAAATGGAGGAGGATCGGCGGGGTGAGTCTGACCCCAAAATGGCGGGCGCCGATAAATCACCTCCGTGCGTGTTCCCCTCTCCCTCGTGCTCGGCGTCTTTTCCCTGCAACGCTGCTTCCTCTCTGAGTACAACTATAGTTCTTCGGATGGGGCCGTGATTGTGCACTCTCTGCCTCGATAGTTGCTCGCAGCACTGCGAAGACTGTGGCTTAATTCTTTATTCAAGGTTGTAGCAGTGGAACCGTACTCTAACAGTTGGCAGTTTGAAACCTTCTGGGTTTGCCCGCTGAACGCTGCTGCGCCTGCGACCGTGCTAATTGAGCTCTCTTTCCCTCTTCCCTTCTCCATTCTTTCACTCCTCTCTCTGCCTACCTTCGTGTAGGGTAACAAACAGGGTGCAACCTGGTTAGCCTCCATGCCTTTCCTTTTTTCTTTCTTTCATCCCATCTCCCTCTCTTTGCGTTGAGTTGTGCGTCTAACATATCAGTGTAACCTCGTTAATACACTTCCGTTTCGTACGACTTCCCGTTGCCAACGAAAGCGACCCCGCCGAGGTGGTGTAGTATAGTTATGGTGCTCAGATTTTGACCTGGAAGGACACGGGTTCCATCCTGGCCGTGGCCTTTGGTGAAAGCGGAATGCTAAAGTCGCGTGTATGCTGTACGTTTTCATTGTGCGTTGAGGTATCCCAAGTACTCTGAGTCATCCAGAGCCCTCCACTACGACGTCGGTTGTAGCCTAAGTCGTTGGCGGGCGTTAAACCCCATAGCCAGCCAACAAACCCAAGAACTTAACGTCATCAAGTGAAACTTCAAAGGCCAGCTATACGCTCGTAGCACACACAATGCTGCAGCGAACTATTGTGTCCGTGTAAAGCAGGTGCACTTTTTTGCGACGTCCCTGCCATGTCTCTCTGCTGCGCCAAGTTTTCGAGCACATTATTCGCAAGACTCGGCCTCCTGCCGGTTTGTTGTATCGCGTTCGACCTAATCGCAAGCGGGGTATTTTGGTTCTCTTGGCGCGTGAGCTGCGCGTTCACTTCGTTTTTGCGACGTTCGAATTGTTCTAGTGGTGTGATGACTGAGGAATCATAAGGACTGCTATCCCCCCCCCCCCCCTCTTCGTTTTCCTTCTCCTCACCGACACTTACCTTTCCCTCACTGTTACTAAACTATACTGTACCATGCATGGTTTTGATGTGTTTGCACTCCCCCTACTCCTTTTCATCGCTCTCACATAACTGCTCCTCAAGGTCGCTTTCTTTTCCCATTTCTTGGTATACCATACTACACAAAGCTATGTACTCTTCACCTTAACCTTCTCATTTTCCTCCTTACCCTTACCTCACTCCTCCTTACTCTCACTTCTGTTTATCACCACCTTGGTTGTATACATATACTATGCATGGTCATGCTGTGCTATGCTATAGGAGCTCCTTGGCATATATATACTTCTCTTTTCCTCCATGTATGGCCGGGCATGAGTTATGCCGCGGAGTGTCATCGTCCTGGGACGGGGAGTGTATACGAGCGCAGGCTTTCCCGACGCAATACCTCGGCGTGTTATGTTTGGGCTAACCGAACAGACCTAGAGCTCAGTTACACTCTCAGGGCGAACGTGTAGGGCCGGCCTTGAGTTACGCCGCAGAGCGTCATGTTCTTTGGACCAGGAATGGAAGACGCCGACGAGAAGTCACGTTCTCCTGAGTGCCGGCCCAATAAACAGTTTGTAGGCCCAAAACTCGTCACCTGTGACTAAGCTCTTGCCCCATATACAAATCGGATAATGGACTGCCTCCCCTAGCCCCACCAAATATAAGCGCACTTGAGAGTCTGCCTGCGCGCGCAAGAATAAGAGAGACTCGAGCCGGCGGACGTATGCGCTTTGGAATACGAGCCACGGGCGGGGGTCAGGGGTCAGTTGGAGACTGGCGTCAGCAACGCGGGAAAGCGCAACGCCATTCGCGCTGGGTCAAACTGTTGTCTTCGTCCCTCATCTTATTCTATCTCTTCCACTCCCTGTGTTCTTCGATTGTAAACACCGCACGACGGGCCGTGGAGGAGCGGTGTGTTCTGTAACCACGGTGTGGTAGAACGGCGAAGCTCTGTGCTGCATACTTCCTCGCAGTGTTCTGGGCTCTCACACCAAGTGATGCGTAGAAGAGTGGGGGCCTCTTGGTTGCACCCATTATTAGCAAACTGTATTACATTAGCCTTATGCTAATGTAATACAGTTTGCTCATAATCATTGAACGTCTCCTGTCGAATACTTCACCCCCGCCGAGCTACATCGCCAAAGATCTCTCACGTGAACATCGCGGGAGAAAACGACCTTTACTCTCCCCTTGCTATGCTATACTTCTATGCATTTCTTTTCAATGGGTTAATGTCTGTATTGCTATAAAAAGCCTCTAGTCATATATGATGTAATCAAGAACGTTTCTAGTGTCTTTTTATTGCTGCTAAGGTCAGCGTCCTTTCGATCACACTTCACATGTTTTCGTGCGTGCGTTTGTATTTGTTTGTGTATATCATCATCATCATCATCAGCAGCAGCAGCAGCAGCAGCAGCAGCAGCAGCAGCAGCAGCACCAGCCTGCATGACTACAGCCACTGCATGACAAAGGCCTCTCCCATGTTCCGCCAGTCAACTCGGTACTGTGCTTGCTGCTGTCACTTTATAGCCGCAAACTTGCTAATCTCCTCTGCCCACCTAAGTTTCTGCCCCCCCCCCCCCTCACTTGCTTGCCTTCTCTGGGAATCGAGTCGGTTGCCCTTAATGACCAGCGGTTATCCTGCCTACGTGCTGCGTGCTCAGCCCATGTTCATTTCTTCTTGATTTCTATTATGATGTCCTTAACACCCGTTTGTTCCCTGACTATAGTTGCTCTCTTCTTGTCTCTTAAGGATATCCCTATAATTTTCCTTTCCATCGCTCGCTCGGTCGTCCTCAATTTAAGCTGAACCCTCTTTGTAAGCCTCCAGGTTTCTGCTCCGTAGGTATGTGTACCGGCACAATGTAGCTGTTATATATCTTGAGGGATAGTGGCAATCATGCAGTCTTGATTTGAGAATGCTTGCGTAATGTGATCTACCGCATTCTTATTCTTCTAGTTACTTCTATCTCGTGGTTCGGCTCCGCGGTTACTACCTGTCCTAAGTAGGCGTACTTTTTAACATGTGCACTGCTACCCATATTGAAGTGTTGTTCTCTTCCGATGTTGTTGTACATTACTTTCGTGTTTTTTTTTTTTCAGATTAACTTTAGAACCTACCTTTTTGCTCTCCTTGTCTAACTCCGTAATCATGAGTTGCACTTCGTCCCCTGAGTTACTCACCAATGCAATGTCATCAACGAAGCGCAGGTTACTGAGGTACTCTCCATTAACACTTAACTCTAATTCTTCCCATTCTAGTCCTCTGAAAACCTCCTGTAATCACGCGGTAAAGAGCATTGGGGAGATCGTGTCCCCTTGCCTTACACCCTTTTTTACTGGTATTCTGTAGTTTTATTTATGAAGCAATATGGTGGCACTTGATCCTCTGTAGATGTCTTCCAGAATATTTATACTATTTGTTCGTCACGTCCTGACTTGGGTATATACTTACACGCAAAACTAAAAAAATTACGAAATAAGTGTTGAGCCCACCCTATCCCCTCCCTGCCTACGCCAGTGAATGCCAGTGCGCGTTAATGAACACCTGCTGGTCGAAAATTATCAGAAGCCCTCAACTACAGAGTCCTGAGGAGTCGCCCTGAAACGTTCAACCCCATAAACTAACCAGACGTTGAGTCGCTGTCTGCGTGGTCCCTTTTCATATATTGCTCATGCTGGAATACATCGCGGAAAGTGTTGCTGCATCGTATAGAACACGCCGATGCTTCATGCAAGTTTCCAGGTGGGCAGACTGGAAGCCCAATTACAGCGTCGCTGTCCTTTCGGTGTGTATACACTCCGGTGGCATCGCAGCCGTCCGCCCATATCATTACTCACTTAACTGCTGCCACCCGGTCTAATCTCGGGTTCGCGTAATCACTCCATCGCCAGCTCGTGTGCGCATTAAGCAGATGCCGGCATCAACGTCCGGTTGTGCCCAGTCTGTTAGCGGCATTTGGCTCTAATCTGGCGCCACCACCTGGTTGAATTACTCCGCCAGAGGTCGGTCGGTGGGAGCGTATATACACTCGTCTGTAATGGCGCGCCCACAGCGACATCTCGGCAATTTCGCGCAGTGTGGTGAGAGCCTTACGCGCAGGATTTTTTTTCCAGCGCCGTCAATATGAAACTTGAGAGATTTTACCAGGTCTGTTTTACTAAGCTTCAGATGCCTCATCAAACGCGAGAATGGGCCCTCGGCGTTGGCGTCGGCATAAACACGAAGACAAAAAAAAGGTCACTTGATGACGTCACCATATTACGTCAAGGATTGCCAAATTTTCTGATGTCATCGTAACGTCACTGTGACTTTGCATGACTTCACGTGATTACATCGTCTTATGACATCGCAGGTTGGTCAAAGCTTTCGATAAAGACAGGACAAGGGTCTAATCTGCCACTGCATTGAAGCTCAGACCCTCTGGCTGTTTGTTGTGAACCGTGCATTTTTCTTTTCCTTTTTTTTGTCTGTGACGCAGTCGTGACCACTTGGCACGTGAGCTTGCCGAGGCTCTTTTCATTACGAAAAAAAAAAGAGATGTTTGTGTAAGTAGTGCACCACACTCTAAGCCAAAAATGACCGAAATGGGAGCAACGGCTGTTTTTACTCCTTCAGACCGACTGTTACTCTCAGAAAAGACCAAGCGGAACAAGATGGCCGACTTGTTCGAGAATGGGGGAGCAAATGTATTCATCTTAAGTTTGTAAGGGAGCAACGGAAGGAGGAACCGCTGTAAATGCTCTCGTCACGCAACGGTTACTCCCCGGCAGGACACCGCACACAAATATGCATGCCGCCCACATTGATATTCATGGGCCAGATTATTGTTTGTTCTGTGTGCCAAACTTCACTAAACCAAAACAGTGATTTATTTTAGCATCCGTAGATAATAATATATCAGCGCTGGCTGAACGCAGAAGGCCTGAGAATACAGTACGGCAAATACCTAACACACGCAGCAGCAGAATGGAGAGTTGGCACGTCAAAGCGGACCGAACGCCGAAACACGTGCAAAACGACGATAAAAATAGCCTAGACACTACGTTCGTCCGCGAAGTAAGGGCGTCAAAGTCGATCAAGCACCGAAACACGTGCATAAGGAGCCCCCCCCCCCCCCCCCCGCCCAGATATATCGGAGAAGAAAAAAAAAACGGACCCAGACGCGCTTCTCATCAGCCATACACTTAGTAGCACGCTTCACCGTGTAGTTTGAGGGCAGAATGACAAGTCTGCGCCATCTGCGCCCGCACGACAAGTGTGGCGCTAGCGTAGCAAACGATGTAAGTTACAAAGTAATTTTTATTCAGTGTTTATGTTGACTAGCACTGAATAAAAATTACACTCAATTTTTATGTTTAATTATGGGTTTTAGTGTACCTCAGTTTTTTTTATAATTGTATTAGGAGAACACACTGAAATCATTGCGCTGACGCCTGTGCTGCCACTGCTCGACGTTTTTTTTTTCGGCGCAACTAGGTTCGCGTTCGCACTACTCATATTAATTTGGTCTGTAGTCAGCGAGCGCATGGACGTGCGGGCTTGTGAGCTATGTTTTGATCGTGTGTGTGTGTCGCAGATTTGCGTTTCTACTTATTCGTGATGAAGGTTAGTGTATATTTATCTTTATGAAGCGCGAAGTAGTTGTGGATTTTGCTGCCGGGTGGAACAAACACATCGTAAACACGTCTTCAGCTATCTGCAAGCCTGTTCGCTCGTCGGACAAAGGACTGTGCATGCATCAGCGTGCAGGTGAGTGGCATTTCCAGCAAGATTTAATGCTCTTACAATACATTGTTGAGTGGTTGCGCTATTGAAAGAGAAATGATTTGCTCTTATTCACCGTATCCATTGCTAGCCGTATCGGACTTAATTACCTCTATTACCGCCTGCATACCCTCTTGCTTCCCCTGTCACCACTGCAGTGCCAGTGTACTTTTGCAGTTAAAAGTTCATTTCCGCAACACTACCTCGCTTGAAAAAACATTGGGGCGGGGTTGTAGCTGCATTCATACTGGCACTTTTCTACCATTGGCTTTATGTAATGTTAACGGCTGAGTGTTGGGGCCTTGGGCCGCATTTTTTAGAGCTGTAAAGTGTATGTAAATCAGTAAGTGAACAAATCATTGTCGCATCACTTCACTGGCATAGCCAGGCGGTTGCGCACAGAATTTTTTTAGGCCGGGCGTAGGGAGCCCAAATTGACGACCATATTCGCTTGCCCGGCCTATTCAGATAAGCGGACCCCCCCCCCCCCCCCATCCCCGAACGCCTAAAAAAAAAAATCTGCCCACATCACTGCGTCACTTGCTTCACCTCTGCGCTGAACGTACTATTTTATAAGCGCACCATCAAGCGAGCAGTTTACATATTGACAGAACAATTGGAGGAGGAATGACCCAAATCTTTCAGATTTCTTTAGAGATACAAAACCTTAGCAAAACTGAATATTGTAAAAGACAATCATAAATGCTGTATGTTCTCGTTAGCATTGTCATTATTCTTGGCATGCCGTTGAAGTCACATATCGACGTTAATACCAATCGACGAAAATTTCGACAACCTCAATAACACCGTTTGGGATTTGCCGCATGCACATAATTAGGCTGATTCCCACTTGGCTGCTCTTAACCTGACTTCACTGCTACCAAATGAAACAATATTTGATGCATGTCTTTTACTTTTTTTTCAGGGATATGACACAAATTTGGTTATACTGCAGATGCTCCCAACGATGCTAAAGTACAGAAAGCAAGTGAATTTTGGTAAGTGCAGACTTTTTGTACTACGTATATGAAAGCATCGCTTTTTAGGGGCAAACTGTGCATGTGTTGGCCAGACAATAGTTCATCATGCCACATGGTTACACTGGAACTGCCAATTCGACATGGCTCCGCTGGCCCGTGTGTGTGCTCACACTGTTACCGTTAAGATAAAATGTTTATGTTTTCATTGCAGGGATTGCTGTTTGTACTAAAAAGCCAACTGCCAAGATTTGTTTACGCTGGTACTCCTAAAAGTATGCTTTCCCTATTTACATGGATTTTGGCTTGCACAAAGCATAACACTTGGGCCTAGATTCACAAAGCTGTCCATGCGCAGGCCTTCATAACAGCGTTTCTTGACTTGCCTTTACCCTGTTTTCTGCAGATGTTTCATGGGTTTAAAAGTGCCACAGCATGTTGACCTCCCCTACTCTGAAATATTCGCGTTCAAAGTTCCGCAAGAGTGGGCTTAACTTTCTTGTGCACCTCTTTGCTAGTCCAAGATACTGAAGTGTTATGCTCTTACTAGAGGTGGCAGTGTTTCTAATGTTTGTATTTCCATCACATTGACCAAGTATGCGATCTTGGCTTGACTGGTAGCACATCCTCAACAAATGTCTTTGTGGCACATGTAGAAGGCAGTACAAAATAAAAAGGCAGACATTCACACCGGGAGCTAACTTCTAATAATGCTTTTTTTTGGAAACCACGGTGTGCTTATTTCAATTTGTCTAACAAGCAGTAACCTGTTTGGCTGTGAACCAACAAGACGTTGAACTAATAGAAGCATCACATCTTGTTGCTCTCAAATATATATGTATTGGCAAGCTATCTGTGACACTGTCAAACAAAGAATCAGAATATCTGTGCATGCCTTAAGATATATTGCTTCCTCGATATCGAGTGAACAAATGCACCCTAGTTTACTAAATTTAAAGCATTTTTTCAAGGTAGCACGGTCTACATTTTTTGTCTATAGTTTTGTCCAGCCGTTTGCGTCAGGTACAAAGAAATATACTGAAGCCTCATGTAGCCTCTGCAAATGGTTGCTTTCAAGCAGGCTTTGCATGCTTGGCTTGTGCCTACAGGTATTGCACAATTCAAGACGCAGCAGCGTATGATAGAACAGTAGAATCGAGAGCATCTATGTGCACGAGCTAAATAAGTATTTTAACATGAGCGGACAGTAAGTGTTATTTGCCACACACATGACCTCACTTAGAATGCCCATTGGTGAATGGGCTCATAGAAATGTCACTCAGCTGTGTATAGGAAACAAGTTAGCTGAACCTAAGGGTATCTTTAACTGCTACAAATATGCCTTGTTGAGGTGCTGCACATTTTCTTCCAGAATATTGCTGTCTGAGAGATCATGTGAAGAGCGTCTATCACATCAGCATTTATATGGCTTGCCAAGTAACGTTTGGCCGAACCTTCCTTTTTTTCACATTTCGTTTTGCAGTAGACATCCTAGAATGTAAGCGCTGCTGCAGTGTGTGTGACTCATTGTTATGAATTGATTCTGGCATGTTTAACCTCACACTTCTATTTTTTTTTTCTTGCAGCAATGAGATGCTTCACATATGCCTGCAGTGACGTTCCGCTGCGCTAGCCTGATGGAAACACCAGCTGCGAAACTTGAGTTCTTCAGAATTGGAGAAGTTGCCCTTCTCTCACCAATGATGACACAGACTGCCCTATGCTAGAAATTCAAGATTGTTTTTCCACGGATGACGCAGAAAACCTTTGATGTATTATGGTGTTTGTTTAGTGCTGGCTGTGGTGTGGCGAAGTCTACTTTTACGTGTGGTCACACGTCGCGTCATAAAAAGAACAATAAAGCATTTATTTTCCTTTCAATATTGTCCACTTTTTGTGTTAGAAGCACCCAAGCAGTGCTCTTCCAAGGAGCTCTCGCCATGTGGTAAGCGTGTGACAAGCATACTCGAGATAAATACTCATTTCCCCAAGGAGTAACTGGAAGCATGTGCAGTTGGTTTTCAGAGAGTAACTGCGAACACTTGGGAGGAACGGTAAAGAGTAACTGTTGCTCTTAGAAGAGCAACTGGTGGGAGTAATGGTTGGTCGGCAGGGAGCAACTGGTGGGAGTAACTGTTGGTCTGCAGGGAGGAACTGGAGGGAGTAACTGTTCATCCCCCGAAGGAGGAACTGAAAGGAGAGCAACGGTTCCTCCCTCTGCAGTTACTCCTTTTAGGAGAGTAATGGGAGTGGCAATGCAATTGCTCCCTGAAAGGAGCAACCCCTATACCCCTGTTGCTCCGTTTTGGCTTAGAGTGCACTCGGGATTGTGTCGCAGTTTATCGCATGCGTGTAGGTGAATTTGCAGGTTGTCCGGTATAAATACGCGTTTGTGTGTTTGCGTGTGTGTGTTTCTTAATATAATTCAATCACGAGATGGCTCCCGGTCTCGTCCCCGTCCTGTCCGTGTTTCTTTCTGAGCAGCATTTTGCTTAAACGATGTGCCACTGACTTGTCCAGCTATATTTATTATTGGAGATAAACATTAATCGCAGACAGGTGTATGAATGGGCGAGTGAGCTTTCGTGCTAAGCCAACTGCCCCTTCTGTCGCTTTTGATTGGACGAAATGACAGGAATACCTTAAGTTATCCCGCTTAGAAAGGAAGTAGAGGTTACAAACTTTGAGGTAAGCGTTGGCACTACATTTACTGCTTGGTAGTACTAGTAGTAACTTTACTGTCACACTTACTACTTAAACTTAATACTAAAGAAGCAGTAATACAAAGTTAGGAAATTTACAAGCCTGACAAGCCCAAATAGACAAGTGAGACCGTATGGTACTCTGGTAAAATATACGCCACAATGACATGTTCACTTAATGCATACGAACAGACCCACATTTATTGGCACGTACTGAATGTGAAGTCTTCTATGCGACACTCTAGCCGCAACCCAAAGGATATATGTAGCCCCACTTTGGGGTAGCACACTCTGTACAGGTGAAATAATCATGAACTGAGGCTCACACTTGATGCTTTGGGCACGGATTTTCACACCTCGCTACTTCCACATGAGTGTGCCATGACTTGGCACTAAACTTTTATTCCAACATAATTGATAAAATTATAGTTGGCTAATTTTTTCATAACATTGTCATCATTGCTGCACAATATACTGCAGTCGGTAGAGGTAGTATTTTTACTAACACGTAACGATTACGCAGATCATGCTGCTCGTGCGTCACACCGTGAAGAAAACAGCGTTCCAATAGCGCTTTCAAGAGCGGACGCTGCGAGGCAGATTCGTCAACTGGTCCGCAGTCTTACGCTTACTCAGTTCGACACACGAAGCATACGAGGCACCAGACTACGTGAACTTGACCGTTCATTACAACTCCGGCCTCCACCCGGCCTACATCGACGTGAAGCTTTGTTTCTCTATCACCTTTGGTTGGGAGCTTCTTTCACGAAAGCTTCTACCACGTGAATCGGAATGACTGACAGTGCAGCATGCGAAGTTTGCGGCACCAATGAAAATATCGAACAACTGCTGTGCCACTCTCCTCGATTTGCCTCAGAGAGACAAGTACTTGCCGACGCATTGCGGGGACTAGATGATCGGCCACTTTCTGTGTAGGTGCTATTACAGCATCGTCCATATTGCTCGACAGCCTTCACGGCAGTGAAATCCCTCTTGTGTTTTTTTGAGGATGATGGGTTTGTGTGAACGTCTCTGACTTGCGGTGGAGTCTACACTCTGCAGTGACTTTACTGTCCGTCTCTCCCTATTTCTTTCCCTTCGCTACCCTCTTTCTCATCTTCTTTCTCCTTCCCTAATCCCCCAGAGTAGGGTAGCCAACCGGATGTCTTTCTCGCTAACCTCCCTGCCTTCTCCCTTTGTCTGTTTCTTTCCTTTGTATGCTCAATTCGTAACATCCACTAACCCTGACGTCGTGAGTAGTAATGACAACATTGATCACCTATAAAGGAGAAAAAACTGTAGCAAAATGTACTAAGGGTGTCAAGATGGTGGTAAATACTGCAGTTGCTGCCCTTTCTTTAAAGAATGTATCGCTGCACGCAACTATAGCCGCGGCGAGAACGAAGGCGTGGTGGGTGACTGTGGGCATAACATAAGCTATGCGCAGTCTGTCCCACAGGGTGGTCGCCGCTCGTGTGCACCGCGGTTGTCTGCAATCAGAACGGAGTACTTTACGCTTGACCTCTTGCGCAAACCGGTCGTTTCGTCATCGACGTAGTCGCTTTGCCTCCGCAGTTTTTTGTGGCGTATTATTTCTATCTCTTTTTTTCGTTGCCTAGAGGCGTTGTTTGCGCTCATCCGCGGGGTTGTTTTACGCAAGTCCATCTATAGGTTCGTATATTTGTTCGCGCTTTCGTTATTAAGTATGCTCGCGAGTGTATTAGTGTTTTTACTCAACGACATTGCGCAGGTGAAAGCAATGTTAACGAGACTTTGTCCAATATGGGACTTGTGGAGGAGTGAACGGGGGTTCGGGATGTAAAACAAGCGCAACAAAAGAGACGAACAGACAAAAACTAAAAAAGAAACGGCACAGTAATTTACTCAATTGTCTTTCTTTAGCGCTGTTTTTACATCCCAAGCATAATCCGAAAACTAGGCCAACTTTCTTTTCTAGTGAACGGGGGAGTAAAATAAATATGCAAAACAGTTTGTTACATGATTCACAAGCACGTTAGAAAGTTTTAATAATAATTACTAGTAGTAATTGCCCAGTAAACAGAAACCTGGGGACGGGTGAATATGTGGTGTTGTGAGAGAGACTTATTTGATGGCACTACAGCTGACCAAGCCTGAAACAGGGCATGAGAGAAGGGTGTTTCAGCTTCATCGTCGGCTGTTTGTTGGGCTGAACGTAGCCATCTTCATTTTTTACTTGACCGAGGACGAATATTGGGATTTACCCAATTTATTCGGTGCATACCCGATTTTGTGACGGACAGTTACTACGTGACGACAGGACAGGTTGATTAGCCTAGCCCCTAAGGTTTTAACATACTTGGATTATATAAACCGCAGAGCATAAAAAGAGAGAACTAAAAATGAAAAACAGATCACTGCGATACGTGTAGTATGCAGCCGAATAAAGCTTAAGTGAGCTGCCCATTCTTTGCTTCGACAGCGCTGTACACTCATTCGGACAGGTTTATATATAGAATGAAAAAATAACGTACGTGGGTCTCCATGTGTAATATCGAAACGCATGCGGTCATTGTATGCGCGGCCGGACGATCCTTGGCGCTTTATATATATATATATATATATATATATATATATATATATATATATATATATATATATATATATATATATATATATATATATATATATAGTTCCCTCCCTAATACCGAGTCGTCTGGCGAGTGGCCGGTGAAACTGACCCCTCGAAGAGATAATGAGCAGGTTGCGGCAGCTGGCCGTTTCTCTTTCTGTGTCATCGTACTTTAGCGAAACCGGGAACGGACGCCGCCTTGACAGCGGTGCCCTCATAAACTTTGTCGTCGAAGAGACCGCCGCGATGATATCCGCCCTATAGATATTCATGGCCCGGTGCAGGCATTTCGCACCCAACCGCGACGCAACGCAGTCGAAGTTAGCTCTTTTTGTGGGCAAGCTGCACGGTGGCAAACAAGTCGTGTTTCACTTGGTTTCTATAGCTTTATCAAGCTCTGTGCTGTTTTTAAATGCGTGTACATAGTATATCTGTTCCCAGCTATTTAGACTGACCTACTCTCGTGTATATCAAACCAGAAATAACTGTGCACGCACATGCACATACAAAGGCACGCATGCACATTCGCACCCCCCCCCACACACACACATACACACACATATGCACACACACGCACGCACACGCGCGCATGCACACACGCAAATGCGCGCACACACGCAAATGCACACACGCACTCATGCACATGCACACATAAACACACGCACCTGCGCACATGCACACCCACGTATATGCACAGACACGCGCACATGCACACACATGCACACGCACGCTCACACGCACACGTATACGCGCGCACGCACAGAGGGAGAGTGTGAGGCGCGCACCGAGTGAGCATAAAAAATAAAATTAACGCAGTTTTTCATGCTAGACTACTATCACTCGTCGCGTGAAAACATAAAATATTAGGTAAACGCGCAGCATGCACGCCTCCAGCCATGCCCGAGATGAACGCAGCTTGTCTATTTATTTATTTATTTATTTATTTATTTATTTATTTATTTATTTATTTATTTATTTATTTATTAGCCACGCGGACACAGCAAAGACGAAGTGATCGCGTAGCTCTCGATCACACTTTATTCGTTTCTTGCTTCATATCACTGATGCCGGTTTTCGTTTGAAATGTTTTCACCTAAAAAAGCCGAGCCAGCAAGAACATCGGCGAGCGGAGCAACAGAACACCAGAGTCAGTTGCTCATTGTCGACCCGGGGCGGACTGTGGTGATTGTAGACTGTAGCATCGGGGAGTGGCGCTCTAAACGGCGCAAGGGCTGGGAGGTAACAAGAGTGATGAGTGGGACGAAGAAGGAAAGCGGTGGGAAAGAAGACGCCACTTTTGAACAACGAGCGCCGGCAATTGTTGTGCACGCCCCTCATCACTCCGTGAGAGCGTAATCACGCTCTCGCGAGAGCGACGCGGACCATGTTCAGGGGAAGGAAGCAACGATTGATCCAACAAAGTTATTCAGTTTAATCGTCATTGGGTCATCTGTTCGTGTGTATATAGTACGTGTTTGAGAATGGAATCGGCTTCCTCGGTCTATGATAAGCACCCATGAGGCTGTACAACTTAAAAATGCTCCGTTAACTAACCAATTAATCACCTTGATTTAGCCGTTTGTACTATACCACCAGTTGACTTAAACATTTGCTGTTTGTAATGATGTACTTCTGTGTTTAATACGTTATGTACTATACTGTGTGTGTGACTATATTAGGTTATAATTGACTATATTAGATTATGTAATGTTGTGGTGTCTTCTGAATTCTCGAACTTCGGAGGTCATGTGAACATGGCGTATTTTTGATACGATTGTTATGACGTCACCGTGATGATTATGTAATGTGGTCACAAATATGTTTATTTTAAAGCTTTCTTTGACCAATGTATTGTTGATCGGTCTATTTAAAATAAGCACTCAGTTTTGTTTCTTAATGTGCGTACTGAGGAGTGGTTCGCACATTGTTACTCGAACTACTTCGCTTTTTCGACGTCGAAGAGGATGTCGTTATTCGCAAACACATGCAGTTAAAAGCAGAACACTCAGATGAGCTATCAGATATAATATTAATTGTTGAAAACTGTCCCGTGTTTAGCATTTGCGGGGCTGCACTAACATTTCTTCGCCCACGCTGACCGTCTGATTAGCCGCATGTAAAGTGTGTTGCGGCCTTAAGTTCACGCCCTCGCATATACGCAGATAGATGTCTCGATCCGGCAGCCAGCGATCACCTATTTCAGGTTGGCTCTGTATCACCTACACGACAGTAACCTATCTTCCCCACGTTTCTGTTCGCCTGTCGCCCTGTATTTATATTGGACCGCGCTGTGCGTCTGTGGTATATGTCGCGTAATTGTAGGCGCATGCTGCGGCTAACTCTGGAAAAGTGTATTTTTGTCTTCAATCGCCCGAGACGCGAGTGTACAGCCACACCGGCCGCCGCCGTTTCGTCGGACGTATTATTACGAAGAAGGCTGGGAAGGCGAGGCTGAGGCTGCTCCGCAAAGCGCTTTCGTTCTATACGACATGTATATAGTGCTTAATTCGCGTCTAACGCTTTTATGCCCCCCCTCCCCCCGTTACCGCATGGCGACGTCCTCCTCTCCGTTACTACACTACCCCCAAGCCGATTCCCGTCCGCCGAACGGGGCCCTTACGACGCCCCGTTCTTAAGCCGCAGTGTATATACGCACAACGTAAACCACTGCTCTGTAATACTCGTCGTGCGCGGCAAAGAAAAAAAGAAAGAAGCCTAATTTGAAGAAAGAGGTTGCTCGAGCACTCACTTTGGGGCTTGCCGAACTGCTCGGTCGCCCCTCTGCGGTGTAGCTCGCTCATTTGCATCAGCGGCTTGTTCATTCGCGAAGTACGCAACGAGGCCGGAATTAAGGCGCTCAGAGGAGGTGGGGTGGTGTATAAGTTGGTTTCGGGGAAGGGAACACCGGTTGTGGAGGAGGGTTGGGTGAGGGTGTGTCTGTGTGTGTAAGTGTGTGTCTGTGCGACAGAGAGAGAGGGAGAATGCGTGTATATGTGTCATCGCAGAACGGTTTGCACATACACACCCTCCCCCTTTCATATACATATATACGCATGACGCTGTTGGTGGATGCAACGATGGGCGTGCTTTGTAGCTCGATCGTTACCGCTGCCGTAGTTGTCGCCATCATCGCCGAGGCTGCTTGGAGCAAAAGATGGAACGTCTCCACTCGAATCTGGTTAGACACTTTGAACCAGGTGACGAGGTGGGGGCAGAAGGGGTGTCCCATCGACATTTGTCTTAATAAGACCCTTCCGCTTCGCCATGGATCCCACTTTTTCTCACAAACTGCTCGCTATAGATGCTTGAGTTACAGATGCCGTTACTCAGGCTTGATAAGTGATTTCCAGGATGTATACCCCCTTCTTCTTTGTGTACCCTCCTCTCCTTCCCTCGTAATGTCGCTTGACTTGTTTTCAAGCAGGAAACTCGCGAGTGATATACAGTACTCGCGCAGAGTACTGGGTGTGTCGCGCCCGCCCGCCTCTGAGCCCTTCGAGACGCCATGTACGAAATTGGGTGCACCTCTTGTTTTTTTTTATTCGTATCGACTAGGGGCTAAGAAAGGGCAAGATGCATTGACCTCCGGTTCAATTGAGCCTACTGCTTAATAAATTTGTCTGCATTCAACTTCATTTTGCAGTGTATACTGCTGCCTATGATCGCTCAGCCGAAGGCACTGTACTTCGGTCGACGAATCGTTGGACGTGTAGCTTCCCACTAGCCAAGAAAAAACCATGACTTTTGTTTACTCAACATGCACATAAGCAGAAAAAAAGTTTGCACCATATTTCTAACTAGATGTGTCGTTATATTTGCGCATACTGATATCAAAATAAAAATATTTAATTACTATTTATTAAGTATGTACAAATAAATATAATAAATTAAATAAAGAACAATTGACGTAACACACATAAATTAACGCATTCCGACATTATTTTTGTTGTCAACAAAATACACAGTGCCTTGAAACGTCTTATCGATCTTTTAGAGACAGCTCTTCATAGATGGTGCCTGAAAGTGTTAGACTTGTATCGTTTGGTCTGGTTTTATCCATTCATCTGGAGGCGTAAAGGGGTGAGGGGTGGGAATTGGGGGTATACCTTTAGAATATTCCTGTACAGCTCAGGAAACATTCATAAGCAGTGCACGTCAAAAGTGCCCTTCAAACAGAGACGAACAAAAATGGAAACATTTATAGCAGCCTGCAAAACCGTGTTCTTGTAAGTATTTCCTCTGATATAAAATGGGTTGATAGAATAAGAACAGGTGGTCTCTTTTCTCATTTACTCCGGGTATAATCGAAGAGCTACTTTGCAAGATATGCCCACACCCTATGTAAGACTCCTTCTCTCAGAAGCTTTTGAGGTAATGGAAACAAATGAAGAAATATTTGGCGCACTTGCGATGGTCTCGGGATAGGCTTCAAGCGAACAAGCGTTTTTTCAGCATTCAAAAAAAAAAAACTGCTCGTGAGTTATGACCGGATATTCCGCGCAGCATTTTCAAAATGCGCACATATGAATAACATTGCCTCCCTGCTTTATGGCTGCTCCATAGCTGGGTAGCTTCGTATTGCTACGTGCACAATGTATTATAAGTTGAACATTGTTTCGTGTACCCTGTGGAGTTGGGCCTTCAGTTTCACTCGCGATCGTATGCGTTCGCAGAGGTCTACATTAAGTAGGACCAAATTTCTCTTCTGTCATCCCGCTCATCCTTCCTTGATCCGAGTCTTAAGGGGAATGAGCTCCTCCGCAATAAATGCAAAAATGAAAACTATGGCGTCCTTCTCACAACGACCTGCTATTGATCCCCTTATTTCTGAAGGTGTGAAGAGAAATGATTGTTTGAATGCAGCATTAAGTGTATATTCGTTTGCTATTATCGTCAAGAAACATGTGTAGCCATGAATACGCATGATAAAAACGACGTCTTAAGTAAAACTTAGTTTAAGTGTGGGGCCTAATTTGCCCTCCCCCTTTCGGATGATTCGGGGGTCGCCTATCCCCATGCCTCCCCCTCCCCGCCTCGTACACTCTCCTATGCTCGTGAAGATATTCTAACACGCGCACGCAGATGCGCACCTGTCTACACCACTCAGAGGAGTGAGGCGTTTTCGGCTTCACGCGGGCTTCGCCAGAATTGACTGTGGGGCTTGCTTTTTTGTTCTTTTCCCTGCAAGTAAAACCGAGCACCTGGCACGGCATCCGTCCTCTGCGGTGCGCCAGAAGTGGGCTTGCGGAGGACCATTTGACAGCTCTATCGAAACCGCCATCGGCGAGTGACAAATGTTCGCTCATTAAAACCGGGAGAATTCATTACGGCTGCGGTCGGCGTGGCGGACGACGGAGCGAGGCAGCGCCTTCGCGTAAATCACTTTGCGTACAGCTCGGACCTCCGTTTCCGGACACCATTGACACTGTGTGTGTATGCCAGCGCGGTGAGTGTATCCCGTGGGAATTGTGTCCCGCAAAATTAATCTGCGCCTCTCGC
The DNA here is from genome assembly GCA_013436015.1 of Rhipicephalus annulatus. NCBI lineage: Eukaryota > Metazoa > Arthropoda > Arachnida > Ixodida > Ixodidae > Rhipicephalus > Rhipicephalus annulatus. The sequence goes on along the minus strand of WOVY01014832.1, from coordinate 107,798 downwards.
ATCCTCAGCCGCCCCTTAGAGAAACTCGCTGGTGCAGTGATTTCTGTCTCTTCGTACATGGGGGGGGGGGGGGGGCAGGGGGTATATAGTGTACATTGCGTTTCGCCGTTCACAATAACCGATATTGCCGAGCTCGAATATAGGAAAGACGCGATTCGAAGAGTGTCTCCGCGTACGGAGATCGTTCGAAACGATAAGCGACTGTAGCCTATAGCGGCGTCTCGTATAAACGATAGACCACGGGGAAGTTTTTACGGTGGGACACTCGGTGGCGTAAAGGCGAGTGTCTGTTGTCTCGTGCCGCGCAGGTTGCGTTCCTTCTCGTTCTATTACCCTCCCCCCTTCCCTCTTTATTTTTTTCGTTGTTTGTAGGGTTCACTGGGACCGCAGTCATGGGCTAATATTCCTGAAGTGCATCGTGGTCTGAGGAGAAAATGTGCCCAATCGGTAAACGGAAAAAGAAAGAAAGAAAAGAAAGAGAGAAAGAAAGACAAAAAAGAAAGAGAAAAAAAACGAAAGAAAGAAAGCATCCCTGCAAAACGCATATTCATTTGTGCCGATCGCTGCATGCTCTCGCCACTTCTGATCTCGCAGCATTTAGGGCTTATGTTACGAATAATGCGAAGATCCGAGCACATTTACATTAGCGTTGTGGTGTCTGTGTGTTTAGCGCATACGTGCAGGCGATCAGTTTACAATCGCCTGTTCTTCTTCGACCGCAGGGATGCATGATATCCGCCATTTGATTTCGTGCATAACGCGACACCATGTGGCTGCTCACTGCTCTCACGGAACGGAGTGGACGTAAATACGCCCAGCCAGCAGGTGCACAGTTTGACAGCTCGCGTAAGAGCGAATAGTAGTGGCTTCTCGTCTCTGGATAGAACAATCATTAAGGCGGAATCCCTTTATGTCTCATGCGAGCGTGACCTTGAACGAAAAGCTGACACGTGCAGTATCGCGTAAAAAAAGATATCGTGTGGCCGGACGACCTGCGCATGTACTTCGTCTTTGCGTCGCTCGCGTGGCTATTCATTTGTATGTATGTATGTATGTATGTATGTATGTATGTATGTATGTATGTATGTATGTATGTATGTATGTATGTATGTATGTATGTATGTATGTATGTATGTATGTATGTATGTATGTATGTATGTATGTATGTATGTATGTATGTATGTATGTAGGTACGTACGTGTGTGTGTGTGTGTGTGTGTGTGTGTGTGTGTGTGTGTGTGTGTGTGTGTGTGTGTGTGTGTGTCACCGCACTACGGCATATTTTAGCCCACATTTTTATAACCTCGAGGCTCAATTCCGTCAACGCCAACATCCTAACATCCTCCACACTGAAAGAACGTCGAACGGCCGCACGCGACAGTCGTCATGAGCCTCTCTGTTTCTTATATTGATTATGAGTGTGATAGTGTACATGCCTACAACACATGCGCGTCTTAGTTTCTGTGGTGCACATGACGGATCCCTTCAGACCAAATTTTTTGCGTTAAGAACAACTACTGCTGGTTTGTCTCTTATATATATATATATATATATATATATATATATATATATATATATATATATATATATATATATATATATATATATATATATATATATATACCCTCTCTTTTTTATATATTTTTACCCTCTCTTTCCTCTGTATTCCTGTCATGTTTTAGTTTCCTGTACTTCGCTTTTCTCTAGTGCAGTTGTGCGGGTGCGAGTTTTACCTGAGCCGTCGCGGTATGTACTTTTTTAGAGTTTTATTTTTGTACCGCATAGGATGGAGGGCAGCGCGGCAACCGGAGAATGGCTGCCTGTGGGATACGCTATACAATTCCTAATTCATTCATATCACCCGGCTTTCCCGTTTTTTCTCTATGACGCTTGCAACACGTGTCTTGTTTCTTTTTTGTTAGATTCGTTCTTTCGGGCTAGTAACATGCGACTGCTGCTTTCTTTGCTCTTTCCTTTGAGAGTGAGCGCGCGTCTATGTGCGTGTGTGAGAAGGAGAGCCCCTCTGGTGTTGTCGTGCGGGTAAAAGCAACGTCCCGCTAGGTGTTAGGGGTGGCGTGTGTTCATTGCCAAGCCGATATAATCCCCTCTGTCCGGTTCGCCCTTCTTTCCCCACAACATTTGCGCGCCGGGCGAAAAGCGTGGCGAGTGAGCTTCGGCCGATAATCTCGTAACGACCATCTCTCCCCATTCGGGAACCCCCACTTCCCAGACTTGCCCCCCCCCCCCTCCACTGTACCCGCTGTGTTCCCAGGCGGCGTTCCCATAATGCCAATTACGGATGCTGCGGGGATCGCCGTGACACGCGGTGCTCCGCGCCAGAAAGCGCTATAACTTTGCGAAACCTGCGTTGGGCCCCCCTCGGCTACTGCTTATTCGGTGCCTGCTTGTGACGTAGCAAGCAGGTGGTAGGTGTTCGGTGTCGCAGCTACGACTTCGACCAACGTCAGAAACTTCAAGTTGTTTTAGCGGAGGTACCAAGGCAGCAGTCTCCACAGGTTGTAACATGCGGGGAAGTTCGCACGGCCAATAAAGACCAACTACGAAGCGTCAAAGTGTAGCGTCAATGTCGTGAGCAATCGTGTGTGAAAGGGGAACCAAAGACAAACAATCACTTCGTTTGTAATAAAAAAAACTGCACTATGAGCAATCTAATGGTATAAGTTTCGCTGTCATAAATTTATTCTTAGCGGAGAAAAACTAGGTCGGACTTTTATATATTTCAATATCGCGCCGAAATCTTCGCACGTGACGTAACGAATTTCAAAAGTATTTCTCGTACTTCCGCGACATTTGTTCGATGAAATTTTCTGAAACTTCGTATGCTAGGGTCCATGACACCCACAGATGACAATGTACTGCATATCTATTGAGAGAAGCTGTGCAGGACTCGGTAGACGCCTTCAAAATTTACTACGTCATCGTGTCAGGTGCGGAAACGTCACGGGGGCGTCGCCACCCACAGTTTTTTTTTTCTCGCGTGTTTTCTCGTTTTCCAAGAGTCATGTCGTGGTAAGAGTGGTGTTTTCGGTATTGTAAAATTGTACTTTACTAACACGGGCAAAATCCTTTTGCTCTTTAGTGTGCCTTTAAGGATGTCCATAGTCGAAATCGAGAAGTGGGCATGAGCAGGACATATATTGTTCCGGCTGGTTTGGTTCGCAGCCAACCGAGTCTATATGCGCGCTCCAGAGGCGACTGCATAGATCTTGAGGCATTTTGGGTTCTTTGTCCTGCTGTATGCATGAGGCATAATCGGAAGGTAGAAGCTGATAATGCGTCATATACATCAAACTTTGGACACCACTTATGCCAGTTTAAGCGTATTAAGGCAAACGCCACATTCCTCGGATGAACGCGAAAGCCTAGATGCCTTGCAAAACGTGAGAAGTGGCTGTTCGCTTCAGGACCAGTGATGCAAATAGTCATCGTGTGATGACCTCATCCTATGACGTCCTCATGGCCTCACATGTACCATAGTTGTCAACGTCATTTAAGGCGGGCTGATCCCTGAGGCACTATAAATGTCTCCGATTTTAGGAGCACCGTGAAAAGTGTCCTCTTTTTTATACATTTTTGCGGGAAGTGGGTTGGGTAAATGTAGTGATGTAGCAATTGTCAGAAAAGAAAATGAAGGCTTCCTTCAGATGTTACTGAGCCCCGCCGCGATGGTCTAGTGGCTAAGGTACTCGGCTGCTGACCCGCACGCCGCGGTATCGAATCCCACCTGCGGTGGCTGCATTTTCGATGGAGGCGAAAATGCTGTAGGCCCATGTGCTCCGATATGGGTGCACGTTAAAAAACCCCAGGTGGTCGAAATTTCCGGAGCCCTCCACTACGGCGTCTCTCATAATCATATGGTGGCTTTGGGACGTTAAACCCCACATATCATCATATCATCATCACATGTTACTGAATTTTCACTACTTTGCTCATGCCGTTTGCTGAACTGGCAAGCTACTTGGTGCGGCATTCCTATAGACGAATCAGCACAAGTGTAACAAGATCCTTATAAGACTTAAAACCTTGGGTTAGTTGAAGTCACCACGCTGTCCAGTGTGGTCAGTGGGTTTCTTTACGTTTGTACCGTTTTACCAATGAAAGATGGCTTTCTATATTACAGTCGTCTTAAAAGGAAATGTGGTAGGTACTGTGTGACTTATTCTGATGTATGTAATGCAGAAACCATTTCCCCAGTTCAAGGATGATTCGCATACGGCTAACCCCCGAGTGGCGGTGCGCGCATCTCCGCCGCGATGCAAGGATGCAGCGGCGGCGGAAGGGGCGTAATTAGCGACCCTCTCCTCCTCGTCGCGAATGCAAACGAGTGGCGCGCCTAATTGCGGCTCGGCGACGCTCGAACCAGCTGGCCGCCGCTGGCTGGCTCCGTGACCCGGGCAGCGCCCATCTCCATACCCCTCCGCTCACATAGATATGATTGTTCCGCGCCCTGCATGCTCTTTCATCGTAAAGCTTGTGTGTGTGTGTGTGTGTGTGTGTGTGTGTATGTGTGTGTGTGTGTGTGTGTGTGTGTGTGTGTGTGTGTGTGTGTGTGTGTGTGTGTGTGTGTGTGTGTGTGTGTGCAGTTTTTCTCTCAACCCTTGAACATGCGTGCGTTTCAACCTTCCTATAGATCGGCGAGTTCACGCGTACGACTCTGCGTTTGCATGAGAGGAATCGGGGAGAGGAGACGGTGGCTGCCCTCTCTCAGTTTACCTCTTGTTTCTGGCCGTTTGAATTGGTCACTCAGAGATGGCCTGGCTGCCGGGGGTGGGGGGTGGAAGGGTTGTGCCATGTTACCCCTGTCTTTGTTTACCGAGTTGTGAGCCGGTTCACTTTAGTAATCTTTTTTTTTAAATTACACCGGTTTCTTGTGTGGCAATTTCTGTTGCGTAAAACCAAAAAAGCGTGATTCGCTGAATCGTTATTGGGGCTATAATAATAATAATAATAATAATAATAATAATAATAATAATAATAATAATAATAATAATAATAATAATAATAATATCTCACAAACAACAATGCCTTTAACAGATCAGGTTATTTACGTCGTACACTACGTCTTGACTGTCAAGAAACCTAACTAACAAAGCTCTCATTCGTCCCATTATCGAATGTGATTGCGGGGTGTGGAACAACCCCTATAAACGTGATGTAACTAGAATTCTCTCAAACAAGATTTGTGCATATTGTGTGCAAAAAATTTAACAGAAATTTTTCTCTATCAAATTTTCATCTACAACTATAGCTCTATACCCTCTAATCGACGCCCCCCCCCCCCTCCCGACACTCGAGACAGTTGGTTTGTATCTGATAATTGTAACTATATTGACGTTCGCTTCAAACAAAGTTTGGCGTGACCGTAGTTGAAAAGTTTATTCTATATCTTTCACACTTTTAGTTTTTTTCTTTCGCTTTAAAACGCGCGCGGATCTTGGGAAAAGAGAATCTTAATCTCTTAATTGTGACCTTCGCGCCTCTCTTAATTGGCGATGCCCGCAAGGCGTCGTATATTCTCTCGACAGGGGGAGAAAGAAACAGAAAACAGGAATTATCTGTTTGCCTAACGACACCCCCCGTACAGGCCTAATCGTAGGGCGTCCCCGTCCAGCTCGTGCTTTACTTTCGCATATTTTTATTTCATCCTAGTACGCGTTGCTGGAACACGCGACCGGATGCTGATAAGACGGTAAGTCGAGTGCAAGGCGAACGTGTGGAGAGAAACTGAATTGATTAATTTAGATATTTTTCCCATTCTCGCAGGATAGAAAGACATCGCCGTACATCCAATACTCCATCACGCGTGTATAGTTGTATGCGCGAGCCAGAATTTGCACAAGTCGCGCTTTACAATTCTTGGAAGAAGCGCACCTCGGTATAACGACACTTTAAAAAAAGGCTGCGTTTCGCAAGTCCATGCTTTCTAGCAATCCGGCTGGGCGCGTATAGGTTATGTCGTTGCGACAGGCGAGACCCATCACGTGATCCTGCATACCCCTCACCCCCTATTTTTCTCGCTTCTCTTTTCGCGATTTATAAACGGACGCCACTTTCCCGTGGCTGTGTTTCATTAGTGACACTTCTGTGGCGTCACCGCGAACTGGCCACCGCAACTCTGCCGCAATATGTCACCGGGCGGACAGTATGGTGGTCCCTCGTGGTATATATACCGCAGTGGAGGGTATACCGAAAATTGTCCCGCATGCGCGAACCGTTCCTCTTCGGTCGATAATAGCACTGCGCTGTTGTATATCGGTCACGTATGAACATGTCAATGATGGAAGGTTCGCCGCTTCGTTGAATTAATCGGGCCGTCCGCTCTTGTCCGCGCGTGACGCGCATTCGAGATCGAGCGAGCTTCGCTCCATGGCCGCGCGTCTCTTGGCCGACTCGTGTGTGGCGGCTTTCGATGTCTCGCGATCCACGTCCCTTGAAGGAGTAGCGACGGCACGATGAGCGCTGTCACCGGAGAAAGGAGATGTGCGTCATGGTCTGCATGCAGTTTCGTTGGCTCGATAGATGCATTTTTGATGGAAGCAAGAAGAAGGCTGTCGGCCCGTGTGCTCAGATTTGGGTGCACGTTAGAGAACCCCAGGTGGTCGAAAGTTTCGGACTACTCCCCAACGGTGTCTCTCATAATCATATGGTGGTTTTGTGATGCCAAACCCCCTCATATCAATCAATCAGTCAATCAACCGATCAATCAATCGATTGATCAATCAATATATGAATCGAATGCTCCGTATAGTTTCCTTCAGTAATGGGCGTGAACAGAGTTTTGGGGATTTGGTCCCTTGAAGGGCCCCTAAACATTCTCCTAAAATACGGACAGCGAACGCAGGAAACAATTGGAAATTTAGTCGCCAGTTTTTCTTTGTTAGACGCACTATTAATAGTGTTTAAAATAGCCCAGCCGCAGTGGTCTAGTGGCTAAGGTACTCGGCTGCTGCCCCGCAGGTCGCGGGATCGAATCCCGGCTGCTGCGGCTGCATTTCCGATGGAGGCGGAAATGTTGTATATATGCCCCTTGTGCTCAGGTTTGAGCTGCACGTTGAAGAACCCCAGGTGGTCTAAATTTCCGGAGCCCTCCACTACGGCGTCTCTCATAATCATATATGGTGGTTTTGGGACGTTACACCCCACATATCTATCTATCTAGTGTTCGTTATAAGATCGTGATAAGATCGCTGGGTTCCGCTCTCGCCGTCATGGATATCTGCTGGTCGCGCTGACTGACGCTCCTACTTATAAAGTGGAAAGGGCGGTAGCAGCCGTGGTTGATCAGTTAGTATAGAGCATCGGACGCGTTGTTCGGAGGTCGTGGTTTGTCCTTGCCCGCGGGACGTTATACATTCGTCCAGTTTTCTTTCTTCACATTTAAGTGCATTGCAGTTACTTCCAGTCACATCCCTATATTCATATTGACCTCATTAGTTCTCATTAGTATTGTGTATAAGAAATAAGACGAGCCCTACATGTGCATTTTTTTCCTAACTCTCACACCATGATCCCAAGTGGCACGACATAACATTCCTAGAGAGAAAGCGAAGTGATATGATCATTTAGGTGAGCTTTATAGGTTAATTCCAATTAGCTTGTAATTAACTATCGAGTTAATCTGTAGTCACTCCTGTTCACATAAAATAATCAAATCGTCGGTCCGTACTTCATAGGCAATCTATGTTGCGTTGTATTCGTTGAGAGAAAAAAAAAATGACTTTGACGTTGTTTCTTGAATGTGGCACGTTGACCGAGCCGTCGTGCATCGCAGTGCTTTCACATATCTGATTGGCTGGCAGGTGCGTAGCACAGCTCGTAATAATTCCATGTGCTGCATGGCGCCAAACGTTCCCGCCTTCATCGGGAATGCGGCCGCCTCGTCTGTGTGTCCACTCCGCGACCTGTGGGTCAGTGGTCGAGTGCCATAACCATTACATCACCGTAGCAGACTCGTTAACGAACGGCAGAGGTTATGCAGACGCTTCAATCCGTGCTATGTACAATCTATCTTCATCTGTTTTGGCCACTCTAGTCATCGTAACTGGCGAAGACAGGCGACACCTTGAGGCGAAACAAGGGAAGCGTATACAGACGATAAATGAAGCAGACGGGCCGTTCCCCGCTCGTGGTGCAGAAGACACAGAGATATGCGACACGTCGCCCGCGTACGCGTTTAATCTGTGCGCATGTGAAACGGAAGCCAGATGGCGCAGCGTGGCAGCGTGGGCAGGTCGCTGCCACCGAGGGCGATATTAATCTTCGCCCGCCGTGATTGCGCTCGCTGCTGCTCGGTCACCTGCCGTTGTTGCCCGAGCAGGCGTACGCGTACTCCCAGTCGTGCCGGTACCGGGTGGTGGTAATTAAACGAACGCGATGTAATTATACAACCGTCGCCGCGATGACAACTCTGTACTATTACTTGTTCTTAGCTGCCCCCTGCATGCGATCCTCCTCGTACTACGAGTGATTAAAGAAGATCCCTCAGTTACTTATGCACTTGCTTAAGACGGGCATTGAAGTCGACAGCCATCTTATTTTTCCTCTAAAACGACTGCTATTGACCCCCCCTCCCCCCCCCCATTCCCCAGGAAGTTTTGATGCGCCCAACGGGATTTCGCATGGCCTCCGGATTTGGAGGCATTGGAGGCTGTCTGCATCTCCGGTGGTTGTTTCAGTGCCTCAGGGATCGGCCTATTTTTGACCATGGAACAGTATCATTTGATAGCGTCATGAACACGTCACAAATTTCGGGTAGGTCCTGTGACCTCACGGTGACGTCAGGATGTGACGATATTTAGCGTCACTCGTGCAAACGTTGACGCATCTCTTTTCGTGTTCTTGGAGTCATCTATAAGGCTTTCCTGGTTCGCCTTTAGAAGCCCCTTGCTGCACATGTCTGTGATTGCTACGGTTCAATGTTCAAGGTTATGTTTCTGTATAATAGGTTTAATTCACCTTATTTAGAAAGCGTCTGATTGATATGTTGTCATTGTAAATGTTTCCGCGATCGAAGTAGACAAATAAATTGGTGAGTCGGCATTGACACAATTATTCATTCAATATAAATTTTCGCACAGAATAAGTTTTCATACAGCATAAATGCCCGCAGAGTGGAAATGTACTCTCGTAACACAAAAGCAACCAAGTTCAGCAGAGAAGACAGTGGACGCTTGCAAATTATTTCGTAATTTCTGCATAAGTAATTTCGTTATTGGCGCAAGAAAAACACTTCTCATTGCGTGAACACACATCCTGTGAGATTGCACAGCCGTGTATGGCTATCGAAGGGACACCCTATAACTTGTTATGAAAGGAAAAAAAAAGCTAATATTGCGAAGGAGGCTACTTTGCGTTCGCGTTTCAGCCCTGCCAATGTGTTGTAATGGTTTTGGGATTTCTTGATACAAGAAAGAGGGAGCAGCAAATAAATAAATAAATAAATAAATAAATAAATAAATAAATAAATAAATAAATAACATTGCAGATACTAGTGAAACGTTACACCAGCTCGCGCTTGCAAAGAGTACCTCGACTCAAAAAGTATGCTACCATGGTGATCATCATCATCATGATTCTCGTTAACACTCTTCTCAACCACTGGTGTGCTGTATATATGATATTATGTTCGGTCTTAAACACTGCTTCTCTTCAGATGCCTTTTTAGAGCAACGCATTAATGCGCGTAAACGCCTGCTAAGTATTGCTCACAGTTCTTTCGTTTCCTCTTTTCAAGGCGCCAGAAAGACCAGGCTGCTAAACACGGCAACGCCGTTCACACAGATGGGCTCACATCGCTTACAAATTGGTGTCTCCAGGCGGCATACTCGAATAAATGGTTGCCGCCAATCACACAAGCAGGGCGCTCCCAATAGAGAAATCGCGTGCGCATGAGTGTACGTGCGTGCGACGCGCTTTATGCTGCATACGTGGTCATCATCGCCATAATGATCATCATCAGAGATGGCGGCGCACGACTGACGAGGGCGGTTTTGAGTAGATCCAGGACAGAGGGACTCGGTGTAGGAATGCAGGCTCTACGCGTAGCTTTTCTTCCGGGTCTGCCTGCTTCGGTTCCCGCGCTGTCGTCGGGCTCGGGTCTTCGCACGCGTTCTTTAGGATGGACGCCTCATAGTCTAGGAAATTGAGGAAAATTGTAAGTGCGCAAAAAAACGAGACACGGCAACGAAGTGGTTATAATTTCCTAAATGTCTCACTAACCTGCCCCCCGGTCATACGCTTTCCCGAGCAGTCTATAGGACGACGTGTATCTTTTTGCGTGCGTGCTTTAAGCGGTGGGGTGTTTATCGCGAAAGCATAACGGACGCAAATACCGCATTTTCCCGACCGCTAGCTTCCTGACCTCGTAAGCGTCCACCTTGCTGTCAGCACGGGAAAACTATACATTGGTGTTTTGGCCATGGGCGAAGCACATGTATGTTTTTGCTAGAGTTAGTATTTGGTCGGTTGTAAGTAAGCAATATTTCCTAACTGCCCTGTCTGGCCGGCTACAATTAACATAGGTGAAGTATTCCGAAGTTTCAAAACAACTGCTACCACTCTTGTATTGAAGATTCCTTTCCTTAGAGTCGCTAACTTAAAAGTTACTTGAGGGAATTATCAACCTCGACGAATTGGGGAAAAAAATGTTTGGCGTGCTGTATATACGACTCTGAGCAGTTCTGTGTCGATTTGACATACGTAGCGTATATGTAATTGTTTCCTTAACACTAGGTGCAAGTTAGCCTAAACGCCCTGCATATGTCTTGATAGAGTTTGTTTTTCGGACTCGCCATGGTGGTCTAGGGGTTGTGGTTCTTGATTGCTCACGCGAAGGTCGCGGGACAGCATCCCGGTCACGGCGGCGGGATTTCCTGAAATCCCGATGGAGGCGAAAATGCTTGAAGCCCGTGTACTTGAATTAAGTGCCCGTTAAAACACCAGGCTGGCCGAAATTTCCGCAGCCCTCTACTACAGTATTCATCGTAACCATGTCGTGGTTGGGTGCTTCAAATCCCGACAAGTACTCATTCGTTTTTGGGCAGGCTGGTGGGCTCTTCGAAACTGCATATAGTGGCTCAACTTTCAGACGAGACATCTACGTGTTCTCCCTTGTGGCGTTTTATGGCGCGCGCCAGTCTTTTTCAATACAAAAAAAGAGAAAAAGATTTCAGTTACGAGAGCACAATATATGTGCATTACTATGCATGTGCTGTATGTGAGAGGGCGCGTAGCTTTCGAGCCGACGGTTTGCGTTTCGCCGCGGTATCCACACGTATACTGTACGTACACGAGATGCTCTTCGTTTACATTTAAGGCCGTGTCGCTTCTGCGTCCCCCTCGTTTCGCCGCGTGTGGGCGTGTCACTTTCGAAAACATCGGGGACAACGAGAACCGTTTGTCTCGAAGCTGATATATCTATACGCTGTTCGCTGCGGATGCAGAACGCAAAGGAGGCGGCGTTCAAGGCTGACTTTTTATATTTTTCTCCGAATTGTCGGCGTAGCGGGCGAGGCGGCGCTGTGGGATTTTAAAGCCGTTGTAATTCACTCCGCGCGACAACGGAGACTTCGCGGCGGCAATGGGAGAAACAAACGCCTCGTTCTGAAGGTGGCTCGCAGTCGTGAAACCGCCTGCCTATGTGGAAAAAGCTGTTGTGCACTTGACGCCGTGTTTACCGTAATAAATTTTGCGTGATCGCGCACTTGTTTTTCTCTCTGCCTGTATGAAACTGTTCTGCGACTTTCCTCGTTGCGTGTGTATGTGTGTAAGCGAGAACAATTATCTTCGTAATTTAGTGCATCAAGCCTACGTTAACCGTATCAGTGTCTGACCGCACTTGATTAAGTCGAAAGCCTTATATGCCTAATCGAATACGAGAAATGATCGACATCAGCAATGTTGCAAAAGCAAAAAAAAAATATCGTGGTATAACTTCACCACATGACGTCATTATGACGTCACACATCGCTAAAATCTGCGTCTGATCATGACATCATATAGTCATAGTTTCCTGTAAACACACTATATAGGGGACTCTGGAGTTCGTCTATGGGAGCTGAATGCACGGCGTTTCATCCTGCATGGGAATGGTGGGAAGTATACGCAAGTTTGTATAGTCTTCGTTTCGTCGGGTCTGTTTCGCTTCGCGTGGCTTGGACCCACCTGGTCACGAGACGACAATCTGCGAATGTTCAGCACTTCACCACCTTGACCCTATCAGGCTCACCCATTCCAATTGCGTCACGAAGTTCACAACGGTGTGTTCCTTTATTCGAAACAAAACCAAAATTCAGCAATATACAAAGCCACAAGTTAGTCCGAAGCCCGCAAGCAGGAAGACTAGGCAAATTTGTGCACTATACCCATCATTCTCATGGTGGCCGAACAATCGCAGCTCCAGAGTCCCCTCTAGTTAAATTTAGGAAATTCTATAGCCATAATGACGTCACGTTGTGACGTCATCACGAAAGTTCTCATGTGACCATAGATGGCTCGATCACGGAGGAACGTGAGAGGCAGAAAGCTCGCGATGTCTCGGATCCCCGAGGCCGTGCAAAACCACGCTATAGGTGCAGGGAACTTTGGGTGGCGTGGGGATCAATCTTTCGCCTTCATGGTATCTTATAGACAAATGTATAAGGGGCCCTGTGGGTACTTAAGCTAATAGTCTCAAGTATACGACTCCCGCCGGCCGCGGCGGCCACTTTGCGATTAGTGTCCACATTGATATGTCCAGTCTGGTCAGATCTATGTCGGAGCTTTTCCGCTAGTACTCCATCTTTTCTCCTTATCACTTTTAAATTACCATGGTCCTCGAGGGGAAAAAAAGAAACTGCAGGGTGAGCGAGGTGTGCGAAAAAAAAAAACTACTGAAAATGCGCTGCCAACAAGCCCGCTTCGCATTCCTCGTGATCGAGATAAGCCTGGATTGAATACATAAAGTTGTCCGTGCACATTTATTTTGGTACTCGTTAAAGAACACCAAAACGTTAAAACTTCCGGAACCCTTTATTACAGCGTCCCCAATAATCATACCGTTGTTCTGGGACGCTAAACCCCAATAACTATTATAATATTATCCGTTCGCTTTGTATACGCAACGGTCTCGTTTCACGTTGGCTGCAAATGGGCTGCGAGTTTCGATCTGCGACTGCCGTGACGCGCCTTTTAATTTGCTGCTGTTTCTGTCAGACAGGATACTATTCCTCAAATATTACGCCCCGCCGCGGTGGTATAGTGGCTAAGGTACTAGGCTGCTGACCCACAGGTCGCGGGATTCGAATCCCGGCGGCTGCATGTCCGATGGAGGCGGAAATGTTGTAGGCCCGTGTGCTCAGATTTGGGTGCACGTTAAAGAACCCCAGGTGGTCGAAATTTCCGGAGCCCTCCACTACGGCGTCTCTCATAATCATATAGTGGTTTCGGGACGTTAAACCCCACATATCAATCATTTCTTCAAATGGGGTGGGAAAATCTGTAATTATATTTTTGTTACTATTTTCACGAGTGGTGACGAAGAGCATACGTATTTTTTTCGCTATAAGATGCTTCCCAATTCTAAATTAAATCCGATGTGCGCAACAGCGGCCATAACTAATGCAAGCACGTCGGTCCAGTTTTGACGGCTCGGCGCGATTTCGACTGATCCTGATCATAAGATTGCTCCGCCACTGCGAATAGAGCGTAGAATTTCTAACATGCCTGGTCGCTAACGCTGCTGCTTGGGTCAGTTGGTTCATGTTTAAGATAGATTTACCAGCGCAAAAAGACGAAACACTTAAGAAGAAACACATGCACATAGCACGCGCGCGCGTGTGTTTCCTGTTATAAGTGTTTCGTCTTTTCGTGCTGATGATGATCTTAATACATGGTCGCTCACCGCTGACCATCGGGGCTCGAGACATAGGCACTTTTCTCGCACGTGAAAATCGCTGCGTCATTCGTCATGTGAAACGGCCTTGAACCAGCCCATGACGAACTTGCGAGCCGATCTTTGGATATTCCGCCAGGTGTACCGGCGCCCGCTCATTCGAGTGATACAGTCCGCGCGTTTGTTCGTCATTCTATGTACTCCGCAATCGCCACCGCTTTTTTTTCCCTTCGCGCATTTGGCTTGCGCTTTGGTTGGATACTTTGTACCGTTTCAACTCACTTCCGTCATGCTTTCAACAAACGCAGTTTCCCACACCCCCATTTCTCCTCTCTTTACCCTCGCCTTCCTGCGGAGAGCCGCATTTCTTGTTTACTACGTTCACTTCTTTCAACTTCGATTTGTCCTTTATGCTTTCCCAACGTTCCGTGCCGTGTTTGGGCGTGGACTGGAAAGCCTATGCGCGCTCGAGCCAGGCTGCGTAAGAAAGATGCAAATGGAATGGCCCATTGGCGGCACCTGCCACCTACGCCTGCTAGCGCATTCTGCGGCGGCGCAGAGGCCAAGCGAAAGAACTGCGCCGTTCGTGCGCGAGAGACCGTGCCAGCCCGTTGCGCCCACTTTGGTTTTACTTTCCTACGATACGGGCTCCCCCGGTCTTATATTTAGCCGCTTCATTTATTTCCGTCTTCACGGCGTTGTACTCACCGGTGGTACACGATGCTCACTCTAGAGCGCGCCACTTGAGCTTTTGTTCTACTAGTTTTTCCACCACTTGAGATCCCTGTACGCACGTGTCTGCTTCCGACTCCGATTCACGACGCCTTTTAGCGTGTGCTCTTCAGGCGAGATATTCTCCCTTCAACTGGCACCCCCTGTTCCTCTTTATTTGTCGTTTATTACTATTGTATGACTGAGACTTTGTGGCAGAACATAATGCTTCATGCTTATGAACGTAGGGAGAACGTAGAAAAGAAGGAATTCGTATAGAAATATCAAGGGTAAATGCTACGATGCCACTTAAGTATTATCCGCGCCATCGAGCGCCGTTTGTGGCGTGTTGGGCATTTAAAGCACGAAAAAAACACCCCATGGAGACGCAAAAGTGCGGTGTTGTGCATTCGCGTGTAGGAGCAGTGCCGAGGGAGCAGCCTCGAGTGCTCTGAAAAGCGGTTCTGCGGTTTAACTGCTTGCGAGGAAGAACGATATGGGGCAAGCAAGACGGCACGAAGCTCCAGCGATCGCCTGATTTAAGGCAACCGGTGCTGCTGTTTTTCCAGCGCGCGCAGTTCTTGCTCCCGCCAGCGGCGCCGCCGGCGCCGCTGCGTCTTTTTTGGTTGTTTCCGCGCCGCGTCTCTGCACTTGGCCCGCCGGTGTCGAACATGGTCGCCGGCACATTTCTCCCTTGCGAGAGATAGATATACGTGCACGTTCTCGGGTCGGGTGCCGCAGCAGCACAACGCGGCTTCGGTGCTCAATGCAGCGCAAATGCTGGAGATGGCGCGTTAGATCTTGAAGCGCTTAAACTCCCGCCATGTGACCTTCTCTCGTTCTTTTTTCTGATTTACCGCTATGGCTTCGCCAGCGTGCGCTCCGTTTCCTGGTCGATGATCGCGCCCGACTCGCTCACTCTGGGACGCCCGTTTCTCTCATTGGTTGAAATCTCGCTCTACTATTTTCCGTTCTTTAACTCTCCTCGTCCCTGACGCAGACGGTGAGCAAGTATACGGATCAGCTAATCGGTGAGCCTACTAGATCGTAACTTCTAATTCTTCGCGAAAAAAAAATACGGGGAGAAAAGGAAGAGGCGTAGACACCATACTAGATCGTATTCTCATAAGATCCACGTTCCATTTTGCAGGCTCAACGCCTCCTTGCACTCATTTGTACCGCGCACCTCCAGCGAGTGAAATAGCCTTCCTACCTCACCTGTTATTGAAGAGCGTCATAGCTGACACTAAGAGAGGCCTTTGTCCGGCATTGGGCGTAGTCAGGCTGGTGATGATGATGATG
Organism: Rhipicephalus annulatus; assembly: GCA_013436015.1. Lineage (NCBI taxonomy): Eukaryota > Metazoa > Arthropoda > Arachnida > Ixodida > Ixodidae > Rhipicephalus > Rhipicephalus annulatus. The sequence goes on along the minus strand of WOVY01014832.1, from coordinate 91,894 downwards.
ATGATGATGATGATGATGACACTGTCTAACATATGGGCTTTGTCAGAAATGTGGGTGCACACCTCAGCCTAGCAGTGCTAGCACTTTGTTCAAACACCGGAATCAAACAGCGAGATAAATAGTGGAAGCCCATTGAATTGAAAAACTAAAAGAAAATTGCATCAACCGTCCTCCCAATAATATTATTAGACAATTAAATTTCAATATTTTCATCATATCTTTAATGACGTTTTTATCTTGCCTAATTGTTTTCTAGATGTGCATTTGACTTAGTCTGTTGCTGTGAATCCGAGGCATTGTAATCGCACGTGATCGTTGAATGCGCGAGTAATGTGTTTTTTGATGAGATCGGGCAGATCACGTTGGCTACTTGAGCAGAATCATTTTCAAAAGTAAACCAGTTGTTACATTCCGCTCGTTTGTTTACAGTCTTGCTTCGTCCTTGTATGGAAATTGTTTTCTTCACACTTCAACCTGCTTTCGCGAACGCTAAGCTAACATGCATTACGGCCATAGTGCACTGGCAAGAAAGCAATCTAGCTGTCACTTAGCCCAGTTTCGCCGACATAGGTCGATAGGGCTGCCATGAAAGGTATCACGAGATTAAAAAGGGTATACAAAAGCGCGCTTTGTAGTTCATCGTATCTCCGCGTGCGCACCTGAAAACTTCCAGAGTTCGGACACTTTTCAGTCTTGATAATAAATAACGCGCCAAGGATAATTTGATCGCATCGGCCCAGTTTCGCTACTTTCTCTCACTACGCCATGCGTTCTGGCGCTGCTGTCGCAGAAGGAAGTTTGTATGCACTGGGCTTATAGTCGAATACAATTTAAGAATTCCGAAGGGGCACTGCCCAGACGACGTAAGCGCAGCAGGCGATCGCCTCCACAGCTCAAGGGATACATTGGACAATGTTCTCCGAAAACGCGGTCAGCGGCGATCCAATTCGTGATGTCAGCTTGGAGTATACGCGCCCATTGGTGCAGTCTTGTGCGCATCTGTCTTTCAGAAAGAAACGCCGAGACTATAGATTCTACTTTTTTTTTATTGCGATGGCTATTATTTAGACACTTTCGGCTGACTTTTGCCGTGGCATAATGTCCCAGATATGTATAAGCATGTATATATCTATAAATAGCACAAAGAAGAAATAAGTCAGGAGGGAAATTCTAAAGCACCCAACGGAGATTCGAACCATCGACCCCTCGCGTCTCAGCGCGCTTCATAAACCAACTAGGCCATGCTACTCATACTGTCCATTTCACTAACGGTGAGCTATGTATATACATCATTTACCACTGTCTCACTGTCAATGGACTAACAAGAATCATTCTTGAACAAAGGACGTACTTTGAACAAGCCTTACATGCTTTCCCTAAACATTGACGTGTCCGATGGCTTGATCGATGGAGGGGTGGGTTCACTGAAGCACATCCAGTTGGATAAAAGGAGCATTCCAAAATGTCTCTGGCTCCACTTTCAGTCTGAAGCAACAGGAACAATTGCCCGCATCAGGTCCAGGTATTCGAGAAGTTGCTGATTCTGTCGTGCCTGTGTATTCATCGTCGCAACAGTGTACATCTCATCAGAAACCTTGCCGACTGACGTCATGAACTTCTTGCTGCTCAGCTTTCGTGCGGTGTGCCTATACAGGTTGTGCCGGCGATAGTCACTGGAAACTTCAACGTTAATTTACTTGGACGTGAAAACCAGTGGCTTGTCCGCATTTCTTCATGCCGAACTTGGACTTCGCCTCCTGTCGGACGTCACACTATTCACAAAGACACCCTATTTATATACTGTGGTTATTGCATTACTGTCAATTCAAGCACAATCGACAATATTCACTACGTTTCGTATAGTTCCTAAATCTCCTAGCTATACTTCGTATAACAGCCCGGTATGCTGCTATCACATTCATTGCTACGCCTTTGTGCCGAAACTGTGACTTTTTTTCTGCGTATTTATATACTATATCCATACGTGTATGTACGCGTATTCGCATGTATATAGCTACGTGTCCAGCTGGTCGCTGAATCTGTGTCGATGTCGAGCCCGCAGTTCATAGATTTCAAACGTGGTCGGCTGAACGATGCACAGCAGAAACGAATGCCTGTTCTTCTAGGCAGCGTATATTTAGAAGTTCAGCGGTTCAAGTTCCCAATTCGCGTGCACCTTGGCCAGTGCAGCCCAATGAATTCTCAGTTATTTTATTTTACTACATATAAACGCTACCGGGTTGAGAAGTCCCATTGAGATCAAGTGAAATGAATAACATTAAAGACGAGACATGCAATTTGCGTACGACAGATAACCGCTAGCAGATAACATATCGGTGTTTCGGAATAGATGGCAAGGTCGCGGGAACGGTGTCGGAAGTGGTTGGATCAAGTGGTGCTAGCAAATCTCCAAATGGAGTAAGTTTCCAAATCGCAGAACCGGCCAGCACAAGACGCCGGGGCAACTAAAGGTCGGCTGCACAGTACTCCTACTGTAGGGTTATGACACTCTTGTCGTGAAAAGTATGTTGTTTTCTAACTTTCTCACACTGGTTTACGATAGCATGCAGAGGGGTCGTTACTTTTTCTCTGTAAAGCGGTTTTCTATCCATTTATCTACGGTTGTGTCCCCTCCACTGAGGCGGAACAATCATGAGGTGTCACATCGAATAGGCCCGTATAGGCGTGTTAACCGCGAAGCGGTCCTGTTGCGCGCGCTTATTCTGCGCATTAACGTACACGCGTACACGCGAGGGTTTGGCCGTAAATGACCGCTGATATCGCGCGTTACACGGCGCCCCGATCACTGGTGTGGCCGCGGGCGTCGATAAGCGGAATCGTGGACGCGGTAACTTCGTGACTGCTCGATTAGAGAAACCAGTCCCCTTTCTCTCTCCTGAGGTGTGTTTTATACCTGTCGGCCTGTGCATGTAAGCCCCGTCGACGACAAACACTACAACGGTACACAGGATTGGAGGGAGACTAAAGTGTAACGACAAATTGCTTTGGATTATTAAATTGTACTCTGAAAACTCCAATGACGTTGGTTCCACCATCATATGCTTAATAATATATGATAAAATATAGGTTGAACTACCATTTTTAAATTTTGTGTTTAGAAAAGCGTTTGACGATTTCGAGTACTTTGTACTCGACTATGGGAGAGCAGTGCAGTGGGCAATCTACTTTTGTCGAAAAGATGGCTGTATATGCGTTTTTCCTATGCGTGTTCCCCGCAAAGGGCAACTATATCCGCATATGGTCAATCCGCCTAACATTCGTGTTAAGGCTTCCGTCAGCACGGCCTCTGTCCAAACGACAAGCAAAGCGACATCGCTGTCGAAGAAGGAAAACAGCTTACGCTGGCACCGCCGCTGTGGGATGTGACTGCGGCAAGCTTCTTTTAATGACAGCTCGGGCAACAGCAGCCGTCAAGGGGAGGGCGTACACGTCTGCAACGTTCGTGCCTGCATAATTGATCTTCCTCCGATGAGCGCTGGTCACATCCAGGCCGTCGCTGACCGCTGGCCACCCACGAAACAACGGGATCGGGGAAAGGGAAGCAAAACACGAAGTTAGCAACCGAGAACGTTCTGTTTCCCGAAGGGCGACACGAAGGCGTCACGTCGTCGAGCTGACCACGTCGTGCCACTCTCTCCCCGTCGGTCTGCTCGCTTTCATTCTTTTTAACGGCCGCAGCTGACCACGGCTACCAAAATCACATTAGGAGTGACCGCCGTTTCTTCGCCGCTGTACGACTGCGGGAAATGCGTTCGCTGGAAAGCAACTACGTAAGCGGCGATAAAAAGAAGCAAGGGCGCAGAGATCAGAGCACCACCGAAGAACACTGAAACAGACTAAACAAGAGCTCTGGCGAGCAGACGACAAACACAGCGTGACGCGTTCCAACGTTCCTCTTTTACTTGGATGACTCGTTTCTCGTTTCTCGCCGTTTCCCGTTTTACTTTATCTCTCGATTATCACTCTTTCGCGCGCGTGTTTTGATCTTTTTTTGATTTCACAATAGGCACTGCGCCGTGTCGCCGAAGAGGCAGACAGAAATTAGGTGCATTGTTCGTTCTTCGAGAATCACTATACCACCACCACCACCACCACCACAACAGTGGCAGTTGCGGACAAGCGCTGTTAGCCTGCTTATACCGCGTAAAATAAAGCATAAATGATAGAGGTGCAGTTCAGCGGGAGGAGGAACGATCGTTTAGCAATGGCGCTTGAAAACGGCGTGTGTGTGTTGGGGGGGGGGCGGGGGGGGGTAACTGAGGCGTTGTGTGAAAGGGGAGTGGGGTTAGCCAGAGGTGCACAGAGACCGAGCATGGTGCTTTTTTATCGTGGCAGTCGACGAAAAACAAAAGAATAGATTCACGAATACGGTAATAAGGCAAAAGAAAAGCGCGGCGCAACGTTAGCGCGACCAACCACCGACCGGGCGGCTATTTAATCCTCGTTGCGGTACAAGTTCGGGGCGCCGCGCGGCGACAGTGACGGATGGTGGCGAGCGGGAGAAAACTAGATCGCTTTGCTTGCTTGGCTGAGTGTGCGTAAACGTGGGGGAGGGTATAGATACGAAGGAAGGAGGCCGTGTGTTGTGGGATCCCAAAACAAAACAAAAAAAAGAGCTTACGTGCTGTGAGTGTCGTGTACGTAGGAATGAGAGAAAAGAAGATAATCTCTCGTTAAGGAAGAGGGGAGAGAGAAAAACAGACGGGTTGTGTGGGTGGCTGGTTAAAAAACAACTCGAGGGACATTTAGCTGAGACAGGAACACTGGACGCAACGAAAAAAAAAATGAGAGAGAGAGAGAAAAAGACAAAATTAAGGTATACAAGTTGCGTAGGGCCGATCTAGTTGAGTGGACACGCGCACCGAATCAGGACGACAAGGGTGGCAGCTGAACGTGGAATTGCAGCTTTGCGTGTTCGCCTCGGGTAGTGATCATGCATGCTTGTTCGCGATCGTGTAAATGGGAGTGCTCTCTGTTTGTTTGTTTGTTTGTTTGTTTGTTTGCTTGCTTGCTTGCTCGTTTGTTTGTGTTAGCGCGTGTTGCTTGTGACGAAAGTTGTGGCGACAGTGAGCTACACCCGGTCACAACTTTTCTTGACACCGTGGAAGATGAAGAACCGCATGCAAAGAAAAGTACTAAAGTTTATTGATAACATTCTCATTCGCCTTGTTGAAATAAATGCTGTGTGTTATGAGACTCGGACAGTTTCGTGAAGTCGTAGCTGAAATACTGTTACTGTTCACAAGAATACCGTCGTTTTCTTTCCGTTTCTTAGGCGGCTCCGCCTTTTCAGCACGCTCGTTCTCCAAAGTTAATACGACATTAATTGCGTAGGGGATAAGTGTTCAGACGCAAACGCGCTCTTTTGTTTAAGAAAAATAGACTCATACTGTGACATTTAAATCCACACTGAACAGTCGAAATGTTTCTCCCATTCAAATTTTTCGTGTATTTGATTTATAGGCGCGCAAACGGTGCGGGCGAGCGAAACCGAAATTAACCACGAGCTGCCGTACTACTTGTGGGGCAACACGAGTGTGCTTACGCTCCGCCCCTGTATATCATTCGCTCGACTTTCGAGATAAGTTGTCGCGGAGGGTGGAAGGAAGATCAATGAGGGCAGAAAGAAGTTCAGTGAAATGAAATTAACTGAATAATAACGAGAGGGTGATTAATTGATTGATTGATTGGTTGATTGATATGTCGGGTTGGACGTCCCAAAACCACCATATGATTATGAGAGACGCCGTAGTGAAGGTCTCCGGAACTTTCGGACCACCTGGGGTTCTTTGACGTGCACCCGAATCTGAGCACACGGGCCTGCATCATTTTCGCCTCCATCGAATATAACGAGAGGGTGATCTGGGCGATGAAGGCCGGGCGCGTGGAAAGTCCATGTAACATATATATGTATAATGAACTCATATTCGCGTGCACACACGCGCACTTGGTGTAATGGTCAATGTTTTTCAGAGAGAGAGAGAGAGCCGGGAAACAGAGGAAATGATTGCGCGGAATTTCTTTTATGTGGTTCTTAAAGGGAAAAGAAAAGAAAAGTAATATATATATATATATATATATATATATATATATATATATATATATATATATATATTATAGAGAGAGAGGGGGGGAGAGGAGAAAGCGAAGCGCAGAGACAGCGAGCGACGGAAGTAAAGAGAAAGATAGGAAAGATGGACACGGCCGCAGGAATCCGAGGACGGGAATCCGAGGACAGGGCACCACTCGACGAGAGCTCTTGTCGGCGTCAGGAGATGGCGTAGGGCGAGTCCAGTCAGCCAGAGCTGCGCTGTCATCGGAGATCGCGAGGGCACAACCGGTCGGCACGGAATCCAGCGAGCGAGTCCGCCGCGGAATTCCGTTCGTTGTCGGTTTACAGTTTTCAAATGGTTCCGAACGATGAAGAGTGTGACTGTGCTCTGCGCATGCGTAGTCACGCGCACGCAATTACGGAAAACATTCCGAACAGCCGGTAAGATCGCGCCGACCCGTCTGTGTCTCGACAGTCATCATCAGCCATTCTTTCCTCCAAGCGTGCAATGGAACTGGCCGCTCGCCTCCGAACGGCTATAGTGCGCATTCATTTCGCACGCATCCCGCCCTCGAATTGGTGTGTGCGTGCGCACTGCAGAGGAGACGCTGCCTCCGTCAAACATTCGCCGTCTCTAGCGTCAGTGTTGCTGCGTAGGCGCGGCGCTACATGCGGTGAATGTATGTGTCTTTACGTGGAAAGGGGAAGGGTGCTTGCTTGATTCATGGCTCCATTGTGTTCGCTAGCAGTCGAGGGAACGGCACACAGAATAAAGCCGGCGTAGACATTGCGTTCATTCGCGATTATAGACACTTCCACGGGTTGCGGGTGGCCGGGACGAGTCTGTGCAATGTGTTAATGCGTCCGAAAGAATCTAAGGCGATGTTCCATTAAATCTGGTTTCGTTTTAGCAATGCTGATTTGTGCTAGTGTGTTGCCGCATTTTACGAGCGTCGGTCGCCGCACCGCCGATGAACTGGCACTTTTTCCGCGTGTTCGTTTGCAGATCTTAATACATGTGTTTGGGCCCTCGCTTTATACGTGTATCATATGTCTTGTGTAGGATTCATACGATGAACTGGTACAGGCCAGCGTTTTCTAGCTTCTTACACTTCTCTCCTCACCGCGAAAAACTATGAACACGTAAAATGCGCGCACACACACACGCACACACACATTATTGATCTGCACTCCATCTTCAGCTTCGTATGGGCTTTCAAGCTGTTTAAGCCAGGCCGTAAAAGTTTTCGTACGTACAGATGCGTAGAAAAACCTATATCTTCATGAACGGGTATTAGCCACAGAAATCGGTCGAACACTACAACTCATGGCTGGTCCATTAAAAAAGGTAGCAGACGAGCGGCGAACACCGATTGAGATATTTAGACCGAGATAAGCAGTAATACAGAAACGTTTTAACAAACCATCAAGATTACTAAAGCAACTGAACGACGTGCTTCAGCGGTATACGTACAACGAGGGAATATATTCACTCATTGTACGTACCCGTTCTGTAGTATACTACGGAACGGGAAAAGCAACGGCGGGTTCAAGAAAACGCCGAACCGATGGAAGCCCTCAAAGGATAACGGCGTGCCCGTAGATCTATGGGATCTCCCCGTTTCAGTGCGACTTTCTGCCTCGTGAGTTCCGTGTCGTGTCTGTGGCTCAACTCGATCCTCTCTGCGCCGAGGAGAACATCCTATGAGCAACCAAGCATCGCAGGAACAACCTATAGTAGCAACCAGATTAGACTTCAGAATCGTCCAGCTTCATTGTTTGAAGCCTCGCGTGACTCGGTGCAAACACGCTATTTTTTTTCGTGTTTTTGTCACGTGCAAAGTATAGCACAGGTCATTCACTTTGTCTGGCTACACTGGGCAGACTAATCACATGTTTCTGGATAAGAGAGAAACGTGATGAAGTGGCAGCACTGATAAAACAAAGGACGCGTGATGCAGATGATTTGATGTTGCCACGATTTTTCCCATAATAACAGAAAGAGAGCGGTTTTATTCGAATAAAGTGACATGCGTGAATTTCCTCGGGAAGCAGTAAAAAGATGACCAAGCTTTCGCAAACAGCCTCGCAGTTTTACGAATTTCAAAAAGAAAAAAAAACAAGAGAACAAAGGGCGGAGCTTGTACTAAGCCGCGAAAGTTTTCAGACAGTGAGACTGGTCGATTCTGAAGATTAATGTATACTTGCTTCTATAGAATGGGCCTTAGCTATTGGACGAAGGTAGCATCTAGGTTGTGTCTAGGTTGTTGCTGGCTTTGGCTAGGTTGTTTCTACGTTGGTTCTCAACGCGGAGAGGTTTGAGTGAAAGTATGCGCAGTCACGGACAAGAGCTGGGTGTCTTAACTCCAATAATTGACGACAAATCAAACGTTGGCACCTTTCATTTATCTACGAGAACGTCGCCGTTGGCTTTCCCGATATAGTTTTGGGCTAACCGTTACTTTCTCTTTTTTTTTTTGTGGGCCAATGGGGAGCCGAGGTACTTAGCCAATTTTCGTGGCACACATCAAAGCGTGAGCGAACAGGTGCTTTCTGCATGTGGAGATCAGCGACCAGTTTATGAATCTTGATGTTGTATACATATTGCGGCATGCAGCATAAACAGCTTCGTTGCTAAATGTGACAGTGTGCGTGAGCAGGTGTGGGTGCATGTGTGTGTCGGCCAAATCAGTTGCGATGTTTCAGATAAAGTCCGTTTAGATTACCTCGCCGATATACAGGCGGCGTGCTCGTACGCCAACTTGTTCTCACCAGCGCTCGTGGCGGCACGTCGGCGAATCACAGCGCCAGCAGGAAGCAGCGTAAACTTGATTAAGGCAACGAGACGGAGCCCGTTTGTTCCTGTTTCTCAGCGTCCATTCACGCCGAGCCTCCTACGACGCGGCTAATAGCCCAGCTACAAAGCGCGATGCGTACAGTAATACACGTGTGCGCGCACATGCGGCAGGCCGCCAAATGAGCAATTACCGAAGGAGCGCCTCTCCGACTCTCTCTCGTGCGCGTACCTGTACAGGTGAGTGTGCGAACCGCTGCGAAAGGGTGTGTTGCGAGAGCGTGCTTGATCGACGCAGGTTGAACGAACGATTCCGTTGTACATGCCTCGCGTGTACTTGCGCGTGCATCCAGTTTGCACGTGCACTCTCGGCGGCCAAATTGAATGAGGAAAAAAGGCGTTCCGGAATGAAAGGCGGGTGGTGGCGGCGTCTCGCCGGTGAAAACAGGTTGGCTGACCGAGCCGAGGCTTAACGCGTGGAAGAAGAAAGCGTTGCGCGGGGAAGAGGTGAGAGTGAGGGTCGCCAGGTAAGAAAACCATGCGCTCGTCGGGCGCCCCAATGTCTAACCGCCGCCGCTCCGGAAAAAGGGGAGGCTCGCCCCACCACTCGCCGCCCCACGCTCTAGATTAAATGTCGCTCGCGGCGAGATGAGAGCAAACAAGCTGCTCTCCGGGTGAGTCGTATTAGAATTTCGATTCGCGATTCATCTGCACGATCGCGCGCTTATTCGCTGTCGTTTCGGCCTGGTGGGTACGACAATTAACCGAAACTTTGAGACTTTAGTGGAGGGTACATGGTCGTGGTTGCGTGCGTATTCATTTTATAACAATAATAATGAACTATTTTAATAGTAGAGTTCCCCATTACAGCGTGCGTGGTATATGCCGTACTGAAATACTAATTTCAACCGTGGTTCAGTAAAGCTTCCAGTTCGGCGAATCGGTTCATATTTCAAGACAATTTGGTGTGCGCAAATTGAAGACGAGGACACAGAAAATGTGGGATCGGGACAAGCGCGAAGTGTGACCTTGTCTTCAATTGGCTCACACCAGTTTATCTTGTGATTTCACTTGGGTTGGTTCTTACTAAGATAGCAATAATATGTACACTCTCGGCTGGATTTCGCCGCCGGCGGTCATTCACCGTACATGTATACCTATCTATCTATTTGAAAACGCTTTTCTGGATTAATTTTCTTTCGAAAATTAATCCAGAAAAGACTCCGGTGCGGGACACACAGGGACACAGAAGAGAACACAAACAGGTGCAATCTAACAACTGGTTTATTTTTCTAAAAACATTCACTTTATACTCCTAGGATCCAGAAAAAGACTCCGGCGCACAGAGTCGAACGTCTGACCTCTTGGTTGCCAGTGCGTGGCGTTAGCCACTGTGCCATGAAGGAGCACCTCTTTCAACGTTGAAACGACTAGCTATATATATCTACCACTTACTGCTGGTGATGCCGATCTCGAAGGAACTATTGTGTTTTCAGCATTAGCAGGTAGATGGCGCAATGAGTGCGCGTCGCCACTCGTTGCGGTTAGAGTATAGACGGTTAGAGTATTGGTGGCAGAAAATTAGAGAGAAAGGACAAAAATAAATATTGGAAAAATAAAATATGGACAGTGTGCCGTAAATGGCAGAGAACTTAAGCTGAAAATTTACCTTTTTTTCCAGTAAGATAAAATTTATCGAAGTAGAGGCATTAGGCCAACATCAAAAAAGAAAAAAGGTTTTTTTTTGTTTTTTTTTGTCGAGCCTGGTGGCATACTTGTCACCACCCTATTATAAAGGGGACGCTCATAGCATCCATCCATCCATCCAGCCAAGTGTGGCGATCGTCACGACGCGGCGACGCGTGCTCATGCGTGTATCTCCCACGCGTACTTTGCCCTGCAGAGGGTGGCAGTGGGGGGTAGACGCTTACGTATGCGCGCGCTTATCTCGCGGTTGGGAGAATCGTACGCCTTGGGCTTTCATCGTAACGATTCTGTGGTAGTTATCAGGCACACAAAGGTCACTGCACTCGCTGCACAGTCTCTATGTGCGAATAGTGCGCGCTTTTCAGATACTGCGAAGTAACAACTGAGACACTTATTCGCGTTCATCTGTACCTGTGAGTAAGTTTTGTGCGTCATTTGTGCATGAGCAACGCGGGGCATGTTTCGATCTACTTACCATTATTCGCCTGACATTCCCGGTGTTGCTATCGCATTCATTGCTTTGCATTTGTGGCAAAGCTGTGACTTTTTTTAACGCTTATTTAATTGCGCGGGCTTTCTTGCACTTTTCTCGCACAGAAATGTGTCCGCCTTGGCTGGGAGTGGAACCAGTGACTTCAAGTTTAGTAACGGAACAGATCGAATAGAATTCGTAGTGAGCATGCTGATTATCTCGTCTAATGACACAATGGACCGAGAAGAAAAATAATATAAGGTGGCTTCCTACCTTTGAGGCGTCTTAAGCGACTGCGTAAGGTATAGTGTGTGATTTTTTTTTTCTTTTTGTGCTGTTTCGGTATCACTACTCTCTTTTTTTAGAAGCGTATAAGGCATTCACCTTAATAAAGCTGACTTCCTAGTTCTATCTCGTGTCTGCACATCTTACTTTTGTTTGCATTGATTCCATGCGTCCAAGCGATTCCAAGCGTGGCTATAGTTTTTTTTTTTACTGATTTATTTGGTGACGGGCATACGAAACGATAATTAGGAATGATGGGACAGGAACGAGGACACATGAGCGTGTGACGTCATATCAGTATGCCTCTCGTCACACCTCAGCATTCATATTCTCACACTCCGTCCCGTTCCTTCTGTCGTGGTCTGCGCTGTGACTGCACAGTAGTCACATTGTGTGACGTCATACGGGTGTGTGACGGCACATGGGCGTGTGACGTCATATCATTATGCCTTTTGACACAGCTTAGCATTCGTACACTCCGCCCCGCCTCTTTTGTTGAAGTCTGCGCTGTAACTGTACAGTCGGCGCATTCTGTGACGTCATATGGACGTGTTTGAGTTTGAGTTTATTCAACCACGTGACAAGTACACAAAAATACGCTGTATACGTAGTTTGGTGCGAAGGGAAAAAAGCTGCATTTCACAGCTTGACTGGCCCCTTCACCCAGACTGACTGGCCCCTGACTGGCCCCTTCACCCACCTGTCGTGTGACGGCACATGGGCGTGTGACGTCATATCATTATGCCTCTTGTCACAGCTTAGCATTCATACACTCTGTCCCGTCTCTTTAGTCGCGGTCTGCGCTGTTATCGTACAGTCGGCACATTGTTTCCAGCGGGGTAGCACGGGGCGCGTGTTCCTTCGGGAGTGAGCGATGATAGCCTCCTCTGGCGCACGATGTCCGCGCGTGCACGCGCTGGCACCAAGGCCAGCCACGAAGCCAGCGGCTCGCGACGCCCATCCATTGGGCGCGCCGCGGGGTTCTTTTCTTGCCGGGCTGATTCTTCGCGGAAACACTTGGCATCCGCCTCATCGGGCCTGCCCGAGGTCGCCGCCGGGCTTCCTCGGCTAATGAGCTCTTCCTCTTCTTGTGTGCTGTATCCTCCGATTGTTCGTTTTGCGACACTCTGTTGGCCACGCAAGGCGCGCGCCAGAAACAAAAGAGCTCTTAACACTCCCCGTATTACGGTACCCGCGCTCCTTGCCTCCCTATACATTTTTTTTTTCGTAAATTGATATACGTGGTAAGCTTGTGCAGTTGGCCAATTTGCGTAGATATGTATATATATATAGCGAGTATACGCCGAATTTCGCGAATTGGTTTGTGCAATCTCTTGGCAACGGCACTAAAAAAAAAGTGTGTGTGACAGGCTGTTGCAATAACATAAATAGCGATTAGTGTGCGGAAGCGCACTTGAGATTGTCGTCGAAAAAGAAAGAACGAAAAATAAAAAAGAGGAAAAAGAAGCAAAGAAACGAACAGAAGGAAAGAAAAAAATGAAGAAAGAAAGAAAAAAAGAAAGAAAAAAAGAAAAAAGAAAGAGAGAAAGAAAGAAATGTAGTAGCTCTGGGCACCAGAGGCAGTACCATATATAAGAAAGTCACAACGAAATAAGAGTAACTAATCATGGGCTTGCTGCCCTAGTTATACACAAACTGATGATGTGAACGGGCAGAGCAACCAATGGAAGTGTAAGGCACGTCACTTGTGGTGTTTTAAAAGCATGAAGAACCATTGCTGCTCTGCATGGTGATGTACAAATTAAAAAGAAGCGTTGATGTGCTTCTCGCAGATGCCTTGCTTCGGTCCCGCGGTTTTTCGCTATAACTGCGGGAAGTAAACAGTCCTTGGAATGCAACATCAGAGCCCTCGGTCTCCATGATCATAAAAAAAAAAGGCTGAAGATTCCACTAAGCCTCACAAGACTTGAATCAGTGGAACTGAACAATTTTGAAGACTAATCTGGTTGTTTCTAGTTGTTACTACATCTTACAGCTAAGTGATGCAGCTTGTTTCTAAGTTGTTTCGAGGACGTTGCTTGTCTTTAGCTATACACGATGATAACTTGTTTTTACGTTGGTTGTCAGCGTAGAGAGGTTCGAGTTAAATCACAGATGTATTCACAGACACGACACGGGCAAGTCGTTGTTGCACTTCCATCGCTCTGGATCTCCTCGCCGTTGCCTTCGCCGTTTTCTCTATAGTGTTCTGTCGTTGTACGTATATTCGGGTTCTTAGGCTTGCGCCGTCGCTTCGCAGCCATTTCTTGTGTTAACTGTTGCCAAATTCATTTCTAGTGGACCAGTGGTGGTTAGTGAGATTTACCGAATATCTGTGGCACGTAACCGTTAATGATGATTATAGTTTTTTTACAGGTCGCACAGTGTACATACCTGTTGATGATAGTTTTACACGATCGACTCGCAAGGAAAGGTTTTCTTAACAGCGTCGCTCTCAAAACCTGCTTCGGCGCAGCCCTGGGCATTAAAGAATGAATATTGGTATGACGCAGACTGTGCGCCCCTCTTAGATTAAATAAAAACGGAGGGCAAGGGGGGGCGTAATGAGGGGCTTCCCCATTTTCCCACGTTTATGTTCAGGGACGTAGGCGGAATTTTTTTTCCGGGGGGGGGGGGGGGGGAGTGGGGCACTTTTTTGACTTGAATGGAAGGCCGCGCCGACAAATAGTCATTTAGCGCTATCTATGTTATGGCGAAAACATTTTTTAAGGGAGTGGGGGGGGGGGGGCGCACGGGTTCATTGTGGCTCCCCCAGGCTATACGCCTTCTAAGTTCGAGCATGTCTGACGTGGATGCGGAAATCAGAATGCTGGAGATTCGTGTACGGCACAATGTCAGTGCACGTTAAAGAACCCTGGTAGCCAGAATTGTCCGGAGTGATCCATCACCTTGTTTCTCACAAGTCGAGCCGCTTTGGGACGTTAAACCTCGTTATCACACGAGACCAGCTGTTTTATCCTTTACGTGCTGCAATTAAATTTGGCGTTCCTTTGTGCCATTTGTTTGTGCTACTACACTAGCACCCTGGTGTGGCATTCTTTAGTGATCTGTATTGTGTAGCTTTAACAGGAAAATGAATGCAGAGAAACGATGTAAGATTGTATTGACAACGAGGTTTACATGTATCGTTTCGCGCCACAGTCACGTCAGGGCACTGTGCTTTCACTCGGCACACATTTTGTAGCTGGTCAATCCTAGGAATACAAGTGTTTAAGACTGAAAGCTAAACGTATCTCGAAATAAATGCTTTGCTATAATGAAAGGAACTCTGTGCCGAAGCTTCTACCTGCGAGAAGAGCGGAGAGCCGATGCCAAGTAGGTGGCGCCATCTAGCGCTCAGCTACCGAGTTGTCACCGCGCGGCCACTTCGCACATTTTCTCGCGGAGTGGTTCACTTAAGGTGGGCGCTGCCCGTGCTGGGATTATGGGCCGTCAGTCCCCTACCCCACTTCAAACTTCATTTCTACCTTTCCCCTCTTCTCCGCAAGTGTCACGGTTGTGGTGGCCTCACCTGTGAGAAAGTTACTGCGTCACTATCGCCCACTTCGGACTTTTCCAATTTTGTCCGCATTTACTATGTCTTCCACATTTACTATTCGAAAATCTCGTTGGAATATCTGCTGCGGTGGTGATAGTAACTGTCTAGATAGAAAAGATAATTTGTGATAACGATTACATAACACATAATTTGTGCTAACGACTGTTGTGCTAACTATTACATATCACACACCACATAAACAAAAAGTGCCACGATTGGTTAGGGCAATTGGTTTTCCAAATAACCAGAGCGATACTAAACACGCAAATAGAATCAAGTAGGGAATATCTTGAAACAAGCGAACAAGCTCGCTTTTTTTTTCTTTAGGCACGCAACAGTCGATATTCGCCGTGCAGTTTTATTGCAGGCCATATAGTGTGGCATTACGGAAAGACACTTGGATATGACTCGGAGGGTCGCCGCTTAAGTGCGCGCGAAGCTTACGAGGAATCCGCATTTACGATCCTGAGCTGACCGCGATGCGTGCACCGCCCAATGGGTCAACTGTGTGTGATACGCGAGGTGGATTTTGCGACATCTAGTTCCCTTGTGAGATAAAGAAAAATAGAGATCAGTGGCTTCTATGACTGCTTGAAAATGCTTTGGAAACTTGAATGCTCGCTAAAATGACGCAACATTGAAAACGCTGTGCCGAGGTTGTCGGCATATACAAGAGTTATCAAGCCTATTGAGGTGCTTTATTTTTTTAGCTAATTATCTGCACCGTCTTCGGGTGTCCGCTTCCAGCAGCATGATAAGTTTAGTGCTAAGGCTCGACCTAAACGTGGCCGAAGTTATACATACCATAGTGTTTTTGTTGAAATGGCTGGTTTCATCCTATACACATATGCCCGGAATTACCGGGCGTTGAAAGACGAACGGCGCGATGCTTACTACTGCTACTACTTTAATAATAATAATAATAATAATAATAATAATAATAATAATAATAATAATAATAATAATAATAATAATAATAATAATAATAATAATAATAATAATAATAATAATAATTGTGCTTGCTGCTGGACGGTGGCCTATGGCACCATCTCCAACAGGCGCATCGCGAAAATTTTGTTGCAGCTTTTTTTTTAACTTTTGGTTGAAAGGACGGGGGCTGGGTTGGTTTACCACAAATAAATAATGAATATTGTGGTTTTTCTCCAGTAGTCGAGGCCTTCAGCAGGTACCTCCCACCCCCGTCCTGCTGAAAAAAAAAAAAAAAACCCCTGGCTATAGGCCTGTGCTGTGCAAAACATAATCACGTTATGTGTTCCCACCAAAAAAAAGCAGGAAGAAAAACGGAACTAGTCTCGTGGAATCTTTGCTAGGTGTTGGTTCTAGTCATCCACCACTAATACAAACTGCGCATGTTTTTTATCATTTTTTTACAGCATAAGGTTTGATGCCATGGTCAGCTTGATGAATTTGTGTGTGGGCGTATTACGCAATACTGCACGCATCTAATGGTGCGACGCTGTACGGACAGTCTCCGAACCGTTTTCATGAAGTGCTGAGCCGGGGCCACTTCGTCTCGTGTGGGATGCGTAAAAACGAGGTGTTTTCCGAGTGACCGGTCAGCTTCAGACTGCATCTTCCCCAGCATTTGCTGTGAATGTTTCTCTCTCGGGGGGACCGGGGAAAGGCGTCCTCGTAAAAACGATCGCCACATGGCCGTAGTAGTGTTTTCTCACACGAACCGCCCTCTGTGCATAAGCTGTCGGTTAGTAGATGAGGGTGTTGTACTGATCGGCTAAGAAGCCACGACTTCCCGTGATCTCATGCTTCCTGGTGGGTGGTCGTGGCAGCGCTCTAGACCGTGTGATCTTGTACTCTATGTTTGTGCTTGTGCTTGTGTGTTGATGTTTGTGCTTGTTGACTAACTTTTTTTACTGGCGAAGCTGCGCAGCCTGTTTATTGGACGGATAGTATAAATTTGACGAAGTAATGCTGGCCGTAATGACTTATTTACATAGTAAGTTGAGGCATAGTGAAAATAACGGAATGGTCGGAGAGCTAGCGAGCAGGAAACACCTACAGATATATACCGCAACAACGGAATAAACATACCCCATGTATCACCAACCACAACACTTTCATAATCAACCTATTTCCATGACCACTTCAGGGGAAGTATACTTCCCGATTTCATATGCTTATTAATCTCCTTATTTGTTTTTCTGATCGTATAAAACTGCAATTTATTGTCATTAAACGGATGGCGCATTGTCTGTCTGGCGAAGGCGTCACCGCGCCGCCTACGCAGATTTCGTTAACGACGCCATATCTGCCACCCCTCTAATGCGCGACATATCAAAATTTGTCGTCTCCAAATCCCCATTCAGCCTCCCTCCGCTCTTACCACGATACGGCTTTATGTATGACGTCGTCGGTCTGGCGGGGCGGCTATAAAGTGGCTGAAAACGGCTAACACCGTTTTTTTCTTCTTATTTTTTTTTGTTTCACGTTAATTGCTTGCTCGCTTCTCGAAGCGCTCTTAGTTACTTCGGCGCGAGAGGGGTTGGCAATAGAATCCTTCCCTCCCTCACCCCCCAATCACCCCTCCCCGTTCCGTGTGACATCGATAAATCCACGCTCCACGACAGCGTGTTCTGCGGTTCACCCCCGCGTGGTTGGGTTTCAGCGGCGAGTCGTGGTGGACCGCGCCTTCGTGTTATCCGGTCCTCATTTGCATAGTTATGGAGAGAGCGCGAGGAGGACACGAGCAGTAGCGGCAGCAAAAAAAAAGGCATAAATAAGGGGCTGATGCAAGGCTATAGAGGTGAGGCTAAATGCGCCGCAGATGACTCTGTGCGTGCAGTTCAAACCTGCGATATGACATGCCTTTATGTTTCGTCTACGCGATATAGTGGTAAGGGAATGGAGGTTGCTAGAGCGAAACCTAGAAGAGAGAGAATGGTCTCTAAGAGAGAGAGATAGAGAGAGAGAGGCGAACTCCAGAATCCACATTTCAGAAGCCAAAGGGCGCGCTATAGCGCTCCGCCGAACTGCGGCGTTCGCGTCCCGGACCATTCGCGTCGGCTTTCCGTCATTTTTATGGGGGCGAAATCACCCCGCGTGCGCCCTCTTGCGCTGCTCTTACGATGTTTCTTGTCCGTTATGTTTCTTGGTTTCTTTTTCTTTCCTGGCGTTAATCCTTCTGCCTCCCTTTTTTTTTCCTCACCCATATGTTTTGCTGGCTTGGCTCTAACCCTCCTGGGCTTCTGCCTTCTTTCGTTGGTGGTATTTTGCGGTGAATCGATTCAGCCTTGGTATGCGCACATATTGTACCTAATTTTTATTTACAGTAGCGCATGCTATTGTCGGTATTGAAAGAGTGGAATACGTTTGTGGAATCGATTCAGCCTTGGTATGCGCACATATTGTACCTAATTTTTATTTACAGTAGCGCATGCTATTGTCGGTATTGAAAGAGTGGAATACGTTTGTGAGCTCTTCGTATGTATGATTTGGTCGTATCATTTTTATTCACTTTCTATTCTTTGCGTTGTGACACCCACACGGGGAATGTCGTGCCAGGAGATTTTTCATGTCGGCGTTCGGACAAGGAGTGTTCTATAACCGTGTAACGTAGTCAGTGTCAGGTTACATACAGCTACAACCTAAACCAACTAGCCCAGCTTACTCTGCACTCATTTCTTATTTCATGCGTTCCTTTCTTGTCTCATATGACAGATTCCCTATTTACTCTCTGTTGTTCAAGATGTGTTCATTCTATTTGTTCAAATTTAGAATAACCGTGTATTTTTGTTTTAGTAAGCACATATGCCCACATGCCTGTGTAGGGAAATTCCAAAAACCTATAGTGCGCTATTATTTGCACCTCCCCCCCCCCCTTTCCGTGTTTTAAAGCGGATTTCCATTTTTCCTCATATACGGACATTGTCAAATCTTGTCATCTAGACAGACGGCGCGACCTGCTTCTTTGTTTTGTTTTCTTTTTTGTTGTTGTCGGTGGTATATGTGTGCCGGGCATCGGAAGAGTTGTGTCCGCCGTTGCTAGCTGTGAACGTAACGCAGTTGTTATGCTGTTGATTGCGCCTTCTTTCAGCATGCCTGGAATACATACCATTCTTGCTACACGTGTTTTATTTATTCACGCACTGGTATTGAGGATTGATGAGGGCAGGTCTAGATAGTGATACACACACGCAATGAAATCGACGGACGCTATTTCCTCGCAACACACCCAGATGGCGTGGATAAGAGAAAGTCACGTGGCCCTGATGTTCTTGCCTAACACTAATCGAAGGCGGAAGTCTTCTTATTTCGCCTCCTCTGTCGATTTATTGATCCTCTCCCCCCTTCCCCCCTGGAGCTTTCTGCACCTTACGTTCTGCATTGCTTCCAAGATCGCAGACATTGCGAGAATTCTTCACCAACCTTCCTTTGCACAGCCTCCGTGATCGGCCTGCCTTTGATCAAGCGACGATGTCATGTGCTGACGTCATTGTGTGACACCACGTTATGTGACGCCACGGTATCGTCATGATGACGTCACAAATTTTGGAGATATGCGAAGTCTCGGTGACGTGATCACGCGATGTTCATTTTTAGCATCACTCGTGTTGACGCCGACGCCGCCGACTGTCAAATTTCGAGTTTGGGGAGGCGTCTGAGGATTTCGCCTTCATAGAGCAGGAAAAAAAAATCAAGTAGCTCCGCTTAGCGCACAGTGAAACAGCGAATCTCGGTCGCGTTTCCTTCATTAGGCGATCGCATTTCTGTGTGTTGCGAGTCTTTCAGGAGTGTTGTATCACATCTTTTCAATAAACGTTCTCTGTTAAGGTTTGAGGGGGTAGGACATAGGCGCACACTTTTATAACCAGAAGATATCACGTGATAATGGTGCGACTGTGCTAAGGCGCACGTCATTTGTTGGGCTTACTGTTGCCTCCTTCCTTTTTAGTGAAAGCTGTATGTAGGGGCGTTTACCCGATATCTGTGGAACACGCGTTGAGGAGGATGATAGTTTTTAACGTGGTTGCTTGGGCGAGTTGGTACGACATGATTCACTTAAAAAACAGCGCCAATTACGAGGGACAAGAGAAGCTGTCTGTCTCCTTCTTTCTCTTGTCCCTCGTTATTGGCGCTGTTTTTTAAGTGAATCATGATAGTTTTCTTATAGTCCGCACAGCTTCCTGTGGCACATACCCGTTTGTTGGGCTAACGGTTGCTTTTCACATTTAGTGGACCAGTCGAGAGTAGAGAGATGTGCCCACGGAGTGTCTGTGGCGCATACCCATTTATGATGCCCACCAGCGTTGGACGCAAAGGCCTAAGAAAAAGTACGCATCGAAAGACCGGCGAGTTGTCCCGCCTCATTTCCCCGGCGAGCAGGAACTGTTCCTTGTCATGCATACAGCGGCGGAATAGCCGAGCGCTGAGGCCGAACGTGAGCGGCCTCGGTGCCGAAGACGACGCTTTATCGGACCTCGCAGGGCTCGCCGTCGCCAGAACGCTTGGAAGTCGTCTTGCGCCTTTACGGAGCCGCCTTTTCCTTTCTTCACTCGTTTGTTCTCTCTTTGCGTGTGTTCAGACGAGTTGTTTTCCCTGTCACTCTCTTTTCACATTCCTCTTTTTATTTACTGTTCTCAGCCGAGAAGTACGTCAGGCTGGTATTCTATAGCGTTTCCTAATTTAAAAGGCAGCCCCGGCCGTCTGGCGTTTTCTGTACGTGTATTGGGCGAACCAATCTTGTTATTGCTCTCTGGTGTGCCCGGTATGTCTGAACTAACCTAACTTTTCTTTCAGGTTGAAATGATCCGTGATTTTATGAGTCCCACTTTGGCTTTGTTTTTATATAACAATAAAATGTTTTCACAATGCGCCAAATTGAGATATTTCCTACCGCACGCGTAAAGAGGACAAGTTTTTTTTTTTTTTGCATGCGCCACAGTTTACATAGTACGTGTGTTTTCAACAGTACTACACTAGCGCAGTCGTGCATCTAAAAGCATATCGCGGCTGCTAAGTGGCTACGCCACTTCATTTTTGGGTTTTGCGGCAGATTGTCCAATGCGTCCTAAAATCGACAGACTCAAGAGGCGGGTGTGCGCGCTGTGCTTTTAAGAGTGCGTTAAACAGCCGAATGCACGCTGACAATCAAATCTCAGTCCTCTTGCGCAAAGTGACTTCTTGTAACCTTTGCTCTTCGTCTATATTTTTTTCTCTCTTATACCCGCACAACTTTTGTTTTCGATTAGTTATGAAACTATAATAACGGAATGAAGTTGACGCAGTTAGTAAGTATTCGCTATGAAAGATGGATGCCCCGCCGCGGTGGTCTGGTGGCTAAGGTACTCAGCTGCTGACCCGCAGGTCGCGGGTTCGATTCCCGGCTGCGGCGGCTGCATTTCCAATGGAGGCGGAAATGTTGTAGACCCGTGTGCTCAGATTTGGGTGCACGTTAAAGAACCCCAGGTGGTCTAAATTTCCGGAGCCCTTCACTACGGCGTCTCTCATAATCATATGGTTTTGGGACGTTAAACCCCACAAATCAATCAATCAATGAAAGATGAATGAATGAATGAAATGAATGATTGAAATGAATGAATGGAATGCATGAAAGATGATAAGTGAAACGCGTTTTCTTTTTTTTTTTTGCTTCTGCACAAAAGCTGCGCATTCATCTGTTTTGTGCTTGTATTTACAGCCTGAAAAGTGTAAGGAAATATTAGATGGTTATTCCCCGGACAACGACTTTTCAGGCTCCTTTAGTCTCTTCAGTAGCGCAACGGCTCGACTGCCCAACGTACAAACAGCCGCAGCTGAAGGGAACTCTATTTATAAACTGCGCTGGTAGGACAAGCCTGTAAATAATTTGGCGTACAACGGAACTCGATGAAACTATGTTTCGACTCGTCGCGGCGTGACGTGCATGCATGTATAGCAAACGGCGAAGCTTGTTTAACACGTACGGGCCCTCTATTTGCAAATTTGTATGCGTGCCACTGGTCTGTGTATAGCGGGCGTGTGTGTGGTTAGATAGTGAAGGTGTTTCTTCCTTATCGGCATGTCTCGCCCCGCGCGTTATATTGGTGATCCACCGTCGATACGAGTTATGGCCAAACGTGTGTTGACCTTCCGTCAGTGACCTTTGACCTCTCTGTTCACACCAGTAAATCGCTGACGCGCCACGTTTCAGATAAAATGGGCTAGGTAGAGAGGGCGCGTTCGGGAGCTTCGCGCTCCATCAAATTTTCGAGGGTCACCGCGATTAAACATTCAGTTCGATATAGATAAGCGCTTCTTCCCTATACGTGGGTAGAATGCGAGAGAGTGCGATCGATGGAACACCTACACACCGGCGTTAAGCGTGATGCCGGGGGAGTTCGATGCTTTCTTCGTGATCCGCTTATAACGGCGTTCACAAATTTCCGCCGGTCGATGATTCGCATGCGGATCACACTTCGACGTGAAGTAGCTTCTATTTGAATGTGTGTTACATTAGCGACATGTCGCTTTTTATGTTGACTTGACTCGGCATACTCGCCGTGGTAGTATTAGTTATAGTACTCGACTACTCGACTGCTGATTGCAAGGTCGCGGGATCGAATGCGGGCCGTGGTGGCAGAAATGATCGAGGCCCGTGTACGTGGCTTTATAGGTGCGCTCTAATCCAGCCCAAGTGGACGAAATTTTAGGAGCCCTGCACTATATACTGCGTCACTCATAACCGTATCGCGGTTTCGAAACGTTTACCTCCGACAGTTATTGACTATTAGTAAGGAGTTGTTAACACTGTGTTAAGCTTTCGGTCGATTTGATCGGAAGCAGATAAGAACATTACACGTTAAATAAAATTGTAAAAGCAAAATAAAAAGCGCATCATCACATAGTAACAAAGAAACGATTATTTATAGAATACGGAAGGTCACATTGGGGGGGGGGGGGGGATTTAACTTACAATGTTAAAAAAAAACTGCCTGGAGGTTTATAAAACGCAAGATGTCGTGCGAGTGGTACAGATCATATCTGGTTTGGTCCTGACTTTTTGTGTTCTTACCGTTTAGTAAGTTTTCTTTGTTTCGTTCTTAAAATGGCATATTTCCGTATTGCACAACGAGCAAAACGGCTTGTCGTACCCATACTGGGCCTTCCATTCCGGTATATTTATGCATCGAAATTAATGCCATCGCCGTCGAGTCGTCTTATAGAATAGTGTAAGATATCTTCGAGACTTTTCTTGTCTTGTGTGCTTCAATGGTTGACTGAAGATGAACCTCGAAACATACTTAATTCCCCGTTTTTTGCCTGAGGCGCACACCTTGGAAAGAACAACCCCGTCTAAATTGAGTGTTTTTCTTTCTTTCAGTCTAGTGTAAACAGTACAAGAGGCTGATGCGACTAAGTAACACGTGCTAGTTCGGTTCACTTATTACTGTATTACTCACCTAATATAAAAACACTATTAGAATAATGAAATGCGTCATGCAAATAGGAATTAGCATATACAGTCACGAAAGCACACCCTACTGAAGTGGTGCCACGTAGCCTCGCAGCTCATCAACAAGCGTGTCGCACTAAGCACGCTATAACTTGGCCCGTATCAATTCTCTGCTGAAAATTATGAAAATATAACATGCATTAAGTGAACGTACGGAAAGCAGGATGTTGTGAATAAGTGGGACTGTTTACAGCATAAAACTGAACGGTAACGTAACTATTTAGTGTTAAAGTTAGTGCTAATCGGTTATTATATATGCACATTTATACGGTGTTGACAGCACAAATTACTGAAATTTAAAGTACGCACAGTAAATCAATGTTAGCCCCCTAATTACTTAATTTTTTTACATTTGTGTTATAGCTCACTGCTGGTCCCATGCAAACAATTGTGGGGCTATTCACTATTGAATGTCCAGATTGATAGTCTCGCTATGAGTAATTTCCAGGGTTGTGTGCATATAACGGTGTTTCATTCACTAAATTTCAATTATTCATGGTTTGAGTGGTGGCTAAAGAAAATGTGAATGGAGCCTGTAAAAAAATGGTTTAGCTGAATGAAGAATAAACTGTTAACGTAAATCTTACATGAGCTTCTTTGATGACAGCTTCATCGCTAATTAATGGATTATTTCTCAAAAAGGCTCCAAATTAAGTTGCTTTCGTCATGTGAGATCAATATTTATTTTGTTGATTAATCAGACTTCGTTAAATACGCGTGAAGTGGCGGTTTAACCTTGAGGCTGCCTGTCTGAACACTCGAATTCCAAAAACATCGTCGCCATGATTTATGTAGGTCAGTTTTTTTTGTTGTTGTTGTTAAGCGCGGAGCACATTAGTGGGCCGGCCTGTCATATGCTGTCGTGTGCTGCAGTATACGCTGTAGTTATCGCTTGGCGTCCGTGTGTCGCATATTGAGCGCGCGTTTGCTCCAGGCGGAAGTCTTCTTCCTGTTGTCCCTCGAGAGCCCTTATCATGATCGCTTATTATCGTCAGCAAAAAAAAACTAAAGAAAAAAAACTAGTGCACACGGTGTGAAGTAGAAAAAACCACATATATAAATAGAAAAAAGAGGTATCCAGCGCGAAATAGAGAGAGAGAGAGAGAGAGAGAGAGAGAGAGAGAGGAAAGAAAAAAGAAAACTTAGGAGAGGCAGAGAAGGCTACGTGCTTCCTTCAGGCTTGGCGCCCCCAGCTTTATGCTGCCTTGTTTTTTTCTTTCGTTTTTTTTTAAGACTACGTTTCTGGCTTCAATTGCTGTTGCGTTTTACTGAAAGATAGAATGAAAAAAAAAACGTTACCTATTTTCCAAGTGGATAAATGTAGACGGTAAGCGCGTCGGAGCGCGGCCTCGTCCGTTTCGATGGCTTTCGCGCATGCGTATTGCGGTATTGCGCAAGACGCCGTGCGCGATGCCGCTTATCGGCGCGACGCGCCGCCTAGCTGAACCCCACCCGAGCCGCCTCCTCCGCTTTCCGACCGCCGTTCTCGTGACCTTTGGGCGTGATCGTCGTACACCTATATAGAACGCCCTGCGTATATACCGCGTGCTTCGTGCAGCTATAGCTACAGGGACGATCTTGCGGCTAACCGCAGCACACACACACAAAGTAATAATAATAATAAGCCCGAAAGACTCGAGCGAAACCG
This sequence comes from Rhipicephalus annulatus, assembly GCA_013436015.1. Classification (NCBI taxonomy): domain Eukaryota; kingdom Metazoa; phylum Arthropoda; class Arachnida; order Ixodida; family Ixodidae; genus Rhipicephalus; species Rhipicephalus annulatus. The sequence continues at coordinate 66,886 of WOVY01014832.1, read as the reverse complement.
AGCAGGTGCTTCCGACCCTGATTTATGGACTCTCGAGGCCATTTTTACGAGTAGAAAGAATAAAGATGGGGCCGCCGATAACGCGACACGGGAGTTGTCCCATGTGCTCAGCGGGGACGAAGATGGCGCCCGCCCACCGACACTTTTTTTATCGCTCAGGCAGCTGTCGCCCGCGCCATTGTCGCCGACGCCGGACGGGAGTGCGCGGGAAATAGGCCCGCCAAATTGCTTTAAGTTCATCTTTGAAGGTAGCGATAAGTGAACGCAGACAGTGCACACATGCACAGAATGAAAAAAAAAAAGGACACACAGGGTACACTACGTCGAGCGCGGATTTGTCGTTCTGAGGGGAGTGTGTCTTCACTTAGCACGCGTTTAGGGATGGATGAAAGAACGGCAACTAGCCCGCCTGGTAGTTCTACCGAATGCTTCCAGTTGTCCAATTTTTGTGTTCTTATATCTCTTGTCTCCTAGCGTACGCTGACCTGGACACTCTGTAACATATGACACATATGATGTGAATGAGATGTGCGCACAAGTACGGATAGAAACACGATTTTCGAATACGTGTTAGAACGCGCTTCTCGTTGTCAGCACAACTTCGGTTCCTAATATTTTACGAAATAGCCGCTCCTCTCTTCTTCCGGTAGCCTCATTGTGTTTCATTCGTGTGGTGCGAGTAGTAAATCTGGGCTAACTATTTATAAAACTCACAGCGTTTCTTGTGCATTTGCCTATAGAGACGACTTAGAGATAACATCAATCTTATTTTTCTTCTCAGTCGACGTATACTGATTCTCTTCCGCGCATCTAATGGGTTTCTGCGCCTGACGTAGTTTTGCACGTCCTCCAGGATCGCAGAAAATACAGCTTTCTGCACCTCACCGTGTTTTACACGGCCTCCGTGATCGGCTCACATTTTTACTCATAGAATTTTCTTAAGTTAACTAGAGGGCACTCTGGCGCTGAGATCCTTCAGCGACCATGGGAATGATGGGTAATACACGGATTTGGCTAGTCTTCGTACTTGCGGGCCTCGAATCGCACTTGTGGCTTCGTTTATTGCTGTGTTTCGGTTTTATTTCGAAGGAAAGAAATAACGAACCATTTTGAACTTCGTGACCTGGTTTGAAACTGTAAGCCTAAAAGAATAAGGTGGTGAAGCACAACCGCTGAACATTTGCTTATTTTTGTTCCGTGAGAAAACAGCTCCAAGCCACACGAACACACACGGAGCCAGAAGCAGCCCAGAAGCACGAATATTAGACAAATCCGTGTCATTCCCATGCTTGCTGAAGCGCCGAGCGTTGCAGCTCCCATAGACACTAGCGCCAGAGTTCCAGCTAGTGTACTTATAGAAAACTCGTGTTTTTACAAAGTGATATTTCATCTGATGACGCCATGAGGAGTCACGCTATGTGATGTAATAGTGACGTCATGATGACGTTACAAATATTGGTGATCTGCGAGGTCACGATGATGTCATATGACAGGTCAGCACGTGATAATTTTTTGAATCACTTCGTGTTGACGGTTGCAGACTTTTTCTTCTTAGTCGACGTGCTGATCTTCTTCCAACCCCATTCTATAGGTTCCTGCACCCTACGTGGCATTGCACAGATTTGTATTGGATGCTGCAACAGATAACTAGCAATATCGGCAATAGATCCGGATGTTTTCGCAGAACTTTTTATTTCATAGTCGGGCTATGTCAGGCGTCCGTCGGGATCCGTCCACCGCCCTCTCCCATAGTAACAGCAGCGGGCTCTTGCGTCCCTACCGGAGCCCCCACCATGTCACGCTTCGACATCGGCGGCTGTCAGCAACAGCTGCGGGCGCGCGCGCTTTTCCTCGCCCCTAGCAGCCGGAGCCCGCACCTCGTAGGCTTGAACGTGACTTAATTGCCACCGCCTCAATGCAGTGCGCTTGAAACGCGTTTGTAGCGTTTGTGTAGCGTTTGTGTTGATCGGCGCTGACATTATGGCCGTCAGGTACAATGACAACACAAACAGGTGCTGATGATTGCGTAAATAAATGATTACGGTACGAATTATCGTCTCGTCATTAATTTGCGCCATTAAAATTACTACGCAGTGTACTCTCGAAGCAAGAAACGCATTCGCATTTCCTCACGATTCCCTTCGGGGAGGTGGGGGGCATTTTTTTTTTTCGTAAATCATTTCATTGAAGATAAAGTATTCTTCTTTTTCCTAATTTCGCGTCTGGTGGTGCATCTAGAAAGCTTTCTTTCCTTAGTAACCGCTCTGAGACACGGAGCGCAACGCCCTTCCTCGCGTGCTATGTCTAGAACGCTCAAAGCCAAAGACGTAAAATCGAAGTATTTCGCGTGGGTCTCGGAAACGCACTTCACCTTAGCGTCAACAGCGTCAGCGACGAGGGGGCGCTGGTGCCGCGACGCGAACCCACCCGAGCTGCTCTTCGCACGGTCTCTCCGGTGTTTAACGCTGTGCTGCGACGCGAACGCGACGAGGAATCCTTGCTGCCGCCGCGCCAATATTTGCGCAGGATCGCGCTTTCTTGCGTCCTCCCTGGGCGCGACCGACGCCGCCATGCCTTGTTTATCCAAACTCTTTGCGGCGTCGGGGAGCTGATGCGGCCCGCCGAGACGCGATACGTGACCTGACTTCCGGTTCCGACTGATTCCATCGCATCGCCTTCCCATGTCGCGTGTGTTTACTCTGCGTTTACTTTCTGTTTACGCTTGTTTGGTTGTTTTGTGCGTCGCGCGGCATCGGAATCGTTTCCTTTTATCCTGCCTTTGCACGTGCACTGTGTTTACTTCGCAGCTGTGTACCTTTGTATTTTTAGTGTTGGCGCGATTCACGCAGCCTCGATTGTGTTTTATTGCTTTCTAGTTCGTTTTCGTTCTGTCGTCCCAGTGCTTGGCGCTTTTCTTTAAGCTTTTTTTATGTGTATGTGTATTCCGGTTCGCTTCCTATTTTCTTGCTCACAGTACTTACTATTGTTTGCGTCTTTCATGATATTTTCCATGTGTTACTTCTTTATTTGTTATTTATTTGTCTTTTTGTTTGTGGCAACTGCGACAACAGTGGACGATGTGGTGATGTGTGCCAGCATCTGCTGAAGGTAGAGTACTGATGAATAATGATATCGTTATAAGTAGAGAAGTAAGCAGGCTCAGTTCACTGCCGTCATAAAAAAAAGCTTGGATTACCATATATGTGTGTTTTGTTATATGGTGGTTATAAAAGAAAAAACGAAGACAGCAGCTTGTTTCCAGTGGCATAGTTATGGAGAGATCGTGGCCCAAAGATAGCCTCTCCCGCAAGATCCGAGCATTTTTCTTTTCGAAGGACTTCTTGGTGCGCAATGACCTCTATAAGCACTTGTTATGAGCAGCTATATTTGCTATGGCAACCGAGCGATCTTAATCCGTGTACTGTGCGTAAAACTTAACATAAATGGGTGTGTGGGAACGTTCTATTAAAAAGTTAGCACCTACAAGTCAACTGTTCATTGCCATGCTATTTTTACTGATTGGTTTCAGTTTGCTATATACTTTCTCTCTACTTGTTATTTTTGTTGACAATTTTTATTTCTTTCCTTCTTTGTTTGTTTGTTTATTTTTTTATTCCTTTTTTTCTCTTTCTTTGCGTTTCATTACTTACAGAAATGGTGTTGCCAAGCGGATAACATCTCAACATTTCGTCAGTAAACTATAGAAGAAAACACATTTTTTTTTATTTCGCGGCTACATTGTTCGGATCATATGGAGTAATACTGTTTAGAATAACTTCCATTTGTGCGTGTTGGTATATGGTGTAGAATTTCATGGTGGAAAAAACTTTACTGTCGAAGCAATGTCTTGTGTTCTCGCTAAGCCTTCGTTCTAGAAGCGCTTTTCTCCCCAAGAACAATTTTTGCTAGGGAAACAGTATTTGATACCTCCCCTCAATGGTGCGCTGAACTTAAGCTACAAGATTAACGTGTTTGCTCCGCCTAGGTCAAACAAGGTGGTGGGTTCAGCGAACTTTACTTTTAAGTTCCGGTCACGCTTGTTTGAGTCGCGTTGAAACTTAGTTAAGGCTCTCCCCGAATGCGGCTGCGCTGACTGCACCTCCCAGAGCTCTTCGAAAGCTGTGGCTTCTACGAGGCGTGCGAAGAAGAGGGGGAAGGCGAAAAAAAGAGAGGAGGAAGGTTTGGTGGAGTAGTGGGATAAGTAGAAGAGGACCCGAGTCGGCTAGACTGGGGGCTCTGGCTCTCGTAGCCGCTCCTCTGTGCGCCGAGGCGCTCATTAAAAGACGGCGCCCGACGCTAACGAACTAAGCGGGACCGAGCCACCGCCGCTTCGGTCCCTGCTTTTCAAACACGCGCGATATGCGCTAAACAGCAGACAAGAGCTCATTTCGTTCTATGCACGTGGCGAAGCCTAGGCGACGTAGAAACAAAGGAGGACCGCTTTTCAACGGACCCGCTTTACTTTACAATTCGGGAAACAAAACAGACCCAAACGCGAGAGATTACGCGATTCGTGCGGCGCCTAGCGAAAGGAAATAAAGACAAAAACAGTGTCATTGTTCTCTATTTGCGGTTTTCAGTCGCAGGGGCCAAATGTGAAGTTCAAATAGAGGTCGCTGATTCGCGGTCGTACTGCTCTGTTTAAGAGCGGGAAACGGCTTCGCCTACACTCGTAGAATGTAGAAAGAGAGCGAGTACGGAGGAAACATGAGGTCCCGACCGGTCGCCGACATGTCTGCCCTCTGGCGGGCGGACCTGAGCTTGACAAATGGAGCCCGCTCGAAAGAGACAAATGGGCTCCTGATTCCGTACCCCACTCTCACCCCCCCCCCCTTTCCCCTCTGAAGCGACGCAGCGCTCCACAGTGCCCGTCATCTCCCATCATCCGCCCTTCTTTCGAAAACCTCTGAACCTGTGTGGCCGCTTGCACCGCGCGGGTGATGTTGAGCGGCCGCGATGCGTTTAATTTCAGCCTTTCCACCTGCCCCTGCATGCTGCCCTCCACGCCCTCCCCCCTTCTCTCCCCCAACCACTGCCGTTCACCTCCTGTGCGTCGGATGTGCGACGAAAATGTTCAACAAGCAACAAGGCAAGGTTCAGAGTGGTGGTTCCGCTTTTATCGTTCAGTTCTGAGGTTTGGCCGCTAGTGGCACGCGAATCGGATTCGGTGGTGGTGCGGGGTTTTGACTTTATACGGTCGAACAGAAGGCTTCTTTTGATGTTCTCTTTTATTTTACTTTTTTGTGTGTTGGTTATGTTGTGGTTTCATACCTAACTGTTGAAAGGCAGCACTTGGGGTTATGATTGTCTTGCTGGTCGGATAGGCCAAGAGGGAAATGAAACTAGAAAATAAACTTTGTAATATTTTTACTGCGATTCAACCCGCCTGACTAGTTTTCTTTCTTTCTTTTTTCTTTCTTTCTTTCTTTCTTTCTTTCTTTCTTCTTTCGTTCTTCTTTCTTTCTTTCTTTCGTTCTTTCTTTCTTTCTTTCGTTCTTTCTTTCTTTCTTTCTTTCTTTCTTTCTTTCGTTCTTTCTTTCGTACTTACTTTCTTTCTTTCTTTCTTTCTTTCCAAGTAACTGAACCGTTCGAATGAGCCGAATCGGCAATAAGTATAGCAAAACAGAACAACTGCTGAACGGAGTAAACACAACGCACGCGCCGATGCTTTCGTGCGCGCTTCTGTGACATGCGGCGAAGCAAACCTTGGTGTGCATTTGCTGCGTTCCCGGCATACGTCGGGCTTGTTTACAATGCACCCTATTCGGAATGCGCGGTTTCCCTTTCAAGACCTGCGGGCTTGCTAAAAAGAGAGAGAGAGAGACGAAAAAGAAGAAACAACGTAAGACCCGGATATAATGTGCAATTTTTGTCCTTTTTTTTCTCATTTTCATGGAGCGTAAATCCTCTCACTAGCATTTCTTATTGTTTTGTTTGTTGGTCATCGGCAACATGGTTGCGTTGAACTGTTCTGTATTGTTCCTTTAGAAGACACTGTTCTCTTTGTTCATTTTATTTATTTATTTTTCTATTTTTACCGAAAGCAAAGTAGGTTTGCTTGAGCTTGGCAAAATCGTTTTGTGGTTGGGGACACGTGTATGCAAATGCACGTGTCTGCAAAAAAAAACAGATATATAAATACATGCATACAAAGCAAGAAATTCAGCCCTGTTATTTTTATTTGTCTTGTAAACCGTGCAGGAATTTGCATTTTCAGAACGCCTGCCGCACGCGGGCTATGACGTTGTGCGCTGGCTTCGGCTGCTTGCGCCCACATCATTTATTCACCGACCGCATAGGACAAATATGGGCTGCAGACAAGGACCATAACTTATTTTTTTTCTTTTTATCAGGCAGAAATTGCGAGACTTTCAAAAGGGCAACATGCATCAGGCCGAGAATGTGGAAAGAATCAGTGTCCAAAGTGTATTGATGGTGTGGTGTTTAGGAAATAACTACATTGCCTTCTTCTTATTTATGGTTGTTTGCGGTTTGCGTTATCGCTATTCTGGGTACGTATGAGAACTATGCATGCGCATTATTCGCCGCAGTTGTATTGATCGTGTTTGCGTTGTCCGGGTCTTCGATGAACTTTGCGATCTTCCATAAACACTTCCCGCTCTGTTGGCCACCAACTTACTTGTTTTCGTCTTTGATTCAGTTCTGTTTCCCGCGGTGCTTGACTCTTTCACGGAACGTGTCGGCGGTCCATATAGATAGGCCTATTACACGGTTCGGTCGCTCGGGTCTCCCCCACAAAGATGGCGTCGTGCCTGTAAACAACACCGCGCTCACGCCCCTTCAAAACAGGTTGGCTGCTGACTCTTCGGGGACGAATCATTCCTCGCCCGCTCATGTCGTTCACACTTTCTCTGACATTTATTTTTATCTCTTCTCTGACACCATCGCTTGGTATTTCTCGTGCTCTTTTGTCGTCTGCTAAGAGTAGAACCGCCGCGCACTCTCGCGTTCTTGCACGCTCTTGTGGATTGTTTTCGTTCTGCTATGTTTGTTTACTTGTTTGTTTGTTTGTGTGGTTGTTTGTATTCTGTATCATCCAACAACCCACACGCGCGCATAGGAACAGTCACATATCCAACGGCTGCATGAAAGCTCGCCAGCGCCCCAGAAATGGGGTACGAATGGCAGCGTTGTACGGGGAAGTCCCTTGTCCAGGGAACAATGTCAACCGTGCATGGTGGTGCGATGGTAATTCGCCGCGGTACTTGTCCCCGCGTATCGAAGGCGGCGCGTATTGTGCGTGACAAGCCAAGCCGAGCCAAGTGGAGTGGCTCTCCGGCAGGTCCCTTCTTTTCATCGTACGAGCACAACCGTTGCCGGTGACGTGGGTTTTCTGAGACCTCTTGCACGTTCCCTGTCAGCGTTTGGGTGGCCTGTTCGACACTGCAGCCCGATCGTGTTCACTTCGTTGTCTCTGCACTTGGCAGCACTTGCCTGCCCTTTGTTCGTCTTTTTTTTTTTGCTTTCACTGAACAGCAAAGTGGCTCGCTCTTATTCCCGCGATGTCATTTCCTCATTTGCGCGTAGTGGTAATGGCCCGTAGAGTAGCCGAAATTATTATTATTATTATTATTATTATTATTATTATTATTATTATTATTATTATTATTATAATAAAAACATAAGCTAACCTTGCGTATCGTTCCTTGATCCGCATCTTGAAGCGTGTCTCTAAGGCGTCGCGTTTCGGTGCAGTTTTCCACGCCAACAACCGTTCACAAACTTATGGCCCGCGAACGTCGCTACTAGTTCCGATTCAAATTCAATGGCTGTATTTTTTCTAAATGCGTTTGGGATGGATTTCAGGGCCCAAAGTTTTGGTCTGAAGCTTGAATTCGGCGACCATTGCTTTTCTGTGCCTCGCAGTCGCCGTTTTGGGTGGCGAAATGCGCGAGATAAATTTCGTTACCCTCGTTAGCATCAATTGGTCAGGCGCGTGAGTAAGCCGAGCGCGGTGGGAACGAGGGAATAAGGGGGGCTCCTCTGTGATGCACTGACCACTGCCATCTTCTCCACGGCGCACCCGAGCCAAGTGGCGGAGCACAGCGCGAAGGGGCAGCTCTGGTCAGCGCTCTGTCGAGAGGTGGACCCCGCAGGTCGGTGGGTGATAATGGGGCGACGGGAGGTGTTCGCGTCCGAATCGAGAATGAGTGTGAAAAGCGAGGTCTGTGCGCGCGCTATTTCGAGCTGTACCGTAATGGAAGGTTCGAGCAGCGTCGATTGTGCTAACAATGAGGGGCCGCAGGGTAGGGAATAAAGTTAATCAAAACGGTGCACGGGCAGGTTTTTACTTTCACGTCAGGTTGTGGGGCCAAAGGTTGAGGGTTCGTCGCCCAACGCTGTAAATTTGGAGTGCTCCCGTTTCGCTCTGGTCAACGGGACCCATGGGATTCTCACCAGCTTGTCCAGTCTGGCGGTCGGGTAGGGGGGTCAGTCGGGGTCATCTATGACACCCCCCCCCCCTCCGGTGCTTTTTTTTCTATCCTGTTTGGCTGTTGGATGCTTTCTTCTTTGTCGTAAAGCTAATCCTGAGTGTGCCTTCTTTTATCTCTTTGGCGGCTGGTAGACTTCTCAAATTGGCTGGTCAGTGGTAGAAAAATGACCCCGAAATTACCGTGGCCTATTTCTCAACACGATGGTGGCTGGAAGGCGTTCATTATCTGTGAAGTTATGACCAGTTCCATATTTATTGGTCCCTTGTGAGCGTTCTGTCTTTTCCGGTTGAACCTATCATGTTGGTCGTTCTTATTTTATATTTATTTGCGGGGGTAGCGTGTGTTCAAGTGTCGAAGGTACGCGTTATATAGTGCTACAGTCTTTTTTATTACTTAAAAAAGTTTCAATTCTGCCCTGTTGATTTAAGAGGAACATAGGAAGTAATACTTTAGCATGCACCGAAAACGTTTTATTCTTTTAAGTGCACGTGAAAGAATCCCGTGTGGTCGAAATTTTCAGAGCACTTTACTACGGTGTTTCTCATAGTCATATTGTGGATGTGAATCCCAGCCATTAAAATGTTACTAAGCATTTCATTCCTATTTGGTGGCTGAAGCCATCGCCATCAATCCTCCGATAATTTGCACCGTGGCAGAATCGGTAGTCGCCATTTACATTCGCGTAGTTGCGTGAGGTTATTACTGACATTTTCTTAACTTGTGACTGTTTTTTAAGTCTTCAGTTTTTGTTTGGTGCCCTTACGGCTCATATTTATCAGCGTGAGCAAAAGCTCTGAAAGCTTTAATAGGTTATTCATGTACAGTAGTGTATTCAAAAATTTTTGTTGTATTTTGGAAATACAAGCATCTGTTTCAATTTATCCCGTAATATATGGTGCTATCTCTCAAAACATTTCTTCTTTTATCTACTCATATTTTGTGTTTTTGTATGTACACTCCACACCAAAATTTTGCGGTTTGCGGGACGTGAAATGTACGAGGACGCTATAATCTCGCATTGTCTGGGAACTGAACCTCCTAAATAGTTATCCAGCCTGTAGTTGAAATCGCTACCTGTAGAGTCACCACGTTCATTAAACGAATGATGCTAAAATTCGTATTGTGGAGAAAACGTGCTGTAACGTTTTTCTGCGGCGTGCACAGCCCTTTCATTTGTTCGCTTTACTGTGAACACTTTGCAAGTGCAAACTCTAAATGTTTGTAATTTGTGAATTTCTCGCGTTATTTCATTGAACATGTAAAGGTCATTGTCAAAGTGTTTTTTTTTTTTTGCGCCTAATATGTGATCCGTTAAGTCAAGCGCTTAGATGTAAAGTGTTTGTCATTGTGTATGTATGTTTGACAATCAAACGCCAGGGAAATTTTGTGACTCTATAACTTTAGTGTTTTCCGTAGATTTCTCACTTTTTATGTTGTTATATGTTACCGAAGTACAATAAAGTTTCGCAACCAACCAACCAACCGAAGTAACGTGCGTGGTTGGCAACGCTGCTAGCGACACCACATGATGCAGAACCTAACCAGAGACGCACAAAGCTAACATTGCCGTGACTTGCACGCTTTGCTTCACTTCTAGCTGGTACAAATCATTGCTACTCAGATAACAATTAACTTTCAGTACTTTCACTGGTTCGTTTTTACGAGAAGACTGGTTTGAGTGAAAATTTTTACAAACGTATTGCAGTTTAACAAAATGCCATCATACTTCGCCACTGCCGCTAACTGCTCTGGTGACCCGTAAAAACGTCACAACTCAGAGGTGAAGGGGACAAATTCTTTACTGTAACAAATAAGCAAACAAACAAAGAACATAAAATAAATAAATAAATAAGTAATGTTTCGCAGGTACGATATACCTTGCTGTATACTGCATTTCGTGACCATTGCAAAATCTTTGGCATTTTAAAATTCCCGTGGCACACCAAGCGACTGTTTATTATCGTGTGTATTTGGCTCACTTATGCATGCCGATATAGCGTCGTGCTCCTCTAATCGCTTCTCCCTTTCTATTCTCGCAGGTGAGTTGCTTTCGGTGCGCGGTCAGTTACGCGACGCCATGTCGGTGCCGTGCCTCCGGGGCGCCGGGCCACGTCGGCCCAGCGCTGCTCCGTCGCTCGCGAGTTCGCGGTGTCGTGTTGTTCTAGACGTGCCCGAGGATTGTACGTGCGCGCGTGCTGTGTGTCGATGAGACGTTCCTCGCACGACGCCCAGTTTCAGCAGCCAGCGCCAGGTGAGTACGGGAGTGTGAAGTTTTTTTTTTTTTGTTCGGGCTGCCTGTGTCTATGCGATCGTGGCCGACGAGGTGTCCTCCATACCACCGCGGACACTCTCCAACATGGCGGCCAAACTCACACCGCAGAAGGTGACCTTGGAGAAAGCAAGTGATAGATAGAAAAAAAAGGTACACAAGGAAAGGTAAGAAGATCAACCAGTCCAGGATAACCGGTTTGCTACCCTACACTTGGGAAAGAGAGAAGGGAGATTGAAGGAAGCAGAGCAAGAGAGACAGATAGATCACACAGCACGTGCACAAGTACCTAGTCAGTAAAAGAGTCCGTCAGAAACCGAGCGAAATCGTAGTTGCAGTTGTGGTTTTAAATAAGAGAGAGCTAGAAACATAGAGACATAATAATAGAGAAGAAAGTGCCAGGCTTGCGCGGAACACGCAGTACACTCGCAATGAAAACGCGGTGAAGAAGCCTTTTTAGAACACGTTGAAAACTGTCTCAGGGCTATACTACGACAAGTGCACTCTGAAGGTGCCTACTACGCCACAAATCTTCGCGATATCTGTGGATTAGGGAAGCACCCACTGTGGCACTTTTCGTTATTGTGCGCAGAAGCGAGGTACCCGCTACCAGCTACAAGCCATTTGTAATGGCTGAGAAGCTTCAAACTACACACTGGTTATGTTTTCCGCATTGGGAGACGGTCGGTTGTTACTTAACTCTTGTAAGACAATGCGCGACCTTTGGTACAGCTGTGGATGTAAAAAAAAGGAGAGTGAGAGAAATACAACAGTAAATAAACTGAGAGGTTAAACAGGCTAACTCCAGTTCATATCATTTGCTGGGAAGATGAACTGATTCTTAATAATGTGCAGTTTCATTTCATTTTTGCACCTACTGCTCTGATTGCGCAATTTTATCTAAAATGTAAACGAAGCGTGGATGCCGAGGGTTTGCATGCCTTATGGGGCCTGTCAACATTGCCCACTCTCGCCGCAATATTGCTCTGCTTACGCGAAAAAAAAAAAAGGCAGGCAAGCTCTGCATACTGTGCTTTCCTCTACGATTTCAAAAAAAAATATTGTGGTGGCTCACTCTTCATATAAATAAAAAAAGAAGAAAACAAGGTCGTGTAGGTATTAAAACAAAACCGGGCGTAGACATTCTCGCGCCGGAAAACGGACGAGAGACGTAATAGGAGGCGACCAAAAGTAGCGGTGTGCCGAGAGGTGACGGCTGGGATCCCGGCAAAATAATATGAAACATGAGCCGCGCGTGCACGGAAGGTTAAAAGGACGAGAAGAAGAAAACTTTAAAAGCTGCAGCCGTGCGGTGAGCGTGGAGGCATAAAAAGGCCGCAGGCGTCTCGGGCTGCTTTTTGGACGGTCACTCCGCGATGTGGACCCAGTAGGGGGGGTTCGGGCGTCGGGTCCAGCAGCGGGGGGCGGCCGGAAAATGAAGTTGTAGTGGCGCCACGTCGCCTGTAGCCCACAGCGGCGCGTATAAACCCTGGACGGTTCGCCACGCGTCGCCGGGGGAAAAACTAAGCGCTGCATGGGGCTCCCACCTCAGTCTTTTTTTTTTGTTTTTTGCACCTTGCGCGACTTTCTCTGTGTCTGCACGTGGATGGTTCTTGCGGCTTGTTCCAAAATCTCTTTCGCCATTTCGTTTCATGCTTCATCGCCTCAGTTCCGCGAAAAATATTCCAAATATAGATAAAAGGCAAGCTATCGAGACCTCGGTGTCCGTTTGTTTTATGACGCGCATTGGACGGAGTAACATCTACGATGACGTTGAAGATTTTTTAAAAAATAAGGTGGCAGCGGCGGATGGGTGGGTTCTGCGGACACCGGAGTATCCATAGTGCAGCTTGGGCTCGTGGAAACAAAAAAAGTAAACGTTGCTATGCGTCGGGGTCGGGCTTTGCGAGTGGCCCCCCGTAAGAAGAAAAAATAGCACTTCGTGAAAAATTTTGATAAGGATGTCGCTTGCTCTTTTTTTTATAGCATTTAGTTGTTGCTTTGAGTTTATTTCCGCAGATTCGAACCACCACTATAGGACGCCTTTTTTGTGACAATATCGCGTTTCCATGCACACACATATTATTTTCTTTTCTAACACCTTATCTATCATTTTCGTCCCTGTACGATTTGGGAGTGCGAAATCTTTTCAAAGCCTTGCTTTAACACGACGCACGGGGGCGCGCGTGGACGGGTGTTCTCTTTAGTGGCTACGCTCATTTTTCAGGGGTTTGTAAGTGGAGCGGTGGCATTCTCGCAAACAGCAGATCCATTCTAATTTTCTCATTGACCGACCCCCCCTCCCCCCCCCCCATACTCGCTGTGCTACTGCAGCGTACTACTAAAGTAGTACAGTAGTACTAAAGCAGCCCCGCCGCGGTGGTCTAGTGGCTAAGGTACTCGGCTGCTGACCCGCAGGTCGCGGGTTCGATTCCCGGCTGCGGCGGCTGCATTTCCGATGGAGGCGGAAATGTTGTAGGCCCGTGTACTCAGATTTGGGTGCACGTTAAAGAACCCCAGGTGGTCAAAATTTCCGGAGCCCTCCACTACGGCGTCTCTCATAATCAAATGGTGGTTTTGGGACGTTAAACCCCACAAATCAATCAATCAATCAATCAGTAGTACTAAAGCAGTACTACTGCAGCGTGCACGAGTAAGACGCACAGGGGCGGGCCTCCGTTTCAGTCTTGGCTTGTCGACGTGTCGTGCCGTCGTCATGGTCCGTCATAACCGGATATGCGACACGAAAATAGATTGAATCCCAATGCTCGTGCCCGGTTCATACTATGCGTGTTAAGGGTGAAAGGTCCGTCCTCACTGCCTAACAGTTAGCCCTAAAAAATGGCGTGCGCGTCAGCATAGTCAAGCCACTGCCACGTGATGCCTTGTTCTTATAAAAGATAGTTACTAAACTACCACCTGAAAGTTTAACAGTGTTTAAGAAAGCGCAGTGGTACAACGCGTCTGAAACAGTTGCAAAATATATAAATCTGTTAGCTTAACACCACCAGCCTCGCTATTTCATCGGTGTCCTCGAGGAGGACCTGGCTGCATTTTTTTATGGGCGCGTGTTGTTCACAAAATCAGCCTAATTATCTAAATGGTTAGACGAAACATGTTTTTACAAATATACTTCTACTTTGGTCTGCGCTGTGTGTCCTTCGTCCAGCGTGGCCTGTAACGTGCTTTCGGTGTTAGAAGTTTGCAGACGACCACAATTCTTTAGCAATTTGTGTGTTCTGTCAAACTGCACAGTACATTTTGTTTGCGTGTTTTAGAACAAGGTGGAAATATCAATTGTAGGCTGCCCGCCGAAGCAGCTCGAATATTAAGCTGTTCGTTCGGTTTCGTCGCCCTAAAAACTTCGACGCTGAATGTATGATTAAATGCTTTTGAATGTATAAGTAGCGCCTTCACCACAGGCTTTTGATATTGAAGTCTGTTCCAAGCGATACCAGCAAAGGGCCTGGTCTAGTGGTTTAATACTATGAAAAAGAGAAAAGTATCCACGCATGTGCTTCAACGGTTCAATTAAATTCTGACCAAACTAGACGCCGCTCTTGAAACCACAACACTGGGAACCATCTACCGCTACAAGGTACCTACTTCAATTAGCGGGTTTGAAATGTTCGCGAACTTTCTTTATTTGGCTACACTCGTTGCTGCTTTGAGCCCATAAAGAAAGTGTAAAAGTAAAAATCGACTGACTGGCCGTGCTTTCGTCCTCAGAAGACTCCGCGCGTGCCCCGGGGGGGGGGGGGGCATTAATCTCAATCAAACAAAAATAGGTGGCCTTGACGGGTGTGTTTCGAGAACCTCCGCTATGTTTTGACGGTGGCACATTGTCGCAGAATAGTCCGTGGCCGCATTTGTGATGAACACTGCGGCTAGTGTGCGATGACGTAGTTTCACATCGATGTTTGTTTTTCTTCTTTTTTTGCTTTTGCCGTAAAGCTGTCTTAGAACAATCCCCCCCCCCTTTTTTTTTGGAACGTCGAATTCTTATATATCCCATGCGAACCTGACTTTGAGAGAAATTACGGCGTAAAATCCATATGCAACTCACGTTGTTTATGTTAGTTATGCTACTCCTGAAGATTGGCTACTACGCTTCATTTTAGCATTCGCCACAAGGACAACGTTTTGGGGTGTGTTTATGCTGGTTCTTCTTGTTTTCTACACCCCAACGCCGCATTGGTATAAGTCTAGTATGAGTCTGGTGTGAGCCTGGTGTCAGTCTGGTGCGTCTAGTTCGTGCCTGGTGTGACTGTAAAGTAGTCACACCAGACGGCTTTCGCCTTTGGAGCCGTCTTGGGCGAGTGCATAAAAGCTCTTGCGAGTTTTTTTTTATCTTTATAGTTTAGTTGGTAGCAATACTGAAGTAAGTACAATTTTTTATGCAATTTTTGTACCGAAACAGCCCAAGAAAAAGAAAAGACACGTGCCCTGCACGAATGACTGAATGGATTAAAAAACTTTATTCAAAGTGGGTCCGGCACAATTTCTTTCGGGTGAGGCGGGGAACGGGGATTAACCCCTGTCCCGTCCCAATTTTGATGGATGATGGTGGCGATATCTCAGAAAGCGAGAAAAAAAATTGTTTAATAGCATGCAAAGGCATGAATATTAGTGAGATTAGGAACACATAAAGCTGCATGTACACGAATTACACTGCGACAGTGAAATGCGCCAACCTACTACAAAGAAACAGGACCAACAGCCTGAAGTAGTTTCTCGGTTGCTGGCTGTTGGGTGTCTTTCCCATCGCAATACTTCTAGTTCTCAGACTTGCCACGCAGAATGAGTTTCGCCAAGCTCGTCACTCCCCCTATAGTATCTCCGAAAAATACGCGGAGCCCAGCAATGCGTTGCCCCCGGCGAGATGATTTCCCACGATGCTCCGCGCGTCTGTCTTCCTTGCTCCGTGTTTTTCTCGCCTTTTCCGAGCTGCGTCTTATTATTAGTCCTTTTCTTCAATCGTTGTTTTCCAGCGTTTCGGATTCCAGCCCGACCGAGGAGGCATCTCTCCCGATCGGTGGTGATGCGAACTTCACGGACGCACTTTTCGTCATTCGCAGCGCCGTCTTTTCCCTCCGTTTTGTTTTTTTCCTCCCTCTCGCCCACTTTGCTCTGCCGTTCTGCGTTTGTCTCGTCTCTCATTGGAGCACTTATTATTCCCGTCCGCGGCTCTTGAAGGGCTGGTCACGTCTCCTTGCCGCACTCACGATTGCTTTTGCCACTCTTTCCCTCTCCCTTTATCTCCTTTGTCTCGCCGCTGTTTACTTGTTTTTTTTTATGAGAAGCCGTTGTTGGAAGCTGACGAAGAGCAAAGAAAGACAAAGGAAGTTCCAGGAAAGGGAGACCGTTGTCTAGCTTCGTAAGGCGAGAACGGGCGACAACGAAGCGCGTGAGAAAGTGTAATAACGAAACGAAAAAGGGGGGAAAGCTGGAGGAAGTAGGGAGGGGGATGGAAGCGCGGGGGGAAAAGAAGTCACGTCCCTTTTCTATTTCCGCTTCCGGAATGGAAAAAAGGACGGAACGAGGTGGCAGCAGGCGGCTGTGGGGTGAGTTCTAGAAGAGGCGCGGAGAAGGCGTGAAGTAGGACCATGCAGTGCCTTTCGCCCCCGCCGACCCTCCTTATTTAGGGAAAAGTTAGGGAAGGAGGAGTGTTTTCTCCGCGAAGGTATTCCCTCACTCACCCCCATACGAGCAGCCTCGTCAACTCGTTTCCTCTCAGCGAAGTTGCCAAGTACGGCAGCAGTTTAGTAGTGGCGCTCGCAAGGGGTGATTGTCGAAGGTAGGTGGGGAAGTTGGTGGTACCGAGAGGGGAGGGTGTTCTAGCACTCGGTCGGGTGTTCCAAGCCACGGCTCGTTCCGCCTTATTATCGCCTGATTTGGAAGCGCCCGCGCTGGGCAAATTTACCGGTCGGGTTGTTTTTCTGCCTGCTACGCTGCAGACCCCCTGGAGTTCTCCGCTTGGTTCTGTACAGCACCGCGCCATGCACTCGCCCGCTCAGTGAGGGTGGTCGTCGAACGATATTTCTGATTATGGGTTACTGGTGAGCTTGTCGGTTGTACATGATCTTTAGAACAGAAGCGCAATTTTTTTAAAGAAACGTGATTGAACAAATGTGCGCACATGTCAGCGCCTCTGTTGCTGTTCTCAACATTTTTCTCTACTATACACTTGACGAAGTTTTGCATGGGGATGGACTTGGTAAAGCTTGAGAGCTTAGAACAGAGGTTAGACGTTTGAGACAACTGTAAAACTGTATGTTCTCAGTTAGGGGTATCCAGAAAGGCCGATTGGGAAGGCTGTTGTGGTATGTATTGGAGAGTTAGCTCTGGTGATTTTGTCACCTGAGCCAGAATATGAACACTCGAAATCATTGATGTTTTTCATGTAAGAAACCACTCTTTTATGAAAGGAGAAAGAGAAAGATAACGTTCCGGTCTTTGAACGAAACACAAAAGCCACTGCTCAACTGGAAGTGGCGACGGGAGCTTATAGATAGACAAAGCTAGTGCCCCCATATATGGGAGCGTGGACTTGTGCCAGTGGCTTACATACACGCAAGTTAAAAAAGAAGAACAAAAGACGGATAAGAACGCGCTATTGAAGCCCAGGATATACCTTTCGAGGGTTGTGCAATTTCTACAACGTTAATACTTCTTGATCTCATGTAGCCTATTCTGCTTGGCTTTCTAAGCCAGACGCGAAGTTACTGATAGCTTCATCAATTTCGCGCTAAGGTACTCAGTTATGATTACTCATTTTGTGGCGTACCTTTCCATCATTTCCGTCTTCGCACTTTATTGACGACGTTGTTATCTTCGGGCGTACATTCAGTGAACATAACGAAAGGGTAGAGCTGGTTTTGAAATGTATTCGAAATGCTGGCTTGGTTCTTAATGCAAAGAAGTGTCATTTCGGAGCTCGACAAACACTGGTGCTGGGACATCTCGTCAACAAGGATGGCATCAGGCCCGACCCGAATAAGACAGCGGCTGTTAGAGCTTTTAAACCACCTGGCTCAGTGAAGGAGCTTCGGAGCTTCTTGGGCCTCTGCTCTTACTTTCGCCGATTTATTCCCGCCTTTGCAGAAGTTGCCTTTCCACTGACCTGTCTTCTCCGCCAAGGTGCTAGTTTTGAATGGACTCCTGATTGTGAAACTTCTTTCAACCAACTGAAGTTCTTGCTCACGTCGCAGCCTATCCTGCGGCACTTCGATCCTTCTGCGGCGACTGAAGTTCACACCGACGCAAGCGGCATTGGCATAGGTGCAGTCCTGATACAGCGATGTAATCAAGTGGAACACGTGATCGCATATGCCAGTCGCACTTTAAGTAAGCCGGAACGCAATTACACTGTGACCGAACAAGAATGCCTTGCACTCGTCTTCGCTGTGCAGCGATTCCGCTCATACCTGTACGGTCGTCCTTTCCAAGTAGTTACGGATCATCATTCTTTGTGCTGGCTTATCAACCTTCGGGATCCGTCAGGCCGTCTAGCACGCTGGGCCCTCCGGCTGCAAGAGTACAACTTCACGGTATCGTACAAGAGCGGCAGGAAACACGCGGACGCAGACTGCCTTTCAAGGATGCCAGTTGATGCTACAGTTTGCGACGCTGACGATTTCGATCATCTGATTGCGTCCGTAGCACCAGCGTTCCCGGATAAGGCCACCTTTGAAACTGAGCAGCGGAAGGACGTGAGTTTGAATCCGTTATTCGTGATCGCACAAGCATCCACTCCGGAAAGCCGCTTTTGCGTCCGTGATGGTCTACTGTACAAGAAATCCATCTCCGGCACCGGTTCCCGCTTCCTGCTGGTGGTTCCAGAGGCACTACGGTCATCTGTTTTGTACGCCATGCATGATGACGCCACTTCAGGTCACCTCGGAACGACGCGCACTCTTCATCGTACCCAGGAACGCTTCTACTGGCCACGTATGCGCCAGTCAGTTGAGTTGTACGTGGCCAGTTGTGCGCAATGCCAGGCGCACAAATCTCTCTCAGCAGCTCCGGCCGGACATCTACAACCTGTGACGCCTCCCAGTTCTCCGTTCGAACAAATTGGCATTGACCTGGTGGGCCCTTTTCCGCGTTCATCGAAAGGCAACAGATGGATTGTGGTATGTGCTGACCATCTTACTCGGTACTGCGAGACTGCTGCCCTGCCATCCGCGACTGCTGGTCAAGTATCGTCCTTCCTTCTCCATTCTATCATACTGCGTCATGGGCCCCCTCGCGTCATCATAAGTGACCGTGGACGTCAATTCACGGCAGACGTTGTCGAACAACTTCTCCGTATGTGTGGCTCAGAGCTCAGACACTCGACGCCTTATCACCCGCAGACGAATGGTCTCGTCGAGCGAACAATTCGAACACTGGTGAATATGCTTTCTATGTACGTTGCTTCGAACCACAAGAACTGGGACGATGTCTTACCGTTCGTCACATACGCGTTTAATACTTCCCAACATGAGACCACCGGCTACAGCCCGTTCTTCCTCCTCTATGTTCGACCCCCCCGTTATACTCTGGATACAATATTTTCCTTCTCTGATCGGGACCAATCAGAAATCTCCCTAGCAGAAAACTCTTTGTCTCGCCGAAGAAGCTCGTCGTCTTGCTCGTTTACGTACAATAGCCTCGCAAGACAGATCGAAAGTCGTTATGACAGCAAGCAACCGGCAGGCCACATATATTCCGGGAGATCTCGTGTTGGTGTGGAAGCCTTTACGCAACGTGGCTTGTGCCAAAAACTGCTCGCGCACTACATCGGACCTTTTGTTATCCTTGACCGCCTGAGCGCAGTCGACTACCGCATCGCACGTCTTACAGCTAGCGGGAGACGCTCCAGAAAGACAGAGGTCACGCATGTCGCTCGCCTGAAGCCTTTCACTCAACGCGACACTGTATGAAACGCGCGGCGCGCTTTGTCTGCGAGGGGGGAAATGTTACGCCACGTATGTGCCGGACGAAGAAGGAAAAAGAAGCAAGGAGGGTGGAAGAAGAAGATCATCATCATCTGCCTGCGCGCCGATACGGCTCGTCCCTCGAACCGTGTATCAATAAACCCCCAGACGCCTACTGAGGTCGTAACAATATTATAAAAAACAGATAGCTGGTCAAGTTGCGCCGAGTTCGTGATAATACTGGGTTCACTTGCTTTGGAGCGTATACTGGATCTAAATCCGAAGGTGCTAACATCCGCTGACAACTTGGCCCATGCTGTGGCGGAAATAGCTTGTTCCTTTACGAAAAGGCATCACCAAAAGTGTATGCCGAGCAGAGGCAACGTTTGAAGCTGTCCGGCCTCTGCTTCGGCTCTTATACTGCACCCAACTTTCGTGAGGTGGAATAGGTGTTCGTTCTCGAGTCACTGGGATACTGTTTGGTAGGTAGCCTTAGAACCTTGCGAGAGGTTTTCGGGAAGGGTGCAAAGGCGAGTTAACGCTGCACGGGGATAGAATAAGCAGCGGGAAAAGGCGGTGAATCGATGAAAAGAGGACCTGCTATAGACTATCCTGCCGACGACTATTCCTCGGTGCACCGCTATAGCCTTCGTAGGCGTGTCTTTCCTTAATATTTTGGTCCTGCAATCATATATAGCCTTTCTCATGCCTGCACCGTGGCAGCAGTACGACTTTACTTGAACGCAAATGTCAGGCTCAGCCATTATCAAATGGGTTGTGTATTAGTTTTAATGGCGTCGTCAAACTCACTGTGGTGTCGACATCTTCAAATTGAAGTGGCGTAAAACGGGTGATGGACAAACATTTCGTGTTGACTCTGTATAGATGCTAGTCATCCATTTCGCTTCGTATTACTTTGAATAGGTTCACCGGCCAACTCAACCAGCTTGGCTTCTTGCACAAGTCGCATTTGTGTTGAATAAGTTGATTCTTACATTGATGCAACTATATATCAATCGGCGTTTACAGGTTTAGTTAACTGCATGTATAAAGGTTCCTTATGGCAGACATGTTGTTGCAACTGTGGTAGCTTCTTCCAGCCGTGCTGCCAATCGCCATGGGCACGTGGCGCCCACCTTGCTATGCTCCAAGAAACAACATCAGTGGACTCACTCACATGGAGCCGTAACTCAAAGTGAGTTCGAGTAAGTATTAATTAGCGACATTGAGTCCGAGTGAGTGAGGCTAAAAAAATTATGCATGTGACTCCGAGCTAGTTCGGGGTCCACGAAAACTTGAGTCAGGCGGAGTCCGAGCGAGTCCTAAGTGCAAATAACATTTTTAGAGTGAGTTGCATTTCTTTTTGCCGACCTATAGGTACCTATATACTGAACTTCAGGATCACTATCAGCTTTATAAGTTCTACTCTAACGTATTTCAAAGTAGTATCGTTCACACGCCATTTCAATATTTATTGATCAGGGGAGTGAATTAGATAGGGAAGTGCCTTGAGCCCCGTTCCCCTTCTCAATCTTTTACGTTAACTTCTGCATAAACTAATATCGGGTGAGTCATACCTGTCAAGAAAAATGTCCTTAGGTAATTGCAACCGCTCATTACTCGTATTCGAAGGTGCGATATTGAAAGGCGTCCAAGAAGAGCACCGATCACGTGAGATATTCGGGTTAAAGAGCATCGACACCATAGTAAAATAAAAAAGTTAATTCTAGGCTAACGGACTCATGAGTTGACTCGCTTAGTCTGTGATCGGGCCGTAAGTCTTGGTGAGTCCGAGTGGGTGATAATTTGGTGGGCCTGAGTCCTAATTACTCTAGTCGAGAAACGTTTTAGTGAATCTTAGTCTGAGTGAGTCTGGTTGAGAAGAATTTCGACGAGTCTGATCCCGAGTGAGCCCTGAGCAGAAAATTTGTTTTATGAGTGAGAGTGAGCTCCCCAGTTATTGCCGACCTATGCCTGTTACTCTATTTGGCGAGTTCCGACTTGCCACGTACGGATTTACTCTTAAAAATACAACTTCACTCACTCTGAGAGAGTCGCACGTCGCAGGGCTCCCCGCAGAAAGTATAATGATCTGCAAAAAAGAGTTAACGTGTACCTAAAAGAAAAAAAAGTAGAAAGTGATGATGAACAGTGCGTTCGCCAGGTGGGGGCGCTTCTTGTCCAGCTTTGCTGTTTACTGAGGCGCCACTGGTTTGAACTGGCTTTATTTTTTATTTTTTCTTAGAGTGTAGGACAAGGCTAATGAGAAAGGTAATGGTGGACCTTTTCCTGTTGAACGTAAATGGCCCCACTCGCTCACCTAAAGCAGGGTACTAACTCCCTTTCTTTGCCTCGAAGGGGAGGCGGGGGGGAGCTTAGCACCTGCACTAACATTCCCACCGCCAGGGTTCGCGTAGATCTCGTTTCCGGGTCGCCGGAAGCGTGGGGAGGCCTCTCCCCAGACCGGCGGCGGTGGTGGCCCGTTATTATTTCCGAACCCCTTTGGGGACCCAATTCCCCTCGGCCAGCGGGAGTTATACCGGTGGCGTGTTTCCTTTTCGGGCTGTTTCCAAAACGCTGCCGTGCATGGGTCGAGGGAGGGAGGCATCCCTGACTCGGCAGTGCTAGGTTGAGCGCTGATTTGGGCCATTCTTTCGGCGCACGTCCTTGCGTGTGGCTCGGCAGGGGGTGCCATTGTTACGCCGCTCTCGACGCTCCGTTCTTGTCACGTGGGGCTAATAACAGATATTGCCGCTCCGCTGCAAATATGCACCTTTCTTTTTTTATACGTATATTCCCTACTTAGGGGCGGCATTCTCGTTCCCGAAAGTGTTCTGTGGAGGAATTTCGGGAGAACAGGTGGCCTTAGCATTTTGAAAGCTATTATGGTGTCGTCTTCAATAGAACGTTTAAAAACTGAATGGTTGGAAGATTATACTTCAGGACTTAGTAGAAATACGAATATCAAGCTGGAACGCGCTTTCTTTATATTTATCAAACAGAACTGCAAAGGAGAACTTTACAAGAGAAACTCAAGTTAACTGAAGTCCAGTGAGAAATAAACTTGGCGCTCATATCCTTACCAGAAGTGATATTGCGGGTACCCTTTAAAGAGCACTAGTGACATCATCATCAAAAGTGATTGCGTAGTGTTTTGTGATGGAGATACCTTGTAGCACAACTATTGATATTCAATGATTATACACTAAGAAATTTGTATTTTTTTTCTGTTTCTGGACGCAAGCCCAAGTCGCGTTTTAGTATAATTATGGAGCGTGACACAAGGTTGTGAGTAGATTTTACAGATTTCGGACATTGTACGTAAGACAGACAATTGCAAACAATATCACGTGACCTATTTTAAAACCCGAAAGTGTCACAGCTCTCACCGGTGCTTGAAAAAGTTCACTGGAGCACTTCCAACTGTTTAAGGAGAGGGAAGATCAGATAAGCTGTTGGGTCTGTATTTGTGAAACTGTAGTGGAAGTATGGCAGCTTGGGCTAGTTGGTATGACATGACAATAGTTATAGCGCGAGAACAAAACGACGACACAGTCTTTCGCGTCCTTCTTGTCTCTGTGTTGTCGTTTTGTTCTCGCGCTATAACTATCGTCATGTAGCGGAACCTGTATTTATAACTAAGGTTCCGCTTGGACAAAGTGTACCGCCACTCTATACACTTGGACAAAGTGTATCCACTTGTACAAAGTGTACCGCCACTCTATAGAGTGGTGGTACACTTTGTCCAAGTGGATCACTTTATTGGGCGGAATTGGTTCACGCGCACGCCGCCTCTTGTTTAGTTGACGTGCAAGGATGATGACAGGCGCGTGCGTGAAAATGCAGAAATAATGAGCAATAATAGAAAAACAACTGGCACATCGTATTCAATGCGTCAGGCTTAGCGCGTGTCTGCGAGCTCCGACACAATATGGCCGTTTTGTCGGACGTGTTACCGCGCTGAATCTTGTCTAGTAGTTGAGTACTCGTTTAGCTTAGTAGTAGACAAGTGTCCTGTAAAAAAGCATAATAAATTTTCTACCCTCACAGTGTTCACTTTCTGCAGAGTTTGCCCTCAATCAGCTTGTTATCCCTATTGTACTCATTCGCTATAAATGCGAGCTGTGTGAGGCAGAAGGAAGTAAGCTGTGAAAGAAAACGAAATGTTAGAAGAGAGTGGCTGTTCGTTTTGTTTCGTGTGCTTTTTTTTTCTTTCCGACCGTTCTCGTCACCCTCTTAGCCACCGTCGAATGGGACTCATAAGGACATTAACGGACGCACCGCCACGGAAATAATGAAACACTAAATGAAAAAAGGCGTCACGCTCAAATCGGAGCACTTTTATCGCCTCGGCACTAACATACCGCACAGCCGGAGAGCACGTCATGGCCTACAGATCCGAAAAACAAGAGGCTGTGATCCCCGGCCCACCTCGACACCCCCCTCTCTTTCTCTGGCACCCGTTCTTCTCCCCTTCCGAACTCCGGGTCCGCACTCCGGGGCGTGTCCCGGGCGAAGCTCGCAAGACTCCCCAAGAACGGCGGCGAATGGGTGGATCCCCGGGAACCCCTTTCTCTCCACCGACCCGAGGTTCTCTCTCTCTGGCGCTATTCCTCTCACGCACGCGCATCCAACACGGTCGCTTTTACCGGGCTCGTTGCGCTCTCTCTCTCTCTTCCGTGACGTCAGCGACTAGGAGGCCGGGACGTGAGCCACGGGCCAAGAATACCAAAGGGGGGCCGCGGCTCCAGGAGCACGCCCCGAGTCCTTCGTCCGCCGCATGGGGTCTCGCCCAATGCCTGGCTTCTCGCCGGGAATACAGGAACGCGAGGAGGAAAGGGGAGATCGAGGGGAAAGGAGGAAGGGCGCCGCCGAACCGCGGGCTTTCCCGCATCGCGCTGGAGTCGAACGGCGCAGCAGCGTGCGCGCGCGTGATCGCTGCGGGGAGGAAGCAGGTCGCGCCGCCTCGCTCGGATTAGCCTCGCGCTTTCGTGGCAAGGAAAGGATCCTCGCTTGGAGTCTCAGCTCACGTCGGCCGTTCGTGCGGGCCTGACCACCGGACGGGACGTGGTTCGCGGCGCCGAGTGCCTTCTTCTCTCCGCTGACGTGCGAGTCTCGGTCGGCACGCGTGTCTGTGAGTGTGTGTGTGGCGCGAGTTTGCGGTGGCCTTGGTGGCTTTCGTCCGCGGGGGCACGTACGGCTTTCCACGTTTCGTCGCAGCGGGAAGAAGGGGGGAGGCCAGTCACGCTGCTGGAGACGGGTGCGGAATCGCCGATTCGCTCGGTCGTCGGCGGGGTTTCTCGTGCGCGCACCGAGGCTCTGTCCCGGCAGCGAGGGAGGGGGGTCGTCTCCTCTTTCTAGCCCCCGGACGACGACGACGTCGCGGGCGTCGTGGCCGCGAGCCGTCTAACGCGACGTCACGTAGTGGACGTCGCGACGCCCCGTCACGTCCTCGCTCCGTGCGGTGGCGAGACGGCCAGCTCTTTGCGACGCCAGGTCTCGTTTGCAGGTTCCCGTCAGCCGTGCACTCCCCCCATCCATTGCTCGGTTTACTCGTTATTTCTCTTTACACTTTGTTTGTGCAGTCTCGCTTCTTTCTCTTTAGCTGTCTCGTCCGAGTTTACGTTTTGGATTCCGATCCCGACTCCGTGACGCCATTCACTCGGGGGAAGCCCTCGTTAACGTGGAAGTCCTCTCAGACCGCGTAGGTTTCTTCACCCCTGTCTCCTATCACGTTTTGCCATCGAGCATCTTTATTCTTGTTACTTTAATATTTTCTAGCTCGACGTGTGGTAGTCGTTTCAGCTTTATCGCTCGTTCCTTGTTCGTGCGAGACCTGTTCACGTGATCACTTCAAACCCTGTTTGCAGTTGGACGTAGTGTTCGTTGGTGTTTTGGTAGTTATCGCTGGCTGTGGTTACACCTCCAAGGTCAAGCTCGCAGGTCCCAATATTACTCTTAGGCTGAGACACATTAGTCACTGTTTCTGCTGTACATTGTTGTTTCAGAAATATCCATACACTTAGATAATAAAGACGTGCTCCGTAGGGCGTTAGTTTTTCTCGTTATCTTGGCGACCTTCTTGAGCTGCTTGTGAACACTTTTTCGTTAGACTGATTTCGTGTATGTATCTAGTGGAAGCCGGCGCTTTTGTCGTGGATCCTGGGCATTTGGTTATTTCCTGACTTCGTTGCCGTGAATTCTGTATTCGAAAGAAAGCGAAACTTGTTTGCGTTTGCATTTTCGAATGTATCGGGTGCGAGTACAGTGACAGCGAGTAAAGCTACTCCGTGTGTGAATTTCGCGTGACTCGGGTAACAAATCAACGTCGCGTCCGTGGGTGTGTGTGTGTGTGTGTGAAGAAAGTCGACGAGGACTCGAGCCCCAGCGATGCTGATGCTTCGGCCCCAGCCCCACACGGCCGCGGACATGGGCTACCATCACCACCAGGCCGCCGCTGCCGCTGCCGCTGCGGCTGCCGTGGATGCGGTGGGCCCTTACGGCCATTCGTGGACGGTGCCGAGCTGGTAGGCTGTTGCATGTATTCCCTATGCACCTACCCATTTTACTGTACTGCGAAGCACTCTCTGGACTTGGGGATGTCTGTGCTTGGCGCCATCTCTCGGTGGCAGGAAAAGCGTCCTCCAAGAACTGAGAGGGACGTTGAAAAAAGAACAAGCATGTCTGAAAAAAAAAGTTTGTTGTCTAAATCAACTCCCAGTTCTATACAGCAGAGACCAACTGAAGCATTCTGGTGAAATTGCAGTATCGCACTGCAAAGCGTCTGGCTTCACAGGAGAATTTAATGCCGCCCCATTGGAAACGCGTGGGCCTCTTTGTAAACTTAACTTCCTGGGAAGCCTCGTGGCTTGTAGTACCAAACTGTAGTTTTACGGAATTTTTTTCCGATGGGTCTCCGCTGCATATACCATGGAAGTTGTTTTCAATAATGAGGTTTTCCCGTCAGATATGAGTTCTTTTTTGCCTAATCCGCATGCAGTTACACCAGGCCAACGCCGTCACCGACGAGGGATGGCGCTACGTGTACATGTCACCAGATTCTGGTCATGAGAGAGGAAGAGCGGCGATAGGGATACACGTAAGGTTAAAACAAAGTCGAACTGGTAATTCCGCTTGAGCCAACGTTTAGAGAGGAGGACTTTCGGATAACGGTCGTTGGGTGCTTTGGCGTAAGGTCATGATTACAAAACAGTAAAGAGAGCTGCTTCGTCACGTGTGCTTCTTCCTAGTCTTCGTTCTAGTTGTGTTTCTGTAATCGTGAACTTGTCTTTGTCAGAGCATTCCTTCGAAGGAAGTGCGAAGGACACACCGGACTGACGGAAACCATGACTCAAGTGGTCTACGTGGTTGATGCTAAAAGACAGGTCGTGCAAACATAAACGCAATAAAGAGGTCAGAACACTCTACAGACGCTGACTAGCAACGCATTCTGAAATGCAGTTCGAGTGTTCTGCTTCAGGGACTAGCCTAGGTATTGTACGTGCTAGACTTGAAGCGTCTGTTAATTTAAGCTTAGGTGTAAAACAAAATATTCTTTTAAGCCTAACCTCATACCAATAGACGTTGTTTTAAGCCTACCCTCAAACCAATAGACGTTTCATGTCTACCGCGTACTACCTCTAGACTAGCCCCCGAGGCAGAGCACTCGCACTGCATTTCTAACTGCATTGCTTGTCGGCTTCTGTGGTGTCATGCCTTTTTTCTCGCATCTGTGTTTGCATGCTCTGTTCTTTAGTATGACTTCTTACCAATTATCCCAGAACTCTGATATTCTAAGCTGCATGGTTCCTCGCGCTTTACTGGCAGTGTATTAGACTCACAAAGACGAACTTGCATTTCGACTTCCCAATGGATGCTCTGGCGAAAACCTATGTGGAAATGCTGGTTCTAGCGAAATTGTTTGTTCTTCAATCGATCGCCACTTCAAGCCCTCGAGCTTTCACTTTTTTCTGTCTCGTTTGAATTTAGATTGAGTTAAACGCCAATGTTCGCAGAAACAAAAAAAAATGCTTGTTACATTTCGTCCCGCTCCCAACGTTTGCTTTGGCCCCGCCGTGGTGGTATAGCGGCTAAGGTACTCGGCTGCTGACCCGCAGGTCGCGGGATCAAATCCCGGCTGCGCTGGCTGCATCTCCGATGGTGGCAGAAATGTCGTAGGCCCGCGTGCTCAGATTTGGGTGCACGTTAAAGAACTACTGGGGGTTGAAATTTACAGAGCCCTCCATTACAGCGTCTCGTAATCATATGGTGGTTTTGGGCCGTTAAACCCCAGATATCATCATCAACAACGTTTGTTTTTTCACTTGTGGCGCTCGAACAAAGTCTCAGAACCGAGCCAAACAACGACATCCTGAAATGAAGACTCGAGCTGAATGTGGAGAAATTAAAAAATATATAGGAGTTACGTCGTTTGTACATAACGTCACATAGCGTTTACACATACCAGATCGCCCGTACTTTACTGCGGTTATGTACACTATGTGGTTGTGATTTGTGTACGTGAAATGTTTACTCGGTTAGGTCCCAGTTTTGTTAAAATTTTAATTCCTTTGTTTCGCGGTAAATCCAGTGAGTAAACACGATTTAAATTTACCATGGAGCTGCGGTGCTGGCCTTGAATTTGACGGCTGTTAAGCCTTTAAACAGTGTCAATATTTTTAAAAAGGCTCATTATTTTCGACAACACGCATGGATATTATTGTCTGAACGCTGATCGCATCAGCCCACGCACTACGTTTGTGTTGATTCGTTTTGATTGATGGGATAATGTAGATTACCAATATATTCAATAACGAAAATATCTATTTGTCATGGTAACAACTTATTCTTACTGTTTTTGAGAAGAACTTGCATACTACCGTCCCTTAATCTCGCTCTTACATGTGACAGTGGCTTTTCGAGGATGCAATTGAAGCGCGTTTGACAATATAAAGTTGGCATTTGCGCAGTAAGAGTATCTATGTGGAAAAGCACGCTTTCCGGTGTTGCACCTCTTCAGTTGTGTTTTAAAGCGGATTTCATGCGCTCTTCACGATGTTAAGTGGCAGTTAAATGTAACAAACGGAATTGCCACTGAAGATAACTATAATAATAATAATAATAATAATAATAATAATAATAATAATAATAATAATAATAATAATAATAATAATAATAATAATAATAATAATAATAATAATAACAATAATAATAATAATACGTTTATTTCATCATCATTGTGTACATGATGACAGGGGCCCGCAGTAAAAGCTGCAAAATCCGAGGATCGTACAGCTTGACTGAGCTGCTGACCCCTAACTTGGCGAACAGCAAGGATTCACCAAATGTGCATAATATAACACAACCAAATGTGCATAACATAACACAAAAAGAAAAATGAAAGACACAATATAAGGAAGTACACTTTTAAGGCACAGAAATCGCGAGCAAACAGATAACAGGAATCATGAAATAAAAAATGATAACAACTCTTTATTTGTCAATGTTTCAAGGGGTGCGTTTTTAGCTGCGAAGCTATTGAGCAGTAAGCAGTGAAACTTTTTCTCTTGCAACACAGATAAATTAATGAATACCAGCCATGTTTCATCAGTGGGACGTTCAGTGGCACTGTTGCAAAGTTAGTTGTGCTAATCTTCAGGTACAATATTCTGTTAATATTTTGTTGTGATAGCAAAAATAGCGACACCACAGATGCATAATTGTTGTCGTCGTAAGGTTCCGTATAGAGCCCAGAGACGATGACATCACCCGCGCGTCGTGTGTTTTTAATGCGCAAGTGAATGTGAGCGGGAGTAGCCGGAATTCGTGGTTCAAGCGAAGATTACATACACCAGCCGTCTTCCGTTGCGCGATTGCCCAAGTGGTGTCTCGAAGGAATTTTAGGGGAAGGGGGGAAGGGTGTCCTTCGTGGCTCCGGGAGAAGCTGTGTTCTTTAAATGGCCTGGTGTAGTCGCGCGCTTGCCAAATTTCGACAGAGATTGTGGCAGAGGCAGCTCACACCTCTGTACATGGTGTGTTAAGAGAGTAGTTAGCTTGCGTTAAAACGATAAAATGGACGAAGGTTGCTTGATTTTCTGCAATGGACACGTTTTTTCGCACCATGATTTTGTTGAGCTACGCTGAGAAATGTTTTGTGTGTAAATTTGGCACAAACTACTTCGAAACTTCTCATAATATTGACATCTCCAAACATTACCGATTCGAGCGGCCGATCAACCAATGAATCAATAGCGAGCAAGAGACTGTATGTTCGCCTTTTCCTGCAATCGTCCGCCTTGGTGGCACAGTGGCTAAGGGGCTCGGCTGCTGACCTGAAGGTCGCGGGTTCGATGCCGGCGGTCGCATTTCGATGGAGGCGATATGGTAGAGGTCCGTGTACTGTGCGATCTCTGTGCACGTTAATGAACACCATATGGTCAAAATTTCCGGAGTCCTCCACTACGGCGTCCTTCATAATCATATAGTGGTATTAAGACTTAAAACCCCACGTTATTATTATTATTATTATTATTATTATTATTATTATTATTATTATTATTATTATTATTATTATTATTATTATTATTATTATTATTATTATTATTTTATTTCTTGCTTTCGCTATTTTATGACCGGCCGTAAGCATTTACACTTTATAATTATAGGTCAAATACTGGTCGCATATTTCTGGCATTCTCATTGAGAAATACAATGAAAACGTAATCCTAGCTCATTTCACAGAAGCCGCAGTGTTTCCAATTAGTTCTCTTTAACTCGTCCCCTGTTTGAGTCCTTCTGATTGGTGACCTTTCTAATATACACTAAGACCTTGAGGCCCTTAACTTAACGTCTGTGCCCTGGACGTTCCCAGTTTCTTTTCTATGCAAAATGGCAGTAATACTTTCCGCCGTTTTTTTTAATATATATATTGTCCAAGAAAAATCACAGTTATCAAACCTACAATCAAGATAGGTCACTACACGAATGCGTTGAAACACGAACTTCACAGCTAATGTGGTGATACAGTTTGCCTAGGACTATATTTAAAATTACATATTTATGAGGCTTCTCGACAAGTTTAGCAGATATATATCGCATACCTTGTGCGCCCTAATAACCGGTGAAAAAAAATAGACTACGGGTAATACGTGTTTACAGTTTGCTGGACCGGACGCACCATAGAGTTCAAGCTAAAAATTAGTTTCATTAGGTAAACTTTCATAATTTCTTTCTGCGTTTTTTTTTTAATTCGACATATATCCGTGACTAATTGCGTAGCTCTGTTCTTTTTTAAAAGACAGCTTCGCCACAATACAAGAATGTGAGGAAAGAAGACAGCTTTACGGGGCTTACCTCACAGCTTTCTGGGTGTTGAAGGACAGCACACGCTTTCGTTGTTTGATATGTGCGTGAGTGCGCGCGTGCTAATGTGTAATTTTTGTCACGGCACTGCTAAGGCTTTCTTATACACCTGCAAATCTAAAAGTAACTGAGACATTTGTCGAAGTAGGGGCAAGCTTTCTTCGCATCTGAGGGACCCATACACGTTCAAAACCATTTGCTCTGTGAATTCACCGGCTACCACGAAGCCCCGAAAGATGGTGGTAGCTCAGGTGAGAAGATCAGGTGAGAAGCGCACGCCGTTATTGACATGAATGATAATTACAGACTTCCAGTTCGAGGTAGCGATGAACTGCATAGTTAATCTCACTATAGTTTTGAGCTATTGCGTTACAATTACCTGCTCATGGGGTGCTGATGCCGGCAAATCGGTGGTGCGTCAGGCTGTAGCACCTGAGCATGTTACTGCTTTTCAATTCCACTCTCCCAACTGTAGGGTAGCAAACCGCATGAGCATTTATTAGACCTCCCGGACTTTCCTTTGGTAGTGGACTACCGACAGCGGTGCTCGTCTGCCTACGGTCGCGAGATCGAGTGGTGGCGGCCGAATTTTAATGGAGGCGAAATTCTAGATGCCGACGATTTAGATGTGTGTTCAAAAACACCAGATGGTAAAAATTTCTAGAGCACTCCCCTACGGTGTCACCCATAACAATATCGTGGTTTTGGGACGTAAAACTCGGACAATTATTATATTTTTTTATTATCACCATCTCCCTTTCTCTCTCTCTCTCTTTCTCTCTCTTTTGTAGATAGGCTTGCATTCTCTAACCAGCATTCGCTTCCCTCCTCCCACCGCTCTTTCCAGCCTTTTCATCCCGCATGCGCTCGAGAAAAAAATGTTTTTTTTTTACTTGAACACTTTTCGCTGCACATCTCCAGCCTGACCGTCTTCTTCCGCTTCACCAAGGCAGCGTGTCGGTGGTGGTTTGTTTTGGGCACGTATCCATGGCGCGCCTGTTTTGCCGAGATACCGCAGCGTCCCTTCCTCCTTGCCGAGCCAGACAGTGCCAGGAAAGCGGAGATGAGGGAGGGAGGAAGACGCGCACTCGTCGGAGTCGTCCTAATTGCGCACCGCGGGCACGTCGGCGTCGCGAAATTGAGTTTGGCGCGCCGCGCACGCACGCACGAACTCTCCGCGCTGCTGCTGCCGCGTAGCGGAGGCAGAGGGAGCCTCTCGTCGTTGCTGCGCGACTCGTCAGCGCCGCTTTGTTGCCCGGCTCACGGCTTTTCGTCGCCCCCCTTCGTTTTCGCCTCCTGTTTCCAGGCGGCCACTTTCTTGGCGAGTTTGTTTGTCTCTCTCGCCGTCTCCCCACCTTCTTTACTTTATTTCGATGTACGAATATCATTACTATTTCTCGTTTTCATCTCTGCTAGCGTTTTCTGCAGACACGTGCGTTGTACTTTAGGGAAATTGAAGGGCCATTAAAGAGCGCCGCTGTGATTAAACTGCCGCAATATATAGAAATGTCGTGCACATGGTAGGCAGGGGAAGGGGAGGTAGGGCGTCCGCCCCCATTGTCACCAAAGAAGGGGTAGGGGACCACAGTCGGCCCCATACTGTCTCTTAGCAGAGGAGGAGTCGCTATGATGAACCTTCCTCCCCCTCCCCTCCTGATGGGGAACCGTGTACACACTCATGATTGCGGTGTTCACACTGACCTCTTTCTGTATATGTCCCCATATGTAACCCTTCCCCCAATCACACTCATGCGTATATGCACATGTACAGTAGGTCAAAACTAGCTATTGTGAGCAGCGGCCACTTTTTTGTCTGTCAGCGCCATATTATGGAACGAAAGTTACAAAAAATTGCTTCATGGACATGTGCTTTACGGTCATACACTTGTCCTTAATTCAACTGAAACTTAATTCAGTCGTATGGCAAAGATCCCATGCAAAAACTGCCACTCGTGCACGATAGCTAAGATTTGGCTTACTGTACCTCCAATGCAATGAAACTGAAACAGAAATATGTCATAATAATTGTGTATAATCCATTGTTGCGTTATTGCGTACCGCTTAAAATACGAAAATTTAATGACGAAGGACTATACGGACACAAGTGCAATGACGTAACAATGAATAGCTACCGACTCGCCCAAACAAGTCCCCTAAAAGTGTGTGATCCCCATGGTAGGGTAGCGACAAGTGTATTTACACTCGAGGACAAAGGTTCGACTCGTAGCCCCGGCTCAGCGCATTTACATGGGACAGAACTCGTGTACTCATGTTTATATGCACGTTTATTAACTGTGGGTGGTCACAATTTATACGGAGTCAACCACTAATATATATATATATATATATATATATATATATATATATATATATATATAATATATATATATGTGTGTGTGTGTGTGTGTTTGCGTGCGTAAGTTCATGTTTGGTGAATTGTATTTGGAGATCCTGCGTTAGAAAGTCTTGATCTGCAGCGAAGGCGAACCAGTGCATTGAGGCACGTGAGACACGAGCGCCATCTGAAAGTTGTCTTCTAAAACAAAGGAAGGCGTGTGCGTCCGTCTTGGAGGCGGCGATAAGGTGTAGAACGCAAGGCGACGAGCAGGTGCCACCTCCATGTCCTCTTAGCAAAGCGTTGGAAACAATTGCCTTTTTGCGCATAGCGTTGCATTGTCAGCGCAGCGTGATAAACGCTATGGTCATTGGAATTACTAATGTATACATTCTCTAGTATAAAGACACACATATGAAATATTGACGTGTTGCTATTGTGCCTAAAGAATGCGCAGTCAACGCTGAAACTTGAGCAATATTGGTGGGCGCTGCGGATGGGGTTGGCCATTTGGGGTATTGTTCGGTGCCGTTTGGGGTATCGTTACGGCGGACAAATCGACAAATGTGCAGACAGACAGCCTGACAGACAGAGCAGCATTTTTGCGTCGAATTACCGCAAGAAAGACTATCGTCTTTAAAAAAAAAAACATGCAGCATTCTTTTTTTTATGGCTTTGTTTATTCATGACTTCTTTCTTCCTTTTCTGGTGGTGGTGTTCTCAGTTTTGAAAACTTCGTCGTTCCTTACTGACGAAGTTTTTTTTTTTTCCGGCTTAAACACGCAAGTTTTTCACTGTGCTGTTAGGCTTGCATCACACACAGACGCATGCTCGCTGACATTACGGATACGACTGCCGCATGTGCACATACGTGTACGTTACTCCCATACACACGTCTTTCCTTTCCTACACACATATATGCTTCCTCTCTTTTTCTTCGGGGCAGAGCAGGGCGTGCTCACGGATGCCCGAAACATTTCTTCGCGATTCCCGTGCAGCCGAGCCCAGACCGAGCAGCTCATTGTGAATTCATTGCCGCCTGTAAAACGTAGCGGCGCGACTTGAAAAGTATCCTCGCAACTCTGCAGGCGGCGTCTCCGGTGTTCTCCGCTCGCATCTTCTCGCGCGCGCGCTTTGCCGACATTCGAGGGTATACGACTGTAAGATGCCTGGCCTCCGGGTGCCGTTCCTAAGGAAGATTTCCCACTCGTGTATTGATCATCCGACTCCTTCCCTGAAAGCTTTCATCACCTTACATGCATACTTTTGCGATGTCTTCTAGATCGGGGGCAAGATTTGTGCATGCCAGCTGGTTGTGCATTGCCTCTGTGATCGGTCCACCCTTGCCCTAGCCACCAGTTTTACCAATGCCAGACAAATTAGGGTGGTCTAACTGTTCACCACTCTTCCCTCTAGCCCTTTCCTGCTCTCGCCCATGGCATAAAAAGAAATAGAGGAGGCGTTGTCCTAGCGATG
Source organism: Rhipicephalus annulatus (assembly GCA_013436015.1). Classification (NCBI taxonomy): domain Eukaryota; kingdom Metazoa; phylum Arthropoda; class Arachnida; order Ixodida; family Ixodidae; genus Rhipicephalus; species Rhipicephalus annulatus. Next base: position 32,068 of record WOVY01014832.1, on the reverse strand, counting down.
GTGTCACGTGATGAATTCACAATGTAACGTCACGGTAAGTGACGTTGTAGTGTCGTAAAAGGAACGTCACAAGTTTGGACGATTGCCGGCGTCGTGGCGACGTCATGTGGGAACGCCAGCATGTGTTTTTTTTTTTCTTGACATCATTATTGTACGCCGATACCGTGGGACGCCCATGGTCAATTTTAACGTTTTATGAAGCATCTAGGGCTTCCCCATTAGTTTGTTGCAGCCCTTGCGCGCCATCGACTGTCGGCTGGCTCTTGTTTTGTGGCAACCAAAATCTTACCATAAAAAGAACAAAAAAAAACGCTCAGTGCTGTCACATAGCTACGAACATGTACAGAGTTTTGGTATTTAGCAATTTAGTATGCTAATTGATTGAGGAAGGTGGCGCGCAAACTTGTGAACGGCTGCGTAATTGAGTCAATATGCTTCATTTCGCTTCTTGGTACCACTGTGCATCTGGTGCAACATTTACCTGATGCTCATACGTAATAATTCATTTACCTAGGTATACAAATAGTTTGAACTCAAAATTAATAGTTTTCGCTGGTTCTGCTCGACTCGGCATCACAAGGTTTCCACAAACAAATGCCTGTACATGCGATGTTTCGCTAAATAGCAGTGATCAGTGGTTGCTCGATGCCTTGAGCCTGTCAGTTCGACACAAAAAGGAAGAGAGAAGAACAGAACGGAAAGGAAAGGCAGGGATGTTAACCAGTCTAGAGTGACTGGTATGCTACCCTATACTGGGGATATGGATGAGGTAGTTTGAAAATACAAAGTGAGTACAAGAGCTGCGACATGAGTAGCGGATATTGGGGGAGAAGGGAAGCGGAAAGGGGGCGACGTCCATCCGGTCAAACGCGCAGGCTCGGCACCGGAACCACTGCGACGCCGTCGGGGAGTCGTTTGCGTTCTCCTCTCTTTCGCCGCCGCAGATTGAGTGGGAGAAAAGAAGTGGGCCTGAGGCTTCCATTAGGGATCGAAATCAAGAGCACACCCTCTCGTACCAGGTATACATAGCGAACGTACAGAGTGCGCCGCGTGTAATGCAGTTACGATCTTTCATGCCTCTGCTGTTGGGACCTTCCTGCTGTTCGGCCCTCGCCTCCCTCTGGCCCGCGATGAAAAATGCATTCGCGAACGGCGCGCCTCATAGCGCACGGCGCATGCGCGGTGACTCCGAAGTCCAGGAACGCCGCCGTTGCGGCCGAAAAAAAATCAAAAAAGGAACGAAGTGGTGGTGTGCACAGGGACCATGCAGTGAAAGCCGTGCGCAGGGGAAAAGGGACAGTGGGGGGGGGGGGGGATACTAGGTGGTTGTGATATTACGGAGGTGGCCGAAAGACGGTGGCAATAAGAAAAAAAAGGAACAGGGGAAAAAGTGAGTGAGAGAGAGCGAGAAAAAAACAGAGATGGGAACCACCAAAACACTTTGTATAGGAGCGGCAGGCGAATGAGATTGGTCGCTTCCCGTGCTTCAGAAGTGGTTTGGCCCGGCGCGCTCCGAGCGTTTTGGCACTTAGCCTAATTACTCGTCCCGACGGCTCGGTATTTTTTTCTTCGACTTGATTATTTTGATTTCATCGTTAGCGATGCTCAGCTGAAGGGAGCGGCCATCTCGCTTATGATGATCGTACGCTATACTAGCTCTCTGAAATGTTTATGTATATATTGCTACTTAACTCTTTATGCTTTTCGTAGTACCTGGCGGTTTCCCGTGAGAGCGATTTGAAGAGTTATTGTCGCCGTGGTTTCGCAGTGGCCTCAAAGCGGTTTGCCGGCCGCTGGCCCGATGTTAATGCTCGCTTGCTTCTTGCTACTGTAACGGGCTGTCGAGGGTTCGTCGAATGTCGCCGAGTTATGAGTGTGTGTTGTGCGTGTTGTATAGATGGAGGGTGGCGCCCCTTCTTCTCCTCTTCTTCCCATTGGTGTATTCGTTGTGGTGCTTGGATTTTTAGCCTCGGTTTCAGGAGCGTACTCGTGCCTGGATCGTCTTTTTTTATTATTATTATAGGTGTCCAGCGTGCATCTCGAGTTGACTTGTGGTATTTGTAAACCGCTATAGGGCTAAAATAGTGTTTAATAAAGGGAATACCTATAGTTTGGATGTCGCGAGGATTGATGCTCATGACTTACGTGTCTTTTGCACTTCCGTAGAACAACTAACGCACATCCACTGCTCAGTAGTCTTCCTTTACATCGACAATATGTTTTTTCTTTTCCTGTGCTCATTCTGTTATGACGTACGCTAGGTGTTACGCAAAAGCGCAGGGTGTGAGTGCTTAAAAAGTAACTCGACAATAGTTTAACACCGTCCCAACTGTTCTTTTTATTTCTTTTGCTCCTTGCACGTTCTTGGCTACCTTTCGGGCCTATTTGTTATCCTCCACATTTCACACCGACAGGTCTGCTACCGATAAATTTCAATAATTACCGAAGGTCGTGGGTTCGATTCCGCCATGGCTATCGCATTGCGATGAAGGCGAAATGCCAGAGGCCCGTGTACAGTGCTATGTCAGTGCACGTTACAGGGCCACCATACGGTCGAAATTTTTGGACGGCCCAACTACGGCATCCGTCATGACCATACCGTGTGTTTCGGGGGCGTAAAACTCCACTTGTTATTATTGAATTTCAATTATTGTTTGGTTTTCTTGGAAAGGCACACATGCATCCGCCTTCTGTGGAAATGAAGGCTTAGATCAAGCAAGCTTGCCCCCGTGCAAGCTCTTCGCTCGCTGCCAACACGGGTCGATTATTCGCGTCTCCGACCCGGGGCGCATTCCTGGGTCGGCGCATGCGCCCTGCGGCCGCCGCTGTTGTCTTCGCAATCGATGAACGTGCGTCGCTGATGCATTGGGCGTGCAGTGACGTCACGCAATTTCGGAGCAATCCGATTGGTCGGCATGGCCAAAGGTGGAGTTAGCCGTGCTGGTGTGAAGCCCAATTTGAATTCGCACGGCGTCGTCGGCACGACTAGGCGCTGAGTAAAAGCGCTGTGCCGCTGTAATGCCGTTCAGCGCAGCAGAAGCTTCATCTCGCGTCTCGACCAATTCGGGAGAACCAATGCACGATGCGTTGTTGCTTTTGGGCGAGGCGCGTGCAGGTAATGGGCCCGACAGACGTAGTTCTTGAGCGGGCCTCCAAACAGGCTCTGAAAACGCAAATAAAAGGAAGAAGATAAAAAACGAGCGCGTTATTCTCTAAAACTGTTGCTTGGGCGAGTTGGTTCATGATTATTTAGACTCATTTATCAGCTCAAAAAAGACGGTACGTTTAGAAAGGCACAAACACACACAAACACAGCGCTGTTCGCTGCTGCCATTTCTCGTGTTTCTGGTTCACATTATGACGCAAGAACAGTGTTCCACGTGACGTCATTAGGTTACACACTCTCGATTGGTCCGTATACGCGAAATATCCGTTTTGAGTGGTCTCCTACGCTGCTTTGCAGCCCGACTGCCCACTCATTCTTCCTCGTCTCGCTTACCGTGCGCGATGAACTTATTTCACTTAATTCATTGTGTTTTTGACTCCTCAAATAGAGATAACAGTGTGTAGCCGACAAGCCCGGTATTCTGATAGGGGCGGCACGCTTAGTGATAGCTTTGCGCAGGTGCTTTTAGGAAAGAAGTGGCTAGGAGGAGACGTGTAGGCGAGAAAAGACGACTCGGGGTGGTAGGAGTCCCTTAAGCTGGCGCATCATCCTAGACAGCTGCGACGAGACAGATGGATATGTTGGGATTTTTCGCGTGTCAAAACCACGAAGCCTAGTCGATGCACGATAATTCGGAATCAAAACAAATTGATTGATTTGTGGGGTTTAAACCACCATATGAATATGAGAGACGCCGTAGTGGAGGGCTCCGGAAGTTTTGACCACCTGGGGTTCTTTGACGTCCACCCAAATCTGAGCACACGGGCCTACAACATTTCCGCCGGAATCAAAACAAAAATAAGTCATTGAGTGCAGTTGGAAAATGATTTAGTTGCTGAAATTCAGTTAGCACCACACAGTGCCAAATGCGCCTCAATATATCAATGTATGGTTAACCTTACTATAATGTTGAGGTAGCAAAATTCACAAGTAACCTGTTTTTTTTTTATGATGAAAGAAAGAAGAAGTGAATGAGTTGTCGCCATTTCTCGGTACCGGCTGCCGTTTTGATTGCATTTTATTATCGCTTGCTGAACAGCATAGATTCAAGATTACTCGAGGCTTTTTTGGAAGGTTTTTAACGGCATTCATGCTCCATAATAGCTGGGGCATCCTGTACAAATCTACAGTCGTATGCCTGATGCAACAATTAAACAGCCACGATTTAGACCTTGCATAAGTGATACTGGTGCCACATGGTGCACTGCTGACCGTGATTAAGGGTGGTCCTGATAACTTTGCTCAACAGTGATTGGCTCTCTTCTGCAGCTTGCGTAAAAGAGCCAGTCCATGATCGAGAAATTTGGTCCAGGCCAGAACCGATCGCTATACAAGAGCGAAAGTTTGATAGATGATTGATATGTAGGGTTTAACGTCCCAAAACCACCATATGATTATGAGAGACGTCGTAGTGGAGGGCTCCTGAAATTTCGACCACCTGGGGTTCTTTAACGTGCACCCAAGTCTGAGCACACGGGCCCACAGCATTTTCGCCTCCATCGAAAATGCAGCCGCTGCAGCCGGTATTCGATCCCGCGACCTGCGGGTCAGTAGCCGAGTACCTTAGCCACTGGATTACCGCGGTGGGGCAAGAGTGAAAGTTTGACACCCGTGTTAGAGGGCTGTCGTTTTACGTGCAACTGTCGCTGTAAACAAAAGCGATCTTTGCGAACGCAGGCACCAGATTGCAAATACGTGGGTCGCAGGCCCGGTCGCTGCGCAGTTCTGTTATCCGAAAGCCTCGCTATCAGCGCCCGCGTAAACATTACGGCTTCTAAGCCTAAATGTTTGTTCTTCTCTACACGCACAATGCATTAGGCGCAATTAAGTTCGGCTCCGGTGGGCGCCATTACCGCCGCCGCTCTCGCGCTGGCCTCTGTCCGCTGGAGCGAGGCACGTTTCGCCGGCGAACGGCCCTCGCGGGCGCATTTTAGGGGTGAAGCACCTGAGGGTCGACCCTTGTCCGCTGTGTCCGTCACGGGGAGATTTGTGGATGGGAGACGCAAAAAGAGCTTTAAAAATTCACTAATGTTAATAGTAATTGTGACGGTGCAAAACCTAGAAGCACAAACCATTTATACTAATCGGTGACTTCAACGTACACATGGTAAACCTTAGGGCCTACCTTTGTTGTCGACTCTCACTGTCCGCCCCGCCGCGGTGGTCTAGTGGCTAAGGTACTCGGCTTCTGACTCGGGTCGCGGGTTCGATTCCCGGCTGCGGCGGCTGCACTTCCGATGGAGGCGGAAATGTTGTAGGCCCGCGTGCTCAGATTTGGGTGCACGTTAAAGAACCCCAGGTGGTCGAAATTTCCGGAGCCCTCCACTAAGGCGTCTCTCATAATCATATGGTGGTTTTGGGACGTTAAACCCCACATATCAATCATCTCTCACTGTCCGCTGTTGTGGTGTTGCTATAGTCGAAACATATGTGTTTTTGTAAGTAAGAAAAATATTCACAAGAGACTAATATCAATCGCAGTTTGGATAGAGAGAGAGAGAAGAAAAATATCAGAAAGGTAGGGAGGTTTACTAGAGCAAGTTCAGTTTGCTACCCTACATGGGGGAGAGGGGAATGAGGGAACGAGATAAGAGGAGGAGATACACATTGCACATGCACCGCACACAGACTTCAGGTTTCACAGCTGGTCGCACAGGGAGAAATATAAAACACCTGCAAGCACAAACCCTTTATACTATAGTATAAAGGGTCTGCCGCCCTTTATACTATAGTCGCCCTTTGTACTAAGTCGCCCTTTATACTATAGTGTAAAGGGTGACTTCAACGCCGACTATAGTCGGTGACTTCAACGTAGAAGTTGTGGCACTTTATGTCACTTTCTGTCGCTCAATTTACATTATACTGGGCAGCGCATGGTTACTCACCGATTCCCAGAACTTCGCTCAGTCGTCATGATTCACTTCATGGAGATGCGTGTTTTTTTTTTTTCGCAGTCATAGAGTTCTTTCACTGTATATTTCGAAGAAATAATCTGTAGCCGAGGTTGCGAATATTCGTGACACCATGGTTGCCGCTTCAACAGTTTCTCAGGTGTGTTTAAATAGTCACCCTAGAAGGCTAAATAGACAGCTAAGTGTACAGCGGCTATCTTAAGTTTCATTCAATTTTCTCGTAACCGACAACTAGGCAGCTTCGAGAAGACATCATCGTAGACAAAAACGATGCAGGCTACGTTGCTGTGCAAACAAGATGGAAGCTAAGTGAACAGCTCGGATGGCTCGATAGAGAAAGAAAGAGAGAGAGAGAGAATAAATATCCTTATTTTGTTATTGAAGCGTCGTCTTCGGGGTGGTCTTCCCTCGCCGGAATGGTCGTCTTCACACAAGCATACGCTTTTCCAGAGGCTCTATGTGAGTAACGTTCAAAGTTTCGTACATTTCAACACGAAACAATACCTCAAAAATAAGGATTGATTGATTGATTGATTGATTGATTGATTGATATGTGGGGTTTAACGTCCCAAAACTCAAAAATAAGAGGTATACGTTTGCTTTCTTTGCTCGATGCGAAGTGGCGTCTCGTCGCGCAGAAGCCGTCCAGACGTGTTCCATTTCTCGGACAACATGGGTTCGATGCTGTCTTCTAAGTAGTCAGCGTAGGCTGTTTACGATGCTGTCTAGAATTAGAACACAGCCTGTATGCCTGTTTTCTATCAGTTGTGTGGATAGATACATGTTCGTATCTTCTAGCTAGGGCTGACTTCCGGCCTTGTTGGTGGGACGTTCAGTACAGACTTGTGAAGAACGGGACGTTACAATAAGGGACACACACAGTACATACGTGTGTACCCTTTGTCTTGTGCCGTCGGCGGCACTAGTCGCTTAAATCTGCACTAAACTCTTAAGTAGCAGTATAGAGCCTCGAATCTGTGGCAAACCCTCACGCTGGGGCAGTGGCCACACTTCATCCCATCTATTCTTTCCTCCTCTTCAACGAACCCGAGCGTTTATCGGCCCTATAGGTGCGTTTACTTCGCTCTTGCGGCGTTTCCGCTTTCGCCTGGGAGTCATCTTAGGCGAGTGCATCATGGAACCCGAGAGTTTTCAGTGGCGCTGACAGTTGGGTGATTTGATTTTCGTAACACATCATGGAGATACGATCAAGGACCATCTCATGACAATCGCACAGGAGCGGAAGTATAAACTTCTTAAAAAACCACCAGAACCAAGAACACGCACCAATACAGATCTATCGCATATTGTTCAGCAAGTGAATTTCCTTATCACAAAAGGCAATGGACGGATGACTATATAGCATTCGCTCTCGGCAATCTAGATATGCACCATGCTTCCATACCCTCTCAGGTAGAATGATTAGGATTAGTGTACAACATAGCTGCTTGGTCAAACTTAAGCTCACAAAAATTCAATGCGCATTCCACTCAATGAATTATCAAATGCGCAACAGCGTTCCTATTAAACTGGCCAGGTGCTTCCGTAGCCTAATATACCCATTAGTACGATTAGGATTAGTGTACAATATAGCCGCTTGGTCAAACCTTAGCTCACAAAAATTCAACCTACATTCCACACAAGGAATTATTATATGCGCAACAGCGTTCCTTTTAAACTGGCCAGGTGCTTCCGTAGCCTAATATACTCATGCATCGACTGGTTTGACTGACATTGACTTGACCAAAATGCTACCCCCCCCCCCTTCTTTTTTTTTCGGTTCCCATTTATTGTGGGGAAATTCTTTCTGAATGAATTCGAACCAATAAGTTCGCATTCCCGCGTTAGCGCACTTCTAGGGTTTTAGCATACCTTTACTATCTTTGACCACAAAGTGATTGCCATAACCATATTTCCGCTGCCGTCGCTCGCCTTGGTTCTCTGACTTCATATATCAATAAGTTGTGATCCGGCTTCCAACAAAGCTCAGATGGTCCGTTATACCTTCTCCTAAGGCGACTAGACAGTTTATGAAATATTTCTTGAACCCCTTTTCTTCTCGTTGGCTGAAGCTTAATTCCGCGATTATTTTTAAGTTGGTGGGTTGAATAAACCTTCCGCTCGTTGCTGTATCACGCTGCGCTCTCAATTACGTTCAGATTGCTGATTAGACAAAGAAATAAGGCGCGATCCGAAAGAACACGGAATGCCACTCACGCGGGCGCTGGCAGCGGAGGCGTGGAGCGCGATTTACGGTTATCGGCTCCGAGGGAGCCTTCGACCTTCTCGATGACCGGGAATGCTTCGCGCATCAGCCGATGAGGTCATTGTGGCCGCCATTGCCCGCAGGCTGTACGCGATGATGGCGTCTCGGATATCCTGCCCCTTTAGTTCGGCCTCTTATTCTTCGACTCCAAAGGTGATTCAGGGCCCCTTGTGAGCTGTCTCCCCGTTTAACGAGAATATACGCTACACCCTGCTAAAGGTGGTCACGTGGCGTCAGATTTATGGAACACCTTCAATATAAGCGGGGGTTGGGGGGGGGGGGGGGCAATCCGTCGCATTTTGTGTTGGAGCGTCGACGGTGATTAATTCTGGGGAGATGTGGCGCTGTGCGTCGGTATTGCGGGCAACGCCAACGTGGACGTCGAAGGATGCGTCTCTTCTCGCGGATGCACGTTCTTGTCACGCACGAATTCATACGTAATTGTTGACTGGTCAGTGTGTGTGTGTGTGTGTGTGTGTGTGTGTGTGTGTGTGTGTGTGTGTTTGCCTGGGGTGAAGCAGCGTTTGTGAATGTTTGCGAGTGTTTGTGAGTGCGAATGTTTGCATGCGTATAAGTTCAAAAGCAAATCGTGGCCGTAGATGTTCGTTTGTGTTTTCATAAGTGCGGACAAATTCAAAGTTTTTAACGATATATCATTATATTGTTATTTCATATTGTATAATAAAATTCATAAGTATTTTATATTTATAGAACATTGTTTTGTACACTTCATACATCGTCTCAGTGCTGTCAGCCCTTTTTTGTCTTATACTTCAAGCGTATTTGCACACTACACATCACTCGACCGATCTGAAATTCAAAGATTCAGCGAGCTTTAAAATGGGCTTTTAATGCAGGCTTTGTAATTGTGAGGGTGGTTTGGAAAGATATTGCTCAACAAAATATGGCCTGGTTCAAGTTTAGTGTGACAGCGTCGTAGCGGTGTAAAACAAGCCTAGAAGTTACACATCATTCGATTATTATATTCCACTCAATAGATATTGAAGAAGCAGTTGGCGTGACAGTTTAGTGTGCCGTTGGTGCGATAATATGCGAGTCGAATTTCGGGCTTCTCATGCAAGTTAGAGTTCAGTTTCAGTGAATCGGGTAAGTGAAATTTACATTACCGCAACCTTGCTGTACTTACATTACCGCTGTCCTGTTTAAACTGTTTGGGACCGTTTTCGCTGCAGCGTTTGGTTTTACTTTGCCATAAACACCTATGTTGACTTTTAGCAAGACGAAACTTTAGTAACGTTTTTATTCTCTACAGCCGCATATTCACGTACGCTGCAAATACCGGACAGACAAGACCACTTGTCGAAACCTGAGATCTATAGTGACACCCTCTGGTTGAGGATTTTTCATCGCTGAGAGGAAGTTAGTCGGTACATTACAATATCACCTCAATTATATACTCCCCCACCCCTATCCTCCCTATTGTTTTCCATAATTGTGTCACTTCGTCAGGGAAGTCTGTTCTTTGTTTTTTGCTTCGTCTATATTACTTATGTCGTTAAGGGGGCAGAAGCTTTGCCAACGTTCGTTATTTTTATTGCACCGTTTTTCCGATCAATTTGCATAGCATTCCTCTTCGTGCAATACTAGACTTTCTCAATAGTTACATTTACGCTTCAGATTTGTGTCAGATAAGGTCCTATGATAAAAGTCCTCACCGAAATGTTGCTTTTCTCGCTTAAAAAACAGCAGCATAGCCATTTGATAAGATAACAGCGAACATGGTGGTTCAGCGACTTGTGCAACGATTCCTGCAACACGTGGCTCGGTCTCCAGCATCTTCAATTTCTGTAGAAGCATTTCGGCACGCTTCGTATTGATCACGAAGTGTCCGCTGCTCTCAATAAGATGGCATGGTTGTTATGCGAAAAAAAAAACTTATCTAAGAAATAGGCGGACACCAAAGACGTTCCGCTTTGACTTTCCCCAATGTAGTTATTGTAAGCACGCTACGAAATCCCAAACTTTTACGCTTCCTCACCTTTATGTATTCAGAACTGGGCCATAAAACACGCGCCACGTATTTTGGGTTCACGATCTCGTGTATCTCAACATGGCGGCGGCAGGGGGGGAGGAGGGTGGCGTGGAGTTTGAGTGCCGATATATCGCAGTGCGGCAGCTGCTCGTAAAATGCGCACCCCCGTGTGCACTCACAGAAAATGCCTCCCTTTTCAATTGCGTCAGAGCTGTGCGCAATGCCGAAGTGAGTTAGATACATCCCCCGAAGAGCACTTTCCAGATGGATGGTGGTCGGTCGGGTGTTATATTCGCTCCTCAAGTTTGAGGCGAGAGTTTTATTGGTCAACAACGCCCTCTGCGGCGACCCCTCGTAGTTCTTTTTCCGGCTTTGTTGGAGCTGCTATTTTATGCGCTGTATAAAACGAGCGTTGCAGACACAGATGTCTGGGTTTATGGAATAGGACGAATGACGATGTTGTCGGTTGCTGTCCGTTTTATTGATCTCTATATTCCAGTTCTAACTTAACCTTCTATTGGCATCTCGTGAAAGACTAAAGAAAAAAGTGAGCCCTTTTCGCCCCAACTTTAAGCAGTAAGAACTACATAGCATTGATTCGGTGTTTGTTTCTTGTTTTCATAATGTATATGTCTGATCTGTTCTGTTCTTTTCGTGCTCTCTTATAATTTTTTAGTGTGACTGTGTTTTACCCGCTAGTATTCTTTTCTTGCAGTTATCATATTTCTGTTGCGATCATCTCTTTTTTTGTTCCGTGGTCTCCCGACTGCTCTTTCATCAATGAAGCTGCTCTTAGCCGAGCATTTCATGTCCGGCATACTTATGGGCATCGTGAATGGGTATGCGCCGCATGCATTGGGTAAATCCCACTATACTCACCAGTGGCAGACTAAAAATGAAGGCAACAGTCTAACAAACTGGTGTGTGCCACAGAAATCTGTGTGGCCCCGGTCACTATCATGGTCATAAATGCGTACGCACCACAGGCATTGGTTAAATTCCACTGCACACAACTTCCACTGAAAAGCATGAAAGCGCCAATTAGCCGAACAAGTGGAGTGCGACGCTACTAACACCACTGTCACGTCACAATTTGTGGTTTCAAAATGCGGTGGCTATACATACTACCAACCTGAAGCTTAACAAAGAGTGTTTAATAACGAGCAGTAGTACAACATGAATGAAGGACCTGCAAAACACAGAAATGCGTTAACTTGACACGTTTCATCGATGTCTGCGAACCGAAGCTGGGTTTTACAAACGCCGGACGCAGAACGAGAAGCTTAAACAGCTCACCTCCTAAAACAATGGAATCGGAGTAAAGGGCACGAGCGAGCATATAGCGAAGTGCGGACCGTGGCAAGGACGGTAGAGGTATACAGACTACCCCCCCCCCCCTGTTTTTTTATATTTTTTGTTACAAAGCATCCATACAAATGCCAGAAAAGGAAAAAAAAGGCATCAAATGTTCATCTTCTTCGTCCTCGCCTTTGGAGCCCATTTTCCGTTTTGTTTTGCACACACAACCTAACTGGACCGTTGGGCCTTCCTATCAACGACTCAGAAATTTCAACACCAATACTCTCAAGCCGCCTGGAAACTGCCCTAAAACGAAAAAACAGCAACAACAACAAAAAACTATTGTTTGTTGGCACGTGGGTTGGAGAATTGAGGAGGAGACGATCCGCGGCCTGGTTCTCAATGTCGAGGTTCTTTTCGCTTTATTACCGTAAATAAAGACCTCCCGTTTGTATTCTCATCTGCATAGTCTTTTTTTTGTCGTTATTGGTATTCACTATTGGTCCAAATTGCACAAAAAATAAATGTAAAATGGGGGAGTTGCCTCTCTTTCTTTTTCTCAAAGATTGCCGGGGATAACACCGAAGCGGCAGGCTATTTTATGCCGTATAGAACGTGGGGTGGTGTTTATATAGCCCCTTTGAAGCGTACGGTATAGTACAGGGGCTCGCAAAGAATAACGTTTTGGCATAAAATAAAGAAAACAGATATTCTAGTTTTGGTTCTGAAGCTGTGAACTCGGGACGAAGTAGCTAGCAAGGCTGCTAGGGAAACAGGGATAAGGGTGGGAGTAGGAGTGGAAGAGTAGGCATTTGCAGCCGCTTATCGAGTCTCACCTAAACGAGGTCTTTGTTTTTGACACCCCCACCCCCCTTTTGGAAGCGAAATTCTGAAAAACGTCACTCCTATCTTTCTCATCCTGTTGCATCATTTGTTACGAGACTCGTGCGAGCTTTTAGCGCGTGCAACCAATTTGTTTTTTTCTCCCGCGAGTGAATGTGTTTGTGTGTACGCGCGCGTCAAACGAGATTTCGGGAAACGTGTTCGTGTGTTGGGGAGGTTATCGAAAAGGGCCTGTACTGAGCGTATCGATCGCAGTAAGTTGGACGACCGCCCGTCGTGAACATGAACTAGGGGGCGCAAGCGCTGTATTTTTGTAACCTGTGTTTTATGTTAAAGCGGGAAAAAATAAACCTGTGCGTTTCCCTTGTAAAACAAGTTGCTTGGGTCAATGTTTTTTTTTTAATCTTCGAATACTAAGCACTGCCGTCTAGTATCTTGTTGTGAGCATTGTTTTAGAGTTTATCAGTTTAACATAGAAAAGAAACAGTGAAAATTGGAGAAAATGCACCATAATGCTCTTTTATACGGACTTGTACAAGGGTGCAGGTGAATTGACAAAGATATAGTCGAAGTGCTGCAACATATACAGAAACGTTATTGCTTCTGAACATGAACAGCTCCTAATTTTTCGGTTTTGTTCTTTTTGTTAAATGTATCGCAGCTGTTATGTAAGGTTATCGTCATGTATGTCGTGCTCAACATCACCTGAATCTGTATGATTCTCTTGTAGCTAGTCGAGTCATCATTAGCGCCCCCACCCTCCTTCCCGTTCTCTGCCTTGTATATAGTCTGCTATTTCTTAACAAAACCAGTTGATAGAATCTCGTTCGCGCTTTTTGTCATAGTTGCTTATGTGGAGAGTTTTTTTTTTAATTATTGTTATCGCGAGGTGTCTGACAGTTTGTCTCATGTGTCGCAGTATCCTCGAGATGCGCAAGGAAAAGAGCCGGGACGCAGCCAGGTCACGGCGGGGCAAGGAGAACTACGAGTTTTACGAGCTGGCCAAGATGCTGCCGCTGCCGGCGGCCATCACCAGCCAGCTCGACAAGGCCTCCATCATCCGCCTCACCATTTCCTACCTGAAGCTCAGAGACTTTTCCCAGCACGGACACCGGCCCTGGCTCAGGGACACGCAGCCCTCAAAGGCACTCAAAGGTATGCTCTTGCCTGTATAGTATGTATACTTGCTCAAGGATGCGCGCCGAAGCACTTCGCCAACTTAACGAGGTGTCTTGCGGTGCAGTATCTTTGGTTCGGAGTGTCTTGCTGTTTGTTCATTCCGAAGTTTTGAAGTGTCTTGCGGTGAACAGCTCAATGGTGGCTATAGTGGCTCAAAGGTACGATGCTTTTGCGGGGTACTCTGTCAAGAACAGTTTCAGTGTAGCTAACTGACATGCGTCAGAGCACTTCACCTGCTTTTTGAAGTGTCTTGTTGTGTAGTGTCCTGCGGTTCGAACTGAAGGCATTGTGGTCCGATCCGAAGTTACGAAATGTACTGTGATTCGAAGTGTCTTGTAGGGTGAAGTGCCTTGCCGAGCATCGCTGAACGTCTATATAGCAAGAATAAAAAAAACCGTGGTGCAAACTAGGGCTGCTCGTATTAACGTTAAATGAAAATGCCGCTTGCCAGCAATCGTTACGCTCTATTGTCGCTTACTGCCATTGGTATCCAAGGTCTTGTCTTGGGGGTTTAAAGCAGTGTGGTGTAGGGGGGAGGGGAAGGGGGTTATAGCTGATAATGTGCGTTTCTTCGCGCATTTGTGACCGATGTTCTTGATATAGTAGTTCTTTCATAGAATCTTCTATGACAGGTAGCACATATTTGTAATGAACAATTCAGCATTGTAGCGTGAACCTTCTAACTTCTTGTTACGAATGCTCCGTCTTGCTACTCGGCTGCTGACCCGCAGGTCGCGGTATCGAATCCCGGCTGTGGCGGCTGCATATTTTATGGAGGCGAAAATGCTGTAGGCTCGTTTGCTCGTCTTTAGGTGCACGTTAAAGAACCCCAGGTGGTCGAAATTTCCGGAGCCCTCCGCTACGGCGTCTCTCATAATCATATGGTGGTTTTGAAACGTTACACCCCACATATCAATCATCAATCTTCTTGCTGCGAATGAAACAACATGCAAAGAAAACAAAATACACCTGTTAGAAACTTATAATAAGGTAACGTGAACACTAAATGCCGTTTTATAGATACTGTTGCTGCTCGCATGCGCATTCACAGAAAATAAGAGAGTAGAGAGAGAGAGAGAGATAGTGACAGTATAGTGGGATGCATTGTCACTGACATCACTTCCCAGTTCTCTTCCCCGCTGCATTCGCGTATGTGCCATCTTGTTTGCACCCCATCGAACCGTTGAGAACCGCCCACTGGAGGCTTACGTCTGCCGGCTGTTCGCCGCGTCTGTGCCGTCAGCCTACGCTGCGCGTCGACAGCCGACGAAGTCCAGTTGTCCACCGCACGGTCCTCCCCATAACTTGCACCGGCGTCGTAGTCGATGCTCGTGTACGCAGACATGTCGCGACGGAGCGATGACGCAGCGAGTTTCGTCTCATCACGCGCGGCGCCGTAAGCCGGGAGCTGAGTCGGCGGGATTTGGCCGAACGGGCGCGCCAGATCGGGTCCCTAAAACGGACCCTCGCTGCCGCTAAAACCTTTTGCTCTGCGAGTTTGGCCTCGCTCGTGCGCTGCAATTTTGCTAATGGCTCGCCGAAGCGGCAGTGAAAGGCGCACAGGGCTGATTAGTAGCAACCGTGACCAGCGGAGGGAGAATATAGAGACGTGAAGAGGAGGAAGAGAGGATGAAAGGAGGAATAACGGTGCTTTTGTTGAGAGCTCGGCTGTGGCTTTGGCAGTGACTACGGATTTTTATTGTGAAGGCGGTGGCCGCTTTTAGCTCATAGTTTTCGTCGTTTTCCTTCCTTTTTTTTCGGTTGATTTATGTGAGCACATCAGACAGGCTTGGCTGAACGTAGGCTTTGACCACTCGGACACTCGGCCTTAAAAAAAAACAAAGAGAGGGAGAGAGAATTGAGGGAGGACGCGCAAGCTCGTTTTGGCCATATACCAGCCGGCAGGCGAGCATCCTATACTTTTGCTGTCGTGAAGTTCAGCATGTGTCTAAAATGTGACAACCGGCCCGGCAACTGGTCAGGCAACCGGTCTGGAGAGTACGTTGGTTTCGCTGTTTATTTTTTTCGAATGCGTGCTCGTTATGGCTGTTGCACTGTAACGAATACAACTCCGGTGGCTTCATTTGCGAACTGCCCTGTTTTGTTGCGGTTGTGTAAAAAAAACATTGTCTTGCTTTAAACATGTTACCTTTTTTGAATATGAAGAAATGATAATTTATTTTTGTTTTAAAAAAGCACAGACTCTCTAGGAAAATATCGAACATGGTAGTCGCATTTCTATTCTTATCTCTTCTTTATCTGTTCTGTAAATAAAATAAATGCTTCTTTTCCGCACACCGATATGTAAAAGAGCGTTCACAGACTTAATCACAAACTGCCTTCGCCAGGAAGCGTCCCGGCAGCGCTTACAAATGAATACGTAGTGTCGGGTGAGAGGCAAATGACTTCGCTGCCAAATCCCTAAATCCGGGCGATGATCGTGATCGCATAATAACCGGAGACCCCATCCCAGTTGCTCCGTATGTTGGCTTTGCCGCGTTGCGTGTCGTCGCTGTGAAAAGCCGTCTTTAGGGGTTTTCCCCGGTCCCAATCCATAGCAACACTGCCGCTTGATGATGACGTATTGGAAATTGATACCTCCTCTCCTCTTTATTTTCTTTTTCTCGCTTCATCCGACATGGTTCTAAGCTTTCCCGCGTCTATTACATCGTTCCATGCTTCCCCGTTTGGACGTTTCGCAGCGAGGTCTTTCTTTTTAAGCCATGGTTTTTGGGGGCCCCCACGCGCTTTTTTTTTTCGTTCCGTGCTTTCTTTGTTTTGCAACAGAATAAACATGGCAGTATAACTGTAGGATGGGGAAAAATTGCACGCAAACACACGAAAGACCGACTTCCCCTCAAATAAGATGAGTTTTCGCCAAGATTTTTGTATTTGTATATTTTTTACGGAAAATTCTTCCCGTGCTACCCTTTTTACGTAAATCCGCCCATTTCAGAAAACACGAGGGCTCCCCGTCCAAAACTATCAGTAAAAAGCGCAAAATAAATAGTGATAAGTTGCGTGTGAATTCCACCTCATCGTGCACTTCACCGTTACCCAGCGTATACATAGTTTCACGCTTCACCCTCTCCAGTTCTTTCATTCTTCTCTCGTTTTCTCTTTTTCCTTCCTCTCACTGCCGATGACCTGCATGGCGAAATCCGTTGATCGCAGGCGCCGTTAATATGGCCAATAACGGGAATGGAGGCGCCCCACAGCCCGTAATCAGTACCGTCAGATAGACGGCTGATATTCTTTTTTTTTCTACCTTCCTGCTTAGCCAAGCCAAGCGGTAGTCGGCAGTTCGTGCCTTGGGCTCCTCGTAGTCTCTCTTTTTCCCCTTCTTTTGACCCTCTCTTTCCCGTGCTCAATCGTTACCGCTCCCCATTCCCACCCTTATCCTTTTACGGTCATTGCTACTTTTCGCGAATGCTTCTTCACGCTCCCCTGTCTGTCTCCTTCCTGAGAGAAAGGAGGTTGAAGGCGGATGTCTTCGCTCCCTCCGCTCCGCTTTCTGCTGATTACGCCGAGAAGGAGAAGGTGGATTCATGGAGGCGCGGCCTCTTTTCGTATTCTTATGTTCGATTGGAGAGGGTGTGGGAAGGCGTATATTTTCGCATTCTCTTTATTACGCTCGGAAAAGACAGGTTGAATGCATGGTAGTGTGACAGGCCGTGCTCGGTGTGACCACTGAATACGAGGCGATTCACCGTGCCGAGCGAATACGAGAGTGGATCGTCGAGTAGCCTATAGTGACGTAGATATTGCCTTATTTCCCTAGACCCTGCTTTATCGCGCGTTTCGCTTTCCGGTCAGAGAGTGTACTCCGTGGCGGACCGATCGAATGATCGCGAGAGATTTCCTATCAGGGGTTAAAACCGGACATCAAAATTTATCTTCAGTACGACGACTGGTATGCGCTACTTCTAGCGATTACCACGTCAGGCCACGACGAACATGGTCTCTGGAGATAATGTTGGCTTTGATCTACGCGTTCGCCTTGAAATAACTTCGGCATGACCCGAACTGAAGACGTTTGAAACGAAAGTGTGTACGCTCTGTAACCCTGATAGGTACTGTTTTGACACGTGATTATCATACGTAGAAGGACTGACTTCGAAGAAGAGATGAGACAAGCACTGGCGCTAATTAACAAAAACAGTGATAAAGTGTTGCTTCCAACAGCGCACCGATACGCTTACATAGATGCCCCGCAGTGATGCATGTGGATTTCCTTGAGTTCGCCACGAATACAAGTGATTTCGTGAAACCGGGCGGACAAAAGAGAGTTAACGGCGTGTTTAGTTTAGGCTGCTTTGTGCATATTGTTCAAACTCGTAGTTACCCTGAAACAGTGCACCGTACGAAGACCACAGCGAAGAGCTCAGAAGGCACGGAGAAAGCGTACATGTAACAAAGAAAACATTGCAGTTTCGACATTGAAGGGAGAGGTTGGAGGGAAGGAGGACTTAAAAATATCAAGTGCGCATTACTGGCTTTGCTTCCGGAATATTCCGGACTTTATTCCGGCTGTGCTTCCGGACTATAGGGGCTAGTGCTACTGGGTTGCGACGCTTGAGGAACACTTACTTGAAGCATCTGAATAAAAGGTGCATATCGTTACGCAATAGCTTCATATTTATGAGTGTGGTACATGGTGTTCAAAAGTCTGCTGGTACTGATGAGAAAATGATAACAAGCTGTACCGACCAAACGAAAGTGTTTACAAAGCGGTAATTACGATTTTTTTCAAGTTAATACAATTCAACTAATTACTGTTTTATAAGCCTTTTGGTCGGCGTTTCTTGTTTCTTTTTCCCCTTCGTGACACTTCTCTGTGCACTCTAAAAGAAAAATGAGTCCTTTGACACTTTTTTGCGACTTCTGGCTTGCCTCGTATAGTACCCCCCTTTAAACAGGCACATTAGCCCTCTTGTGACTCACACAACTCTGAGAAGGGGGTACAAGGATCTCCAAAAGGAGTTCATGTGTTCCTTAAGGAGAGTGATATACGTGACAAGCCAGAAATTTTAAAGAAGAGTCAAATGACTCTTTTTAGAGTGTACCATACAGGTTATCGTCAAGCCATCGACTCCGGGCAGCATGTGCACCGTGTACTTCATGGTTTGGGAAGGGCAAAACAACCCGTTTTCCGCACATTGGAAATTAGGGTGAACAACAACGCCCGGGTTAACCAGTAGGAGACGCTGATGACGTTAGTAAACCCCGGGTACAAGCCCCGGCTAGTGGACAGGGCCCGGTTGGTGGCTGAAGTCCATGGTTATCTGGAATCAAGGAGCCACCCATCTCTGGCTGAAGTGAGCATGCCTGTTACTAAAATGACGTTTAATGCGTGCACTCTGAGCGTTGACCTGAATGCAGGGGTGGACTTTCAAGATTCAGCTCGATGTTTTGAGTCGCGAATAAATGTTCATAAAAGAAAAAGACCAGCTCTCGTGTTGAAATAGCCTCATTCTAGTGAAAACTCTGAAGAGGCAGTGTTTTCATCATGTAAGTGTCTTCGCTTTAACTCACGGAAAATTTAAATGTTGTATAATTTATATTCTACCACAAGGCCGTAATGATTTGCTGCCTTACAATGAATAAATTATAACAGATGATAATTACGCATGCTAGTCACATTACAGTGACCGCTATTGGAGCTGAACACCTATGAGCGTATACCGGTAACGGAGAAATGTCATACCACGCGTTGTCGAGTTTACTGCTGATCTTGTTCGTGCATTACGTTCAGTCAAGTGTTCATCAATGCTCTTTAACCACGTCGCTAGATTCACTACTCTAACAACCAATAAAGCGTTTCGCTTTGGCCTTACGGAATGGTTTGGCATTTCTGAGGAAAAGCTGGAAATGTCTGAGAACCAATTCAGGGCCGCGCAACAAACGCCTCTGCGTCGTTTAGATGATTCCAACAAGGCACTCTTTCGCGTCTCTTGCCGTGCTCAAAACCTGTACGAATTACAAAGTCGATCGCTTATCTGACTCACTCGTGCACTCAACACTTGACTGGGAAGTACGAGCTCTTAGAAGCGCGCTGATCTCGCGATTGCCCGCACTCCTATTTAAAAGCGCCCTTGCGGTCTCTCTTTCGGGCATCATTCCTTCCGGCAGCGCCGCAAGCGTGTTTGATACAGGGCCTCACCTCCCAGACTTTGCAGCTAAATACGCGCGGCCAAACGTACTCGAATCCAGTGTTTACACTGGGAACGCGAAAGGTCCGAGAAGGGTCGGGGGTGTGATCTACTGTGGGCTACCGGAGTCGTTCCCATATATAGACGAGGCGTTAAATCTGCCGTCTTTCTTCCTCCCCGCTGAGTAGCGAAGAAGCCCCGGGGTCGGCGCTAGCGAGGGGCGACTGTTACAGCCGGCACGCGCTCACACTCGCTCAGAGTGCCTATAAATCTGAGAAGATTAGC
Source organism: Rhipicephalus annulatus (assembly GCA_013436015.1). Classification (NCBI taxonomy): domain Eukaryota; kingdom Metazoa; phylum Arthropoda; class Arachnida; order Ixodida; family Ixodidae; genus Rhipicephalus; species Rhipicephalus annulatus. The sequence continues at coordinate 11,973 of WOVY01014832.1, read as the reverse complement.
GCTTGCTCCGAAAGGCTGCGCCAACAGCTCTTAGATAGCTTTTTAGCTATTGACGCTACCAGAGGAACGGTCTCGGGGGTTCGAAAGGGGGATTTGGAGATTGCCCCCCCCCCTCCCTTTTTCTCATCATCCGGTTATCTCTCGCCATTGTCTGCCCATAAGAGGCCCAGGGACGACGCCAAGCCCTCTGGAGGTTTCGTGCCCTTTGTGCGCGTATAAAGCGACGTTGTGTTGTCTCTATTGTGAGCCAGTATACGGCCTGTCCCTGAGCGCAGCTTCTATTGTATGTTTAGCTTCGGCATTTGAAGTTCTGCCTTTCCTGCTTGTTGGTGTCTCGCGAAATGGGTATACCTCAGAGATGATGAGGATGCTAGGTAGTTTATTTGCTGTATAGCGCTTGCCTAAACACACGCGTCTTCTTGACACTCACTAAAAGGAAGCTTTTAATGAGTTTACGAAGCGCGTTCAAATTATTGAGATGTAAAGTATTTAACCTGTGCCGCTAGATATTGTGGCATATGTTAGCTTGATATACTTGCCGAGGCGCCTTGACGTTTTGGAAATGCACAGAGCTGTTTCTTCGTAGAACGTTACGAAGCTTTTTTTTTTTTTCGTGTGCCCTATGCTCTAGTTTTGTGTTATGGAAGTAATTAATCAGTTGTGAAGCTTAAATTATTTGTAGGGATTACGATGTTGCTCCAAAGCTTCGACAAAAGCAGTGATTTGTGCTGGTTTCTTTGTAACATTCATTTAACCGTTCTTTTCCGGCGTTGGGCATGTCGCTTTGGACTACAACATGGCCCAGTATAGCATTTACTACTTGTAGTTTTCCTCCCTGCAGTGTCGTTACTAGGAACTCGTGAGGGCGACCGTGATTAGGCGGCGATTTAATTGCGCTCGCTCAACCCTGTCGTCCATCTGGTCGGCCCGCCGTGCCGCGGACGTAACGGCGACGCCAGCGCCGTGATTGAGCGTTCCGCTCACTGACACCGCGGCGCTGCCATACGGCTCGCGGCGCTCGCTGAACCGTGGCAGCGCTGCGAACGAGCCCGGACTGCACGCGTGAAGACGTCGTGACGCTTCGGGCAAAATCTATGTGCTATCACTCGACTATGAATTGACACAATATGACGCTGATACTTTGGCAGTGCTTTTCAAGCGGAATATTTTTAACGATGAAGCCCTCGGGAAATCGTGCTCCGTCGTGAAAAATTTCTCGGGATTCGGGTGAGCCACACTCCTGAGTATGGCATGTGCGAGCTTTAAACAAAAACTTTGCTCGGTGAAGAGAAGCACGTAAAGTGTGTGAAATCGAGAAAGAGAGAGAGAAAGAAACTGAAAAAGAAAGAAAAAGAGTGGAAGGAGGAGACAGAGATAGAAAGCTATAGAAAGTTATAGAAGAATAAAAATCAAAAGAAATAAGGGGGGGGGGGACGCCAAGTTTGCGCGGAAGGCGCAGCATAGTCACAGCGAAAGCTAGAAAAGCGGATTTTCAGAGCCTTTTCTTAAAATTCATTGGAAATACTTGTGCAAGCACACTTGCTGGATACCCATTACGGCATTAATAATAAAAATTTTGTGTAGTAGGCTGGCATTCGCTATGCTATTTTGGTCATTATTCAGAGAAGTGTGGCAGCTTGGGCTAGTTGGTATGACATGACGATAGTTATAGCGCGAGAACAGAACGACGACAAGAAGGACACGAAGGACACGAGCGCTCGTGTCCTTCGTGTCCTTCTTGTCTTTTTGTCATCGTTCTGTTCTCGCGCTTTAACTATCGTCTTCTGAGAAGCGTGGTATCCGCTAAACACTTGCAAGGAACTTTGTGCCAATTGTTCACGCAGTGGCTGACGACAATGAGGAATTGCGCTTATTTGTCTCTCCTCTTGTGTCCCGTTGGTTTGTGCTTCCAATTATTCCATCATGAATTTGTACCAACTAGCCCGCCTGTCAACCCTACTGTAATGAGGAATTGTGCCTGAAGTGAAGAACAAGTTTTTTGTAATGGGTTGGAGCACTGGACGACCCACTCGTTACGCTAGTTGCATTGTGCGACGACTATAGTTGTTCTTTCGCTGTTTTAAAACGCTTTATAAGTCGTATTAACGCGATTGCGTTGCCGACATCAATCCTGCCGAAGGCAAGTTTGCCAACAAATCAGAAGCACTGGCGTGGCTCAATGGTAGAATACTCGGCTTGCACCTAACGGACCCTGGTTCGAGTCCCACTGTGTCATTGGTACAAGATTTTTTATTCTAATTTCGTGCGTTGTGGTTACGGACACCGGCGGTGGCGGCGGCTGACAACTACGGCAGCTCGTAACCCGAGTTTTGATCTCGTAACAGCTTTCGCTGTAGAAAAACACACAGAAAAGTAGAAAACAAATAGACAAAAAATAAACAGAGACGTAAAAGAGATAAATAAGACAGACAGCAAAAGAAAGAAACAGAGAGAGAAGGAAAATAAAGACAGAAAGAGCGAAAAAAGGGGAAAAAATGGAGAACAGAAAAAAAACGAAATAGAAAGAAATTGATACTAATATAGACATGAGAACAGACAGAATGAGAGAGACAGAAAAGAAACAAAAAAAAATATTAATAGAATCAAGGAAGGCCATGCAGCGCCGCTCTGCCTTCAGGCTTGGCACTGCTTTTTGTTTGTTTTAGCTTTTCTATGTCCGCTGCAGTGGCGTATAACGGTTATAGCGCTCGGCAGCTCACCCGCAGGTCGCGGGTTCGATACCGGCTGCGGCGAAATGGTCCGTGTACTGTGCGATCTCGGTGCACGTTGGTCGCCCCAGGTGGTCAAAATTACTGGAGCCCTCCTCTACGGCGTCTCTCATAACCATATCGTGGCATTGGGGCGTAAAGCCCCATATATCATTACTATTTATCTGCTCAATGTTTATATTGATCATATCGGAACTCTGAATAGCGACACAAAGGCGTATTCACTTCCTGTTCACTTGGGACAGAGAAGTAATGTGTGCTTCTGTGCAGATATAGTGACTTTCAGTTAAGGTAATGAACGTGATTGAACAGTCGCGGTAAGATAATATTCGCTGTCTCGGATGCCCAGCCAGCAGTTTGGCCCTGATTTCGCAGCACTCTGCTGTGGATACAATTTCGCAGTTCAATAACTTAAGAATAATTGATTGCGGAGGTTTCACGATCTGAAACCACGGTTTGATTATAAGGGACGCCATCATGCAGGACACCGGAAATTTCGACCATCTGTAGTTTTTTAACGTGCCCCTAAATCTACATACACGGACCTTCAGCCTTTCGCCTCCATCAAAATGCGGCCGTCACGGCCGGGATTCGATCCCATGACCTTCGGGCTAACAGTCGAACACCAAAACTGCTTGACCAACCGTGATGGGTGTGATATAATAATAAAGGGGAAGAAAAACAAACTAAAGACAGGCAGTGACAGGAATGAGCCGAGAAGTGTTCAGGGACGCTTCGTAAGGCATATCCCTCTATTCGGGGATTATACGAGGCACCCATAACCGTCCACGCCTTCGTTTCCTCTTCTAACCGCTGTCATATCCTAGCTTCGTCTTGGCGCTCGCGAGACCGCCCACCCGCTGCGCACAATGGCGCGACACGAGGTGGGCCGTGCGTATACGGGGCCTCAGTTTTATATCGGCCGGCTGACTTACGAGCGGCGCTTTATGAACCAGATCCGAGCCCCCGTGTTGCGCGCAAAGGAGCGACTAAAGTCTGCCGCGCAGCGACCCCCCTCGGCGTTGGCGCGAGTCCGCTAACGCCCTTCTAATCTGATCACGTCTCCGCCGCGAATCCCGAGGTACTGACCAGCCGCCGACTTATCGCCCGCCATCCGGGCTATGCCTTCGCCACACGACCTCGGAGCCCCGCGTGGAAAGCTGCCCAGCGAAACACATTCAAACAAAATGATTACAAGGAGGAGAGTGCTTTGTTTTCTTTGTTTTTAGACGCTATTTCTAAACGAGGCGGCGGTCGCCTCCCGCCGGTCTTCTCCGCAATGCTTATTGGCGCCGTACTAGGGCTACCGATACGGTCGCCGTCCCATCGCGGGAGATTTGTGGCCAACGGGGTTTTGGGCCGGACGGAAGTGTCAGCGCGTGCCACTGTCCACTGACCCTTAGGAAAGAAAGGTCAGCTAGTCGAGAGAGAGAGAGAGAGAAAGAAGGCATATTGAGGCATGGCGAGAGAGCTATTAAGACTCGGACGTAGCTGGACCACTCGTGAGAACGGCGATGGAGGGTCGTCCCCGGGCTCATTTTCTGCTCCATATGCGCGGCCATTTCGAACACTGACTGAAGGGAGTGCGAACCCTTCTTTCTCTTTTCCGCCCTTTTGCCTTTCAATAGCCGAGGTCAAATGACCGTTGCGGATGGACAGTGTGGCGGAGTGAATGCTGGGAGCCGCGTGTCCACGTAACGGCCTGACCTTCGTGCAGTTCAGACTTTTAATCAGGGTCGGGTGATCCTTGAGCGGTGAGTTGCGTGTGCACGCGTGTGTGCGTGGGGAGGGGTGGGTGAACTTCCCTGTTGAGGTTTTCGCTGATAGCGCACTGCGCAAGCACGATGGAAGCAAAGGAGGTTTGCTGCTCTGCTCCTTCGTGCTTGTGCAGTACGCCACCCGTTCCACACGAACCAACTCGCCTGCAAGAAGCTCTTATCGTAAGAGATTTCAGTGTTCCCTGTCATTGGCTTAGTGTTTGTCGAAACACTCGGATTGCGCAATGCTCGGCTCTCTAAAGGGCAATGGGGCGAAATGAATAAGATCCGGCATAGAGACCCTGCTCTTCTTTAACAACGTCGGTAAGCTGGCCGGCCAAGAGACCCCGCTCTTTCCTAACCACGTGGGTAGGCTGCAGCGTTTTATAAAGTCCACGCTAGCGCGTTTGTGCGTGGAGAAACTCGCAGCGCAGTTTCTGTGCTAATGAAAGTGACAGCATCCTGTGACGTCGACTACAGCAAAAAAAAAAAAAAAACGCTGATCACGTGTGCGTGCTCTGTAGTTGTTCTACATACTTGGGCTGTCGATTCTGGGCATCACATATTTTTCAGTCGCTGTGGTGCAAGAAAAAAAAAACATTAAGTTGCTTTGCACCCATTGCTTTGCTCTTGCAGCGAAACTGTGGATTTTTCGTACCTTCAAAATTATGCCTGAGTGCTCCTTTATTAACGCAAGCGGTATCATCAGCTGCATACGACCTAAAACTTATATCTATAAAAAGCATGCGTACAATAAATGGGTTTAAATTTAGAGAAATTTACTTGGAGGATGCTTGAGCTTCACCATAAGTACAATGCGATAGCGTAGTCTGACTCTGTTCACATCATCTCAACCACTAGCCTGCCTTTGACTTTCGGTGGTCACTTCAACCATGCTACAAGGGAAGAAACGGCTTGGCATGAAACAGTAGCTGTTTTAAGCTATCCTATGATAGTTACTACAAGTACAACTCCGAAGTGCCCATTATAAGCCATAATTCATTCTTTTCTGAACTCGTCAAGTACCAAATGTGCAATTTGTTGATTATCTTGATGGTGATGAGGAATCTTAGTTGTATATAGATGTAAAACTTCGTTATTTTGTTTTTTTAATCGTGTAGCATTGATATTTGGCACAGGCCGGAACGCCAGCTGAAGAAGAGAAGGAAGAGTGTTGTTGCTGCTCGCGCTCGCTCCGCTTGACAGCTGGTCGGTTCTACCGCTACGTTTTCCACAAAGTAAACGTCTCTTCTGCTCACCACTAAAGGCGTACTATCAAGTGGTGGAGAGTGCTGGGTACCTTTTTCCATCCTGGAACTCCGCAACCGAACTCTACCTTCGTCATCAACAATGTCCATCGACGCTGCACAGCAGACGGCTCCTACATCTCCACCTGTCCACTGTCCCGGCGTCCCGAGAGAGCGAGATCCAGACATCTTCAACGGCACCGATGAGCAGGACGTCGAGGACTGGCTCTCTTCGTTCGAACGAGTAAGCGTCAACAACAGGTGGGACGAAAACGACAAACTGGGGCCGCGTCCACTTTTACCTCAGAGGAGTAGCAGAGCTCTGGCTCAACAACCACGAAGCCGAGCTTACCGACTGGGCCACTTTCAAGACCACCTTCGCGGACGTGTTTGGCCGACCGACAGTGCGCAAGCTCCGTGCAGAACAGCGCTTGCGGGATCGCGCCCAACTGTCGGGAGAGGGTTTCACGTCCTACATTGAGGACGTCGTAGGCCTCTGCCGTCGCTTTGATCCTGGCATGTCGGAAACCGCCAAGGTAAAACACATTATGAAGGGCATCGAGGACGATGCCTTCCACATGCTGGTGGCTAAAGACCCGCAAACAGTTTCGGAAGTCATCCAACACTGCCAAAGTTTCGATGAGTTGCGAAAACAGCGCATTTCAACGCGACGGCCTACTTTCGACATGACCAGCACGCCAGCATTGACCGTTGGTGCAATATCTCCAGAACAGACTGTATTGACCCCGCAAATCCAGCAATTTATCCGAGAGGAAGTGGCACGCCAGTTGTCCCTTGCCCCCTTGCTTCCCAGCAATACGCATGGGCTGACCTCGTCACTGCGCCAAACCATCGAAGAGCAAGTCTGCGAGGCACTTCCCCCCACGTACCAGCCACCACCTGTGTCCGCTCCCCTGACTTACGCTGACGTCGCGCGAAGGCAGGTACATGCGCCGTCAAACGTCGTCGACCCTGCCCACCAAACGAACGCCTTATACGCAACACGCGTACCGGCAGGCTCGCATGTTCCCATTTACCGCCGTCCTTCAACGCTTCCCAACAACCCTTGGCGTACATCGGATAACAGACCTATCTGTTATTACTGTCGTCAGCCTGGCCATGTTGAGCGGTTCTGTCGCCGGCGCGTCCCTCACTCAGGCATTATTGATGGCACCTACGGCTACGCCCCCACAGAACCACCACAGACGCTGCCGTTCCATGCAGCTTCGGACACTTCTCCGCCGAGCCGCCGCGCCTTCAACCCACGCCGATCGCCTTCCCCGCGCCGACGTTCGCCTTCACCAATGCTTCGGCGTGCACCACCTGCCCAAACGGAAAACTGACCATCGCAGTTCCGGAGGCAAGAACTGCGCCACCGTCGAACTCTACAAGGCCTCGTTCTCTACCGAATAATGAAATAACTGTCTTGATTGAAGGTATCGCCGTTCAAGCATTAATAGATACCGGAGCTGCCGTGTCTGTATTGAGTGAAGCATTGTGTCGCAAGTTAAGAAAAGTTACGATTCCGCTTTCTGGTCTCTCCCTTCGTACGGCAACAGCGCATCACGTGAACCCTTCTATGACGTGCACGGCTCGGTTAATCATCCAGGGCGTTCTGTACGTGGTTGAATTTATCGTGTTTCCACACTGCTCACACGACGTCATATTAGGCTGGGACTTCCTTTCCACACATCATGCCGTTGTTGATTGTGCCCGGGCCGAACTAGAATTGTCATCGCTCTCCGACGACGATTATAATAGCCTTCTATTTCTCGTGTTGTCGTCGCCGCGGAGACTGATATTCCACCTATGTCTTCTGTTATTGTGCCGATCTCGTGCGACCATGCCGCTTTTTCGGACGTCATGTTCACGCCGTCAGAAGACTTCACTTCTCGAAAAAACGTTCTTCTGCCTTTTGCTCTTCTGACGGTCGAAGCCACTTGCGCAAACATTTATGCCACGAATCTCCTTTCTGTACCAGTCACCCTATTCCGTGGCGAATGCATCGGCCGCCTTGAGGACATCGATTGTGTTTGCACCAGTCAACTGCCCTATCAAGCAAAAAGCCTTGAGATCGCCAGTGTTACTTCCGCTCTCACATCCGCCACCTCTTCCCTCGACGTCTTCCTTCCATCGATTGATCCTGACCTTCCTGTTGACCAACGAACTCAACTCTTGACACTTCTCGACCACTTCCGCTCATCGTTCGACTTCAAACAAACCAGTCTGGGCCGAACATCTGCAATTGTCCATCGTATTGACACTGGCACCCACGCACCATTGCGTCAGCGTCCATACCGGGTCTCCCACGCCGAACGCCAAGTTATAGACGATCAAGTGTCTGATATGCTCAATCGTGGCGTTATACAGCCGTCTAACAGTCCGTGGGCCTCCCCGGTGGTACTGGTCAAAAAGAAGGACGGGAGCATCCGATTCTGTGTGGATTACAGGCGCCTTAACAAGATCACGCGCAAAGATGTTTATCCGCTCCCAGAATTGACGACGCTCTCGACTGTTTGCAAGGTGCAGAATTCTTTTCTTCGCTGGATCTTCGATCGGGATACTGGCAGGTACCCATGGATGAAGCTGACCGCGCCAAGACTGCGTTTGTAACTCCGGACGGCTTGTACGAGTTTAACGTGATGCCGTTCGGCCTTTGTAACGCCCCAGCCACCTTCGAGCGTCTGATGGACAACATACTTCGAGGCCTTAAATGGCAGACGTGTCTTTGCTATTTGGACGACGTCGTCGTTTTTTCAAAAGACTTCGATACCCATCTGCTGCGCCTCGCAAGTGTCCTGCATTGCCTTACACATGCTGGGCTCCAACTAAATTTGAAAAAGTGCCATTTTGCCGCCCGGAAGCTCACCATCTTAGGGCATGTTGTCAGCAAGGACGGCGTTTCTACCTGATCCTGGAAAACTCCGTGCTGTCGCCCAGTTTCCGAAGCCATCGACACTTAAGGAACTCCGAGCTTTATCGGCTTATGTTCATACTTTCGTCGATTTGTCCGTAATTTTGCATCTGTCATGGCCCCCTTTAACACGGCTACTTTCTGACACCGAGGGCATTTCGGCGTGGTCTTCCAATTGCGATAAGGCATTCGCGAAACTACGTCAATTGCTGACATCTCCACCGATTCTCCGTCACTTTGATCCTGATGCCCCTACAGAAATACACACCGACGCAAGTGGAGTCGGACTTGGCGCTATTCTTGCTCAACGCAAGTCTGGATACGACGAGTACGTCGTTTCTTATGCCAGTCGCACTCTTACTAGGGCTGAACAGAATTATTCAGTCACAGAAAAAGAATGTCTAGCCATCGTCTGGGCAATCACAAAATTTCGACCCTACGTCTATGGCCGTCCATTTGACGTCGTGACTGATCACCACGCCCTCTGCTGGTTATCGTCACTAAAGACCCATCTGGCCGTCTCGCTCGTTGGGCGTTACGCCTCCAAGACTATGATATCCGTGTCGTCTACAGGTCAGGCCGCAAACATTCAGATGCCGACGCTCTCTCCCGCTCTCCACTTCCCCATGAACACGGAAGTACTTCTGTATCCAGCCTCGATGCTGTGGCACTTTCGTACGAGGACATGCCCTATGAACAGCGCCAAGACGCTTGGATAGCCTCTATGATAGAATTACTGTCTCAGCCGTCCCAAGTTACGCCCAATCGTTCACTGCAGCGCACAGCTCGACACTTTACCATCCGCGATGGACTCCTGTACCGTCGCAACTACCTTTCTGACGGCCGCAAGTGGTTGCTTGTGATTCCTCGCCACCTACGTGCCGACATTTGCGACTCTTTTCACGCGGATCCTCAATGCGGCCACGCCGGTGTGATAAAAACGTATGCACGTCTCCGGCTGCGGTACTATTGGCGCGGAATGTACCGCTTTGTCCGACAGTACGTGCGTTCGTGCTCCAAATGTCAACGCCGAAAAAGCCCACCACACATAGCCAATGGACAACTGCAGCCGTTTGCCTTGCCCCTCCCGCCCTTTCGACCGCATCGGAATTGACTTGTACGGTCCCCTTCCCTATACGCCTAACGGGAACCGCTGGGTGATTGTCGCCATTGATCACTTGACACGCTATGCTGAAACTGCTGCGCTGCCAGAGGCCACATCACGTGAAGTTGGCTTATTTATCCTTCACAATCTCATTCTACGCCATGGCGCGCCTCGTGAGCTACTCAGTGACCGCGGCCGTACGTTCCTCTCCGAAGCCGTACAAGCCCTTCTTCGCGAATGCAACGTTGTGCATCGGACAACCAGCGCATACCATCCGCAAACGAATGGAATGACCGAACGGTTTAACCGCTCACTGGGCGACATGCTATCCATGTACGTGTCCGCTGATCACACCAACTGGGGACCGCATACTGCCCTTTGTAACTTACGCTTACAACAGCGCCACTCAGTCTACGACAGGATTCTCTCCGTTCTTCCTCCTTTACGGGCGCGAACCTTCCTCATTCATGGACACCATTCTCTTGTATCATCCAGACGCTTCGGAATCCACAACTCTATCTGAAGTCGCCACCTATGCAGAAGAATGCAGGCAACTCGCGCGTTCCTTAACCGCACAAGATCAAGCGTACCAGAAGAACCGTCACGACGAAAACCTGTCTTCGCAGTCATACTCGCCTGGCGCCTTGGTATGGCTTCGGGTTCCCTCATCTGTTCCTGGTCTTTCCACCAAGCTACTGCCGAAGTACGAAGGCCCCTACCGAGTCCTACGTCAGGCCTCACCGGTTAACTATATTGTTGAGCCGGTTCAACCATCAACAGACCGACGGCATCGAGGCCGCGAGACTGTTCACGTAGATCGATTGAAGCCGCACTACGACCCACCCGTCGTACCCGTTCCATAGGTCGCCAGGATGGCTCCTTTTCTGAGGGGGAGTGATTGTAGCATTGATATTTGGCACAGGCCGGAACGCCAGCTGAAGAAGAGAAGGAAGAGTGTTGTTGCTGCTCGCGCTCGCTCCGCTTGACAGCTGGTCGGTTCTACCGCTACGTTTTCCACAAAGTAAACGTCTCTTCTGCTCACCACTAAAGGCGTACTATCAATCGAAACAGTTTGGAGCAGTGGCATGGTAGAACGCCCGCTTGCCACGCAGAATACCTTCGTTAGGTTTCACCCGAGCCGAAAATTTTAATTTTTTGCATCTATGTTGACTTTTCTCTTAAGGACATATCTATTTCTCGCTCATAACCAACGACGCTGGCGCCAAAATTTCTGCTGTGAAACGAGCTCATTAACGCTTTTGCGTTGAAAGAAAAAAAATACATGATAAATGGGGAGCAGACAGTTGCCACGCTGAATCGCAACGCGATCGAACTAGAACAAACGAAAATAAAGACAGACAAACAACTTGCATTAAGATTGCTCTCCGTTCAGGCTCTCCGTCTGTGTGCGCCCAGGGGGTCCAATAAAGGGTCCTATGCGAGCGGTAAATAATAAACGCACCCGCTCCCGTTGCAGCGCTCCGAGGTAGCAGACAATGGAAGGCTATCCTCCCCCCTCCCAATAATCTTCCCCTCACGTCGGTGGCTGTTGTGCCCGCTAGGCACGGTAGCACCTCGAAGTCACACACGCGAGGCTGGAGGAAACGGTCACTGCGGCAATGTCTCCTCCTCCGGTGAGCAGAAATCGGGGGCTCCGGCCGAGGAAAGCCATCAGGGCGACCCTAAAGAGCGGCCGGGTGCAATTGCAAAAAGTGGCCTGCCGTGTCTTCCTTTGCGCCGATGTTTTACCGACGGGCGGATGCAGCCCGGACTGGAAGAAGCTGTTCGATGCGCTGTACATGTGTGTCTGTCTCTTTTTACGTTCGTGTCTTTGCTCTCGAAAGGGTGCGCTCGTGTTGGGTAACGCGATCGTTAACTGGCCTTCGCGATTTGATACGCTTGCAAAGAGACTGAAAACGCAGATGAAAGGCAGTGAGGTTGACCAAGCTTTGGATGGGTTTGCTACCCTACACGCGGGGGCGTTATCTGCCACGGTGGTCTATTGGTTGGGGTGTTCAGCTGCTGACCCGAAGGTCACGGGATCGAATACTGGCCGCGACAGCCGTTTATCAATGCATCGAGGCGAAAAGCTAAATACCCGTGTTCTTAGATTTATGTGTGCGTTGAAAAACACCAGGTGTTCGAAATTTCCGAAGCTTTTCACTACGTCATTCCTCACAATCATATTCTGGTTTCGGAACTTATAATTCCCAAAATTATT